>LR990934.1:15399732-15873173 GCA_905163415.1 Noctua fimbriata | reverse complement strand
TTCGATACCTTTATTTAGTACTAGCTGTTGCCCGCGACTTCGTTCGTGTGGAAATTTTCGTGTGCATGTGTAAGACTGCCTCGTTGGTCTAGTGGTCGCAAGCGCGACTACTAAGCGTGGGGATCGATTCCCGGGTCGGGCAAAGTGTTAAAAAAAATATGTTTATTTAAAGTACATAAAGTTGTCACACACATGATTTAGAGATCACCTTTTAAGCAAGGAGGTGCTTGTGTTAGGGGGCGTTCATTAATTACGTGAGGCGATTTTTCAACCCCCCCCCTTGGTTCCCTCCCACCAAGATCTAGAGATTTGGCTTGACCCCCTCATCTCCCTCCTAAACTCACGTAAGACCCCCCTCTCTCCCTCGTGAGATTGGGTGATATTTCGAGCGACCCCCCCCCGCCTTGTGCCCGGTAGATGGCAATAGGCTCACCCCCTATTACCTGGGACTTCAATATAACTGGTGAAATGTGTGTGTACGATTAGATACTCGTCTGCCCAACCCTTCGGGGCTTTAAGGCGTGATGTTATGTTATGTGTGAGAACTGACTGCCACATCAAAAGGTGATAATGTACTGATGACTACAAAAGGCGTCCTTTTGGCTGCTGTAATTCTGGGCGGCAGAGGTCCGAAACAAAATTAAATGGCGTTGAGGCGATGATATGGCTTTAAAAATCTGTTTATTTTGGCGCTATAAAACTTTTTGCCAAAGTGAACCTTGTTGGGCGCTTTTTATTCTAAAACCATTCTACATACAACATTAAAAGACTTTTTGCGAGAGCCCTTAGACCTCCTTAATTCGGCCCTGTCGCAAAATCCGTTCTTAGCGAACATCTACTAATTATAAACTACCTCACTGCCAAATATCAAGTTTGTAGCACAAAAAGTTAAGTGCTTTCCTCCAAACTTGCGAGAGCCCTTAGGCCTCCTTAATCAGACCCTGTCGCAAAATCCATTCTAAACGAACGTCTACTAACTATAAACTACCTCCCAACCAAATTTCAAGTTTGTAGCACAAAAAATTAAGGTCTTTCATACAAACTTGCGAGAGCCTTTAGACCTCTTTAATCCGGCCCTGTAGCAAAATCCATTCTTAGCGGACGTCTACTAACTATAAACTACCTCCCTGCCAAATTTCTTTGTTGGTCGATTTTAATGAAATAAACGCTAAAAAACACCCACAACAATGCTTCTTATTTTGTCATATTTCGATTTTGAATACAATGAGAGGTTTTTACGTGATGCGCGCACAAACGAACAGACAAACCGACAAAATGGTCTCAATCAATGCGTCCTACCTGTTATGACTTGGGGACCGTGCTATCTCTCGATTCGTCTGGTCCATAAGTTCAAGGTCGCTCAGCATGTTATCGAACAGGCTATACTTGGAGATTTCAAGCTCTCTCTGAGAGGTCGAGTTCGAGATCAAACAGAAAACCAAAGTTGTCGGCTCTCAGACTCGCAAACCTCGCAAACCCTCGCAAACCCTCTCGGCTATATGGAGCAACGATCTTCGCAGGATGGCTAGTAGTAGCTTGATGAGAATAGCCGCGGAACGAGTTGAAAAGCATGTCCAGCAATGGACTGCTCACCCCAAAAAAAAAGTCGATTCTCAGCAATAATTATGGCTATAACCACGGCTTTCCTACGAACATTACTTTTAATATTTGTATTAAATAGATTAAAAATATTTTACGTGTAGTTGTTTTTTTACTAGACGATAAATATTTAATAGTTTGTACATAACAATTTCAGATGAGAACATTTTATTTGTTTATATACAACATTATTATTTCCTTTATTTATATTTTTACAAATTATTTACATTTTTAAATATTCCTTAAAATTTAATACAAAATTATTTTTAGTATATGCGAAACCTGAATATAGTTTGTTCAAAATAAGTAACTGAATCGATTCTAATAATTTGTACCCCATATTGTCCCAAAAATATTTAAAGAGGCTACAAGTTGGATACCGAGCGATAAAATTATAATTATCAATGAGCTCAAGATGACGCTGGAGCATCGGGCGCGAACGCTGGGCGTGGTGAACACGTTTTTGTGCGGACAACCAGGTAACAGAACAAGCTTATCACTTTGTGATTTTTCAAGATACAGTTTTGAAATTTTGTACATAGATTCTTTACATAAAAATACTAGACACGTATTTCAGGTTTTGCATATACTAAAACTAATGTTGAATAAGTTCTACCAGTCTACTTTAGGGTGATGCAGAGACAAAACATAGTAGGTGCAATACAGAAAATTTCCAAGAATAAAATATAATAATAAATACTAATATAGTTGTTTCCGGTTGTTCTCGTCTTGCTAACGGTGAGTACTTGCACAGACACAATCTAGTAGCTAGGATTATTCACCAGCAACTTGCCTTGCAATACAACCTTGTGAGTTCTGAAGTACCCGACTGCTCGACCCAGTTCTCGAGAATGGTCATGCCACATTGTATTGGGATCGATCTATCATCACAGACAGGACTATTTTAGCAAATAAACTTGATATTGTGGTGATAGACCGCCGAGAGCGTCGTGCAATGATTGTTGAGATCACAGTCCCTCATGACGAAAATCTCGTGAAAGCTGAGAATGATACTAAAATCAAGTATCTTGATTTAGCACACGAGGTTGTCGACATGTGGGACGTAGACTCTGCAATAATTGTACCGATAGTCGTTACGGTTAATGGACTAATAGCAGAGAGCCTCGACCAACACTTTAGGTTCCTCTCTCTGGAGCCCTGACCACCGGCAGCCTGGACCTGGTTCCTGATGCCGATGGGCCATCTATTTTTTATATTTAAATGTTTTGTTTACCTTTGTTTTTAAAAATATTTAAAAATGTATTAGATAAGAGAAAGAATGAATAAAGGACATAATAATACTTATACAACATTATTTTTGGTATATGCGAAACCTGAATATAGTTAGTTCAGAATAAGTAACTGAATCGATTCCAATAATTTTTAAACCATGTTATATTTTAAAATATTTTAAAAAGTTAAAAGTTGGATACCAAACGACTTTGAGTACCTATCGCAATAATTTAGGTTCCTACTGCCAAATTATTATTATCAATGAGCTCAAGAAGAAGCTGGAGGCGCGCGCTGCGTGGTGACCGCGTTTTTGTGCTGACAACTAGGTAACAGAACAAGCTTATAACTTTGTGATTTTTCATGATACAGTTTTGAAATTTTGTACATAGATTCTTTACATAAAAATGCTAGACACGTGTATCACGTTTCGCATATACTAAAACTAATGTTGTATAGATACATACAAACAAAATATGCAAAGTAAAACGAGATAAAAATACGTAGATGAAGAAATACAATAAATTAATTGTGGGACGGGTTTGCCAACTTCTTATTTAAGTGTTCGCGAGCTTTTTTTATTTAATCTACCGTTTTTAACTAAAAAAGTAAAATTATATCGTATCTTCTTTTTGAGTTTGACTTTTTGAGTTCTTCATTTTGTTTTCATGAACGATAATCTAGAGTTAATTAGCTAATCAATTATGGAATTATTTATTTATGTTTAGTTATTATTGTTTAGTTGGCAGTTTGTTATAAGTTATGCTTATCATGTTAAATTTAGAGACAGCTTTTGCTAGTGGGTACGCAGAATAGTATGATATCATATGTATCTACTTGATTTGAGCCAATGCAGTAGGAACGGCCTAAAATAAACTTAGGCGAAAAACAATTTAAATTTAATCTAAAATTCCCATAAAAATTATATACAGAAAAATCGACCGATATTTTATAATTTGTGTCGTATTTTTATTAATAACTTGTCTGCAACAGATAGGTAAATAAATTTATTTATTTCTCCATGAGGCTTTTATTCAAGAGTTCCAAGTCATGCTGTGGCATAAATCATGCTATAATAATATATTCGCCTGGTATTCTCTTCCCGTGACAGCTGGGTCTGGTTCTGTATGGTGTCCAGACGTAAAGAATAGCACCATCCCATATCTTCCCGTGGGTGTCGTAAGAGGCGACTAAGGGACTTACCAGAGAATGGGCAGCAGCGTTCTCTGTGCTTTTTATAACAACCATACTGCGATCGCCAACCCGCCTGCCAAGCGTGGCGATTATGGCAAAACCCCCCTTCTTGGGGGAGGCCTATGTCCAGCAGTGGACGTCTTTCGGCTGAAATGATGATGATGATGATGACAGCTGGGTCACGTGATTGGCCAAAGAATACGTCATCAGTTGAGATGCGGTCGATGTGTTGCCACAGTGTGATTGAATTACCCGAGCAAAATGCATTTTTTAACTTAACAAAACAATTATGAACTAATAATTCAGTATGTAAATTAATTTAAAACTAAACTGTAAACTGTAAATTAACTAAAAATGTAATTAACTAGTGTGATTCATCTATTTAGATGAATCACACTAGTTAATTACTAAATAGTTAAGCTAGTTTAGTGAAGCTAGTAATTTATTTTATTTTCTTTCACTAAATGAGAAAGTCTCTAAATTTACTGAAAAGGACAATCAATGGTAACACTTATCGTGACGTAGTCTTACGCCATCGTGGGAAGAGAATACCAGGCGAAGTATATTATTACACCATGGCATAAATTAGAAGTTTGTATGGTCGGGATCATGGATTCATGATGCTACTTTGTGAGTTAAGCGCTGAAGCCACGCAGCTTATACCCATGTACCAGTACAGAACGGTGGTTCAAATTGCGACTGCTGATCGTGGTGTCCTGATACTTCATTACCAAACACAAATGGAGATTGTAAATCAGCAGTATCGCTGTAAGTGTAAACTAATTATATTCTAGTAGCACCTTTGCAATGTGTTCCTAGTCGTTGCGTATATCTGCACGGACTTTAATCAGGATCAGCATAGGGTTTTCGACAGCTCATGCCAAACTAACACATTTTTTAATTTTGCGTCATCGTTAATTTTAATAAACTCACTTCGGCTAAGCCGATTGTATCCGTGTTTTCCTTGTTTTGGATGCCAATTTACTCAACTCACTAGACAACACCAATAGCTCAAGGCTAGCCAGTATTTATCCACATGGTGACTGTCTGCAACGACAGCCGTTATTCAAATGAAAACACAGACAGCTGGTTTGAAGTCCTTTCCTTCTATCGGAGTTTATAGGTCAGAACAACAGGTAATGTAATACTAGCTTATACCCGCAGCTTCGCCCACGTGATGTCCTATAATTGTCCCACGGGATCATACTACCAAAAAGGGATAAAAAGTAACCAATGTGTTGTTAATCCAGGTTATGTATATCTGTGCAAAATTTCACCCAAATCTGTTCAGTAGAATGTTTCACTAACTAGGACACCATATGTTACCTACACATGATTGCCTTGAACGTACTCATCATTGTTTGAAAGTTCACATCCATTCCATCTCACCTATGTATCGGGCACGATATGTTATTAGAGGTTAGCACCATGCTTAAACATTTTTATTAACACTGAAAACGGAATATTTACCATGTTTACTATTTGTTTTGGGTTCCCGATATTTCGGTGCTGTTGCAAGCACCATAACCACGGATAATTTGAAGTTATTGCGGGTGGGTGTTTATGAGCAGACAAAACAAAACAAATAGTAAACATGGTAAATATTCCGTTTTCAGTGTTAATGATAATGCTAGTGACAATGTCAGTTTAAAAACCTATATCATGTTTGAACAGTTTGATTGCAGATAAGATAGACCTAGCTATGATTCCAACAAAATATATTTAATTTCGCGAAGCACAATTTTCTCGCAGACTCGTGGTTTAAAAACGTTAAGTTAAAAACGTTCAGGCGGGCACACAACAATGCTTTTGATAACTCTTAAGTTCTTTGTAAAATACAAATGAATAGAAGGGAATCGAATCTACGTCAAACTGCACTCCAATACATGTTTCTGTTCACACACTATAGTTCTACTGTCGATACATCTATAATTATGCAAGCCGATATTATTCCGTTACACCTTTAAACACTATCGGCCTAAATTAACTACAACTAGTTTTAGATCCTTATCATAGCTGATAAATATTCATGATCGTTACATCCTTAACACAAACTATTCTTTGCTGGAAAATCGAAGGAAAAATGCGTGTAGAACTTTTACTCCTTCTTGCCTTAACAATTTTTAAAGCAGAATCTTTTCCGTTGACGGTTTTTACTACAAATCAGCGACAAACAAAGGAATATGAAGTTTTTAAAGACATTTTGATTCAAAATCTGATCGTGACAACTGACAGTCTAAAACTTATCCTAAATTGGGAACGTGAAAATACTATGTATCGGATACAAGATGAAGAAAATTCTAATACGAAATTGACGAATTATAATATTGTTAAAAATCTAACACCTTTCCAACATGCAACAACATCTAGAAACGATTTACAAAGTAAAGTAAATGGTGAAGAGGATCAAGATGGAATGAAATCTAAACATGATATACCAGGCAGTCATATAACTAAAGATATTCCAGTCAGTCTAAATAACTTAGAATTACCAAAATATTTGACAAAGAGGTCACCTGATGAAGCTGATAAGCCGACAGAGAACGAAATAAAAAGTGAAATAGACGAAGAAGAGAATTATGATGTCATCAAAGCTTTAAACAAAAGCGAATCAAACGAGTATTCTTCAATCATATTAAGCGAAGAAAACCTTCTAAATTACGGTAATAGTAATTCCTTAGAACTGGATAATAATTCGAATTCCAAGTACAAATCTGCGAAAGCAAAAAGACAGGCTGAAGGTGAGAATCCTCTGCCTATACCAACAGGCGATGGTGATACTCAGATGTTTATGGGTACCTTTCAAGCAGTGATGAGACCTATGAAGTTACCGAGCTTAGGATGAAGAATAGTAAACTGGGGAACAGTAATAAACCGAATTATGATATTTTTAATATTTTATATCTACGAGTATGTATGTGGTGTTCGGGATTTGGAAATAAACCAAACAAATATTAGTATAGTTTAATTTGTATCAATTTACGTTTTATACTAGAATTAGAATAATAATTATTACAAGTCGTGCAATTGTCAATCGACAATGACGTAATTACATAGTACCAAATTTCGTCCCCGGTTTAACCGCTGAAGAGATTAATTTTAAAAAATCCCATCTCAAAGCACACCTTCGTTATAAAAGGAATACTTGTGCTAAATGTCATGATTCTAGACTTAGCGGTTAAGAGTGAACAGGTATTGAAAATAGGTATTTGAAGAAACTATTGCCGTTGCTTTGCGTCAAGCAGAGTGCGTTGACAGCTGCAACTCAGATCGATTTTATCACAAAAAAATGACGAGGTCGACATTTCGTATTCCCGTTTTTTCTCCTCGAAAACTGAGCCGATTCAATTATTTGTAATATTAATTTGTAAAAAGATTTTGTCTAGGTTTCTATCAATTTCTTTTATGGTACAAACTGTTGAATTTTTCTGGTAGTCCTCTTATCACGGTCGTAAAATTAAAACATTTTTTGGCATTTTTACTGGGCCCGCGTGGTGGATTGAAATATGGGTGACTGAGTTTTGTTAAATTAGGGTACCTCTGCCTATCTCTTTGAGTGAATCAAGGGTGCTGTTATTTGCTGTGTTGCTATCCACAGAATTTTCCATCTAGCTGCAGGGTATGCTCCCCCCCAAAAGGAAATGCAAACACTCTCACTTCCGTGTTAGTCAAATATTGGCTCAGATTAACGAATGGTTTGTAATTAGCGGAACAAGTTATGAGTATCATGTTGATTTTAGGCAAAATGGTGCTCTACGCTTTCATAAATATCAATATCAATTATTTGTCTTGATAAATCTCTTGGATGATAAAAACGATTGCATGCAGTGGAGATGAGAATGTTGAAATGGGTGTGGTGTGACAAGAATGGACAATGTAAGGAATGAGTATATTAGAAGAAGTTTGAAAGTGGCGCCTGTTACAGAAAAATTTAAAGGAATTAGTAATGAGGAGGGATGAAACGCTTATGACTAAAAGAGTGATGGACATGAATGTTGATGGATGGAGAAGGAGAGGAAGGCCAAAGAAAAGTAGAATGGATTGTGTAAGGAATAATATGAAATAAAAAGGAGTAAATGATACTGTGACGTCTGACAGGGGAGATTGGAAGAAGAAAACATGTTGCGCCGAGCCCAAGCAGAATGCGACAAGGGCAGGACGATGATGATGAATCTCTTGACGTTAAAAATCAGCTATCTCGTAATAGTTTACTTCTGAATATGTGGTACTCTAAAAGCTACTAAGTATCATAATCAGCCTGTAATGTTCCCACAGCTGGGACACAGGCCTCCTCTCTGTCTGTGTGAGAGAGAGGGCTGTAATCGAACACACGGGTCCAGAGCCGGTTGTTCGTGGCCACATGTCTTCGTTTTTTTTTTCTGACACTTCATAAAAAAATTAAATACTATTGATACACTTATTTAACTTAAAATTATGACACTCCCAATTAATGATTCAACTTCAAAGATATGATCAAAATTCTTTTCCAGATATTTACATTCGTTATTTACAAGAACTAATGTGTTCCGAGAAATAACAGAATTAAATAAATACTTCAACGGTCACCATGTTAAACAAAGAATAACATTAATATTCTTTCCTACTAAGAACAGCATTACATGGATAGTCGAAAGACACAAGTGCCGAAATCTTTACGTTACTTAGCAGGCGGTTTAACTTAGACATGTAGCAGTTCCAGTCTCCATCTTGTACTTGTATTTTGATAATTATGCGGCAGTGATAAGAATAAAGTAGGTGCTAATACAGTTTATAGATCTTAGCCTAAAAGTCAATCATTAACACCGGGTTCAGTATTGTGTTCGCAATGAAAATCAACATCATCTAGATATTAATTTTTTACGTCTCCGATTTTGACAGAGTTTTCTAACAATAATTTAATCATTCAGTTTTAAGGATGATTTCCACCATCGCGTCAAATCGGAACGGATTTTGCAATCTTTAAACGATAGATCTTAAAGTGTGTACATTGTATTTAAAGTCTATATGACCAAGCCGCGCACAGCAGCTTGACCGAGGGCGATTTCCGCGATACGCGATCGTAGACGACAGTATGCAGCAACGCGCGATCGGCCCCGTTTGTCTGTCGTCGTATCCGATCGGATCCTTTCGGCTGGAACACGGTAGGATAAAAACTATTTGACTAGGCACAGAAACGGATACGTTCAATTGCGACGGTACGGAGCCGATCGTATGCGTCGACATCGTGCCGGACGCGATCCGCTGTCACCGCATTCGTTCGTATAATATATCCTTTCCGATCCGATGTGATGCGAGCCGTTTGGTGGAAATCATCCTTTAGATATCCATGCAGTGCTTACTTTATGTTAATGTTACACATAGAATTTCCGATTTCTTATCCATTATTTTCGAATCCGTATATATACCAATATTTTGACTTTGAAAAAAAACATTAGTTTTAATTCATTTTTCATGTCTACAAATATTTTTTTACTGTTTGTTGTGAAGACAGCGCTTCACTAGTATCTAATGTTTACTTCAACTGTAGAAGTAAGACTACACAGACTTGTCCAGAAAAATAAGGATTAGGTAAGTGAGACTTCAAAAAAACAGAAGACATTTCACAAAGTGTAGATTAGAATAAAAAGATCGGTTTGGGAATTTTTATAATGATACAAGTTTGTCACTACACATTAGAAGGGATTGCACCCAGAGCCAAGGGCGAAGACGTAATGAAGCTGAGAATGCAAAGACTCACCAGCATCAAACGTGTTTCATTAAACTGGCTTGGAACATGTAGTACTTAAACTTGGAGTAGCAGAGGACTTTGAAACTTAATAAACTTGTAGGGTTCATTTTATTATAATTTATACATCTACCTACACACTCGATCACACGCAACTATACTGGTGACCCCGAGTTGAACACTATAATAACCATGAGTGATAGTGAGTCCGAGCACACCGCGTCGTCACAGCCGGCGGAAAATGTCACACGGAGACCGCGCAAGGCAAAGCGCGTTTCCATTGTGGCGTCGCACGAGGTTTGCCGTGCGCCGTTGAAGCTGCCACCGTTTTGGCCAGAAGAGCCCGAAATATGGTTCGCTCAAATAGAGGCACAATTCGAGAACGCTGGGGTGACGAACGACGTCACGAAATTTAATTTTGTCGTCGGTCACCTAGACCCCCAATTTTCCAAAGAGGTGAAGGACGTCATCATGTCCCCTCCCGCGACCAACCGGTACGAGAAGCTGAAGACCGAATTGGTAAAGCGCCTCTCAGCCTCCCAGGAGAAGAAGGTGAGGCAGCTGCTGATGCATGAAGAACTGGGAGACCGGAAGCCGTCGCAGTTTCTTCGCCACCTGCAGGGTCTAGCAGGACCAAGCGTGGCAGAGGACTTTGTGCGCACCATTTGGAGCAGCCGACTCCCCAGCAGCATCCAGCCCCTGCTGGCATCCCAACCGCACAGCACCCTGGAGGCGCTGGCCGAACTAGCAGACCGCGTCCAAGACATCGTGGCACCGAGTCACGTCGCTTCAACATCAGCGGCGGGACCCACAATAAGCGAGATGGCAGCCGAGATCGCAGAACTGAAGCGTGCCATGAAGGACCTGACGATGCAGCTGCGTGACAGTCGGTCGCGTAATCGCTCCCACAGCCGTGGTCGAGACACGCGACGCAACTCACGCCAACGTTCTTCATCCCGGTCAGACGCCAGCTACAGGAAACACCCGCAGTGCTGGTACCACTCGATGCACGGGGAGAAGGCCAAGCGTTGCGTCAAGCCCTGCGACTACAAGAAGGGAAACGCCGCGGGCAGTCGGTAATGACGACAGACGATTGCCCCGCCTCTACTGGTCGTCTATTCGTGACAGATCGTAGAACAAACACGCAATTCCTGGTCGATACAGGAAGCGACCTCTGCGTGTACCCTCGTCGTCTGCTCAGCGATCGTCGTGCACCCACCAACTACCAACTAGTGGCCGCAAATGGGACGCCCATTCCAACATATGGTTTTCTCGAACTGAACTTAAATTTAGGACTTCGTAGAGACTTTAAGTGGCGTTTTGTGGTAGCAGAGGTAACAAAACCTATCATAGGTGTAGACTTTTTGTGTTTTTACTCGTTAGCCGTTGACTGTAAGAATCAACGGTTAATCGATAGTAGTACCAATGTTTATTGTAAAGCCTCGAATCACTCAGAATCGTCTTTATTCTCTGTAAAGGTGTCTTCTGTGGACTCGAGGTATCATAGAATCCTCGACAGCTTTCCCGACATCACCCGACCTGCCGGAACACTACGCACCACACCACATAACACCGTACACCATATCCGCACGACCCCAGGCCCGCCAGTATCATCTTCGTTTCGCCGACTAGCGCCGGACAAATTGAAAATTGCTCAGCAGGAGTTCCAGCTGATGCTGGCCAATGGAACTGCCAGACCCTCGGAGAGTCCCTGGTCATCACCACTCCATCTCGCCCCCAAAAAGGACAACGGTTGGCGACCTTGCGGAGACTATCGCATGCTCAACGCGCGAACAGTCCCTGACAGGTATCCGATCAGGCACATACACGATTTTGCACACAGCATTTCAGGCTGTCGAATATTCAGCACTATCGACCTCGTGAAAGCCTACAATCAGATACCAGTCAGCCCGGACGACATTCCCAAGACCGCCATCACCACACCGTTCGGCCTGTACGAATTTCCGTACATGACGTTTGGTCTACGTAACGCAGGCCAGACATTTCAACGTTTTGTCGACGAGATGACCAGAGGATTAGACTTCTGTTACTGCTACCTGGACGACTATTTGATTTTTTCCAGGTCTGAAGCAGAGCACGAGGAGCATCTTCGCATTATTTTTAACAGGCTGAAGGACTTCGGCATGTTAGTCAACACGTCCAAGTGTGTTATCGGTGTCCCGGAGGTAGCATTCCTAGGTTACCATATTTCCGAGAAGGGCACAAAACCACTGGACATCAAGGTCGAGGCCATTAAGACGTTCCCACCATTTTCTAGTTTTGGCTTAACATTGTTAAAATATCTCCTTTTTCACAATACCAGATAAATGCTTTTTTTCTCCTAGAAACCTTCAAGATGCACTCGCCACCCCCTCAGACGGAGTGCGTGGTGACAGGCACACTGTGCGTGATGTTGCGGATGTCGCAGATCGCCGGGGTGGCTCCTCTCAGCTTCAGGCGCACGCACGCCGGCTGGTGCGTCCGCGTGTCAAAGGCCGCCAACTTCTACGGGAAGACTCTTTCCTTTATTCTGTGTAAGTTTGAGAGGTCTAGTAGTCGACTGCTGAACATGAGATTCTGGGTTTAATTCCAAGGTCGAGTAAAGTGTTATTGTGTTTTTCCATCAAGAATGTCTCAGCAGCAGCCACGGAGTCTGAATTTGTGCGCGGTTAGTTTGGCACTAGACTCGCCCCTTACTACATGGGACTCAAAACATAACTAGAGAAATGAGGGTGTTCTATTTGGTACGCGTCTGCCCCCCCCCCCCCCCCTGGGAGGTATACCGATATTCTTTTCTGGTTAATTTCGTTGCGGGATCCAAGTTATGTTTGAGAGGTCAAAAATGTGTAATAGTATAATTAATTCCTTCTTTGATCAAGTTCTGTGCTAAATTCTTCACAGAATCATCAAATCAGACCAATACAGGACAAAGGCTTCTTTCAAGTGGCACCGCATCACTCGGCTCTCCATCTTCCACATCTAGACTGTTCCAGCTGGCTTTTGCCAAGAAAACACCATGCAAGTAGGTCACGTCCTAGCTAGAAGGACCAGAGCTGCTGGTTAGCTGGTTAGAACAGACTTTGAATTCGGAAGGCGAAAAACCTGGTGTTGTGGCGTCACATAGGAAAGACCTACGTCTAGCAGTTGGCGACTTTCGGCTTAAATATTGATGATGATATGACGATCACAATCTTCCCCAGGGTTCTTTTCAACACTAACCATAGCACTAGACATACTGATCGAGCCTGAGCGGTCGTACCGGACCCGCACCAACTCAACTCGCATCGTGTGGGTGGCGGATATAGGTACCGTCGGACTGGTGGTCTGCACCGCGGCCTTCACTGGCCTGATGCGGATGAAGTGGCTGACGGTCTACTTGCTGAAGCTGCAGGAGGTTGGTGGGACACTATTTATCTGCTGTACTAGAGCAAAAAACTATCGAATTTGCTTTTTATCTAGTACACCTATAAAGGTTTATGTTTCTCAGCTTTAAAAGTCTGATCAGTATTCTGGTCATCAAATCTGTTGTCTCCTTCTTTTCATGTTGACCTGAATTGTTTGTAAAAATAATGCCTACGTCTGCATCAACGAGCGCTGAATGTGGACTAAATTCCTCGGTCAAAAATGGTCTCCAAGTTCATGATTTTCAATGTATTGAGAAAAAGTTTACATGCGTCTCACGTCACAATTTTGCGAAATGCAACCAGTGGAGCAATAAGCTTGATAATCTAATTTCAAACGATTTTTATACGGGGCTTAAACATAACTGCTGAACTGTGAATGTACAGGAGGTACACCTCAGCCCAAGCCTTCGAGAAATATGTGCGTTATGTGATGTTGGATCACACAAATGGAAAGACAGGACCTCTGTTATAAAGTTGTTCTTTTCAGATTAATTTAAGATTGAGTCTGTATCGCGAAGAACCATCAAATGAGGGCAGAAGAATGCTGATAGTTGTGAGCTCTATGATATTTACATGCTCTACTATATTGCTGGATTTCGGTATCTTCATATACCAAGTGGTCAAATATAATGGAAAAGGTATGTATTAATACAACTCATAATATACAGCAGCGACTTAACCTTGTTCTCAAAAGCAGGTCAAATCTAGGTTTCTCTAAATCTATGAATAATTTATCAGAAATAAATTCTGGACATTCTAAGAAAATTCAGGACTTTCGTTTTTAAAATTTTGCATTACTATTTAACTAAAAAAAAAACAAAGATACACAAATAAAAAAACAAAAACAACACACACAAACAAGCACATTAACTTTATTCTTTCTTTTACTGAATGAGTTTTAGTTGTTCTATTAAAAAATACTTTCTTTTAGTATGAACCATTCGTTATTTTCTCATTTAAAAAAATTTAAACCTAGACAAATCAAATGCAAGTCGTCCTACTCAACAAGTCTAAATAAAGAGGGCTGTCATACAAGTGGCTATGGCTTTCAAGGCAGTTCTTGTTTGTACAACAACGATAGTTTATGTGAACCTAGTACATTTTTGTCTTTTCCATCATCGGTATAGCTGATAGAATGTGACTCTCAGCCTCTTCTTTTGAGCTAAACCTTGGGTCTTTTCTAGCACCTCACTGAAAAGCCTTTTTTTAGCCCTGAATCTGATCATCACCGGTTCTTTCAGTGGTGACATCTTGCATGTACATATTCTACAACATATCATCCGCGGTACAGCAAGTCATCCTCCTCACTTTCTTCGAGACTGCGAGCTCTGTGCTTACGTCTTTACAGACTTTGAACAACTGTTTGAGGGACATCCTTCAAGAAATACTGAATAAATGTAAGTTTGATTGTTTTATTAACCTAAAATAAATAAACTAATAACAAAGTATAGAAGGGCATCAAAAAACTCCTCCTCAACGCTGTCAGCTGGTAATGTGCCCAAGAGACTGGCGGCGTTACCACGTTGTACGGCAATACTTAGCCTCTGGCCAAAGTAAAAGCCAGCCCTTGGGTCACGGGAAGTGTCAATTAAACGTTTCGAAATTTCCTTAAACAGGCTATGAGCACTCGGACCCCACGACCCCAGAGTTTCAACCCCAAACGGCTCGAAAATATAGTTACCACAAAGGTTACTATATTTACGCCGCTTGAGGTTCTCTGCAGCCGCAGAGGCAGCGCCAGCACAGCCCGATGAGCTTGAAAGATGTGATGGCGCAAGAGTATCGACGCATGTTGCGTCCCATACTAAAGGCCTACCCATCTTCCAAGGAAACAATAATATTTTATTAATAGTAGATGTGAAATAAGTTCAGTTATTTTAGAGGAAGAAGAAGAAATGAAATGGAAGAAGTGAAATGGTATGTCTCATTAGATGGTGACTATAGTATAGTAGTAAGAAGAGATACTGCGCGGGCACCGAATAATTTGGGAAAGAGGAGAAGAATAATGACAATCCTGACTACTTACTTTATAAACATCAAATTATTTTCCACAATCCAAGTGAATGTCAGATTCCACGCAATGATGCATAAGTGAAGGATGAATGTTATTAAGTTTGAACTCAGAAGAATTAATTGCGACGATGCGAAGGATTTGTTATAATTCATGGCCCACGTCTTGTAAAAAGTGTTATTGTTTAGGATGCGATGGGACTGACATACGCAGTGCGGGATTTATTCCAGAAATTCCCACCAACAAATCCCCACCGGTGGATATTGTTATTTTTTTTCCAGAAATCCCCACTAGTTAAATAAACTCAGCTTAGTGGGTGGGTATTTTTGGAAAAATAAGTAACAATCCCCACCAGGTGTTGTTGTTTCTAAGCCCCTATTAATAAATGAAGAAGTAATTATTTGTAACCCAACCATTTTGTGATTGTTCATGTAAAATTATTTTTTACAGCACCTGAAGCAAAACTTTCAAGGATAGACAGGGAGTGCCGGGTAGACATGTACACTAATGTTACCAACAAATCCATCAACAGCATCGTTGATACCATGTCCCTGTATAGAGGTATGACAATAACAATACAACAAACGAGTAGGGCCTATCATACAGGTTGGAAGAGACATTGACGTACAAACGTTTACCACGTATTTAGTACCTACATCATTAACTACTAACGATAGAAAAGAAGAACATCCGATAATTCCGAACCTCCCCCCCCTCTCATCGGTAATTTTTTTTTAATCCTGCTGGTCCATACATTTTGACCGTTTAGGTGTCCCATTTTCCATGTTCGGAATGATCTACTGAACACGTGGTAGCTGTTTGTGCGTCGATGTCCCCTTCCACCCTGCATAATTTTTCCACATTATAATTTGAAACCCTTGGTGGTTGGTCGCAGTAACTCGATATCTGTTTGCTAATAAAACAAATTGCTATCGCCAGCTAATTCACCTGAGCAAAACACGAGCATTATAATTTCCTTTTGATCGATCTTCGGCCTATATTCAACAGATACTTGCATACTACTGTATCTAAATATATGAAAATTACGTGTCACATGTTATCTCCGAAAACACCCAACGCATTTCAATGAAAGAGAATGTATATTTTTGGTTTATGAAAGATACCTGATAAGTGGCGCCGTACGAAACAGGGGCGGGTCGCTAGTAATTATACAACATTAGTTTTAGTATATGCAAAAGCTGAAACACGTATCTAGTATTTTTATGTAAAGAATCTATGTACAAAATTTCAAAACTGTATCATGAAAAATCACAAAGTTATAAGCTTGTTCTGTTACCAGGTTGTCCTCATAAAAACGTGGTCACCACGCGCGCGCCTCCAGCGTCGTCTTGAGCTCATTGATAATAATAATTTGGCAGCAGGTACCTAAATGATTGCGATAGGTACTTAGTGTCGCTCGGTGTCCAACTTGTAACTTTTTTAAATATTTTTGGGACAAAATATAACATGGTTTAAAAATTATTGGAATCGATTCAGTTACTTATTCTAAACAAACTATACTCAGGTTTCGCATATACTAAAAATAATGTTGTATATGGACAACTTCTTTTTGAATCGATGTTAAAACCATTATTATTAGGTATATTAAAAGTGTTGGGTCTAGGTGACCACGTCAATCGTGGCGTTTAGAAGTGCAAATGTTTTGGGCACTTTGGACACCCAATAATTGATTCAAGGTTTGGTCAGGAGTCCCGAAATAGGCCAAATAATCTTTTTACATATTTTGCAGGTCAACAAAAACCTCCTCCGAAGTCGATCCCGACCACGGTCCGTCGTCTGGCCTTGCTATACTGTTCTATTTGCGACGTGCTACGTCAAGTCAATGACAGTCATGGGACTGTCCTTGTGGCGCTACTGCTGTGCTTACTTCTACATTTGGTCATCACGCCGTACCATGTCATCACCAATATCTGTAGGTTGAATGTGTAGTGTGTTACCTCTTAGAGTTTATGCCCTGCTAGTACTTTGGGTTACAAAAGCGGTTCTGTCTGTTCCCTAGTCCGAAGATATTTAATGTGAAAAAGTTAATCCTAGTAATGCCATCAGCTCAAAATCCAGTAAGTTGTTGCTTTTGAAGTATTCTAATTTCTATGCCTTATTACAGTCAACAAATCTAGGTCTGATCGGTCAAGCCCACTACTGCAGTTGAACTGGGTTGTGTTACATTTTGGGAATTTGTTGCTAATTATTGAGCCTTGTCATCGGACACATGATGAGGTAAGCATTATTTGAAAACCAACACCCAGTTCCTGATGTGAGAATTTGAATAGAGAACTAGTCAAACTCTACTAAGTTCTTAATTAAACTTACACTGTCACTTACGGGATATCTTCCATGATTGATGGATGACATCCCACGCTCATGGCGCTAGCAAAAGCGCGTCGACATATCTGTGGCTCAGAATAACTAAAAATTACGGAAGATATCCCGTAAGTGACTTTAGTTATAAACCCCGAAAGCTTAAAACAGCGTTTAAGTTCTTAATTTTATATACTCCTTTCAGAAACCGGCAAAATAACAAAGATTTCAATCAATCAATCTTTATTTGTGAACACAGGTATTACAATAAAGGTCTTGTGTTATACATTTTAGTTGAGGTCTATGTCCTACCAATGAAATTGGTGTACAAATATATTAGTTTTTTTTTAAATAAATCTGAATTCATACAGTACAATTAAGCCAAGTTCGTGTAAATAATGACTTACATTTAAAAGCAAGATAAACTCTGCTTCTAAGACGGTCTCAGTCTAACTATATACAGCTTAATACCTGTATTTTACAAGCAGCGACTACCTATCTGACCAACGACCTTTATTCCACTACGGTTTTTTTATCCATGTTAAATTGAACAGTGATAGTCTTCAAAATAACGAACTTCTAGATGGAACTGACACGTCACCTGGTCAGCCAAATGATGCGGTACACGCCCTTAGAGGACAGCGAGCTGTTATTGGAGCTACAGATGTTCTACCAGCATTTGATACTAAATGAAGTGTCCTACCAGCCGCTGAAGATGTTCCCCCTGAATAGGACACTTATTACAACGGTAACAGCCAAATATTTACAGCCAAGAGTACAAATTATAGTTTTTTACATGAAATATTGAAACGTTCAAATCTTGCCGATTGTTCATTGAACAAATCTACTGCTTACTTGCTTATTTGATTAATGGCATTTTTTAGAAAACCAAAACGTTTTTCTTTACAGATTCTCGGAAGTATTACTACATATTTGGTGGTCATCGTACAGCTGTAAGATTTATTTCTAAGACCGAAGTGAATATCGTAGATCCTTAAAACATTATTATATTTGATAGATGATCAACTATTGTTTGAATGTAAAACCTTACTCTTTGATATACGATTTACAGTTGTGTTGTGATTAATTAATGTAAAAATGAACAGAAAAATCATCACTTTTAATTTAATTGGAAAGCAGCAACAGATGTCTAATGAATGGTACCAACTAAAATTTAAATTATTATTTTTTGTTCAATCAAACTTCCTACTACTTATCTTTCTTCCTTCTTGTTATTGTGTTCCTCCAATAGTTTCTCAGCAGTTAGTATGCGTTCTTCAATTTCTTCAGGCTTCAGATCTAAACCAAATAAATTTTCAAATCCAAAGAACATTTCTCCATAACTCCGATACAAGTCATCTATATGATCATCTAATTTAGACAGCACACTTCTCTTTTTACGCCTAATTCTATCTTCTCTCTTTAGTAACTCTCCTTTGACTCTTCCATCTTCTGCTATTTCATCTAAACCTTTCATGACTACGTTACTGTTCCCATATTCGTAGGCTACTGTTGTTTCTGTAACATCTTTTGTAGAACTGGTGTCTCGTTTGTTAATTTTATTTGTGCCACCATTTTCATCCTGTGCGTTAGTGGTGTCACAATCAGCACCTCGTTTGTCAATTTTATTTTCATTATCAGAATTTTCACACGCCTCTGTTTCTCCAACATCAATGTTTCTGTTAAACAGGCTAACATCATTCTTCTCCAATATTTCTGGTCTGTCTTCTAAAGCATCTAGTAGATATTCAAACAAAGCTGGTATACTTTTAAATATTTGTATGTAATCATAAGTTGGTTGCGCTTCATCGTTTGATTCTGAAAAAATGTGTCGATTTATTTAAGAGACAATTTTTTTTTTATCTTTTATGATAGCTGAACGAAACCACGATACAAAGATAAAAGTTGCGTGTAGGCCTTAAATTGCCTGCAACCACTGGCTAGAATTGATCTTCTACCTAAACTTTTGCTATGTCTGGGTAAAAGGATGCAGCTGAATTTTAGTATTCTACATTGAGACACTAAATAAAATGTGACAGAAATAAAACCTTCGAGGAAAAAAGAGAAACTCTTAGACTTACCTTCGACTTCACTTAATACTCCCAATATATTAAAGTTCAACAGCACCACAACAAATATTATTTGGTATCTGTTACCCTCCATTATTTATTTCCCTACGACTAGTTGTGACCCATTCGTATGAATAACTGCACAAAAACAGTGGAAAACCGAACAGGTCATAATTTGTCAAGATAAGATAAAGGGCTGCTTACAAATTCAACAGGCCCACTGAAGTAGGGTCCTCTGCACTTGTCGGTATCGATGGATACCATAAACTTAAACTAACCTAGAAATTATACTTAGGGCGTATAAAATACAAGGTGTAAAAGACATCGTGGCACAATATTTTAACAAGGATAAATTTGGTCGTTCGTTCTAAATATTCATTGGTTATAATTGGAAAATAAAAAATGATGATGTTTTTAAAAAAACGATTGCCTTAACTTGTCTTTAAAATTTTGCATGCTATGTTTTATCCTAGCTAAACATGCTTGTGCCTTAATTTGTATTTAACACCCTGTATACCATGTTTCACGCAAATAAATATTCTATTCTATTCTATAAAAAAAGTACCAGCGGTTTCTTACAAAAAGCAATAATAAATAATAATAAAATAATAAATTGCCCTTTTATTCTGAATTGTTTCTGTTTCTTTATCTGTTGCTATAATATGTCCCTCAATTCAGTGTGCCTTTTGGCAAAGGCCTCCTCTAGCTCCTTCCACTGTTTTCTGTCACGAGCCACTCTCCTCCAATTGGGGCCCGCTGTTTGCCTAAGCTCATCTTCCCATCTTCTTTTCTGTTTCCCCTTGCTGCGCTTACTGTCCCTTGGATACCATTATCATTACCAGTCGGTCATTACTTTACTCCATTTCTCTGAATTTGCTCTCATCATGTGGCCAGTCCATCTCCATTTTTGTTGGTCAATCCTGGTCAAGATGTCCGGTAGCTTGGTTTTTGCTCTCAATTGTTCGTTTCTTACATGATCTGCTTTTCGTATGTTTGTCATACTCCGTTCCATGGCTCTTTGGCAGTATTGCAATTTGTTTCTGTGTTGTTTCGTCAGTGCCCATGTTTCACAACCGTATGTTATACAGGGTAGTATGCAGATGGTGAAAACTTTTCTCTTTATAGCGATTCCTAAGTCTCTGGATTTCATGATCTCTTTTAGTGACCAATACTTTCTCCAACCACTTGCTATTCTTGTGTTAATTTCCTTATTGGTTTGATCTTTTGGTGCTATTATTTGGCCTAGATATGTGTATTCATCTGCATACTCAAGTGGTTTTGAATCTACCTCTATTGGTTTTTTTTCCGAATTGGTTAACAGTCTTGTTTTTGTTGTGTTTATGGACAATCCCACCAAGGCACTTTCCTTGCTTAAAGCTTGGATCATGAGCTCAAGATGATTTGGGTTTTCCTCGAATAGGACTATGTCGTCTGCGAATCTGAGGTGATTTAGTTTCCGTCCATCGATGTTGAGACCCAGGTGAGACCAATCCAGTTTCCGGAATACATTTTCCAGGACTGCAGAGAATAATTTGGGTGACATTGGGTCGCCTTGTCTGACGCCTCTCTTAACTTTAAACTCGGGCCCTGTCTCTTCTAACTGTATTTTTGCTTTGGTGTTCGAGTATATAGTTTTGATTAGTTCAATATATATTCCAGGTATGCCTTGGGCAGCCAGACTTTCCCATATAGCTTCGTGACTTATGCTATCAAACGCTTTGTTGTAGTCAATAAACGCCATATACAGTGTTTTATTGTACTCATTGTACTTCTGCAATATCTGTTTCACAGTGTGTATGTGATCTATTGTCGAGAATTTTCTCCTAAAGCCGGCTTGTTCTATTGGTTGATTGTCCTCCAGTTTCACGCTTATTCTTTCAAGAATAACTTTCGAGAATATTTTGTACAAGTTGGACATAAGGCTTATAGGCCTGTAGTTACTTATGTCATCTTTCGGCCCTTTTTTGTGAAGCAGAATGATGTGTGAAGTTTCCCATTGTGCAGGAATGTGCTGGTTAAACATAATTCTGTTGAATAATTTTGTTAGTATAGGGACTAGTTCCTCTGCGGATCCTTTCAACAGTTCGTTGGAGATTTTATCAGGACCTGGTGCTTTTTCCATCTTTTGACTATTAATTGCTATTTCCACCTCTCTCTGTAATATTTCTGGTTCGGGTTCAAGTTCTGTTAAGCGGAGTTGTGATAAACTCCCACTGACTGGATGAAACGGGGGGCAATGGTCTGCGTATAGTTCTCTATAAAATTGTGTTGCTGTTTCAATTATGTCTACTCTTTTTGTCACAGTGTTATTTTTGCCCTTCACCTTTGGTATCCATTCCTTACTTACTTCTCTCAATTCTTTCCAAGCTTTGCGTACTCCTCCTGTTTTGGTTATATGCCTTTCGAGAGTATGTAGTCTTTTATGTCTTCGATCTTTCCTGATGTTCTCTTTTATGTCCTTACTAATTTCTGTTATTTGCTTGATACTACTCTTTTTAAAGGGTCCTGTCCAACAAAAAGCAATAACTAAAGTGTAAAAATGTATGACACTGCTATTTTGGAATGTATGAATCTGTGATAAGGCGTTAAAATTTTAAGAAACTAACAAGATACCTATGTTTAACACATCATTCGAACTCTGCTGAAATATCTACAATACTTTCACATTCAGACCGCATTTCTAAGTAAATGACATATAGCAACCAAACGGTTTTAGCTTTTAACGACACCCACTGTTGGCGTCAGGATGTAGCCATTTTGTAGACTTTGTAAACTTTGCAAGGACCATTAAATTGAAGGAATCCAACAGTTTGTAATCACAATTTATGGGATCCGGTATTGGTCACAAATCGATGAAATATTAAACAAACATTTGACTGCAGCAAACTACGGGTTAACCCAGTTTCATAGCCGATAATAAGGTACACAACTCATAATTACTAAATTAGCAGGACGTGCGAAGTTAGGTGTTTTAATACGCCACTCGCGTCACTGTCGCAGGATTAAACATAACTGATCAATTTTGATTTATTTTTATCCGACTGCGGCGAAGCCCAAAAGGAGGGTTATGTTTTTGACCTGTATGTATGTATGTATGTCTGTCTGCTTCTATGTTCCCGCGTAACTCTTAAACTGATGAACGGATTTGGATAAATTATACGTCGCTAGGTTAGTCTTGTTAGCGCGAGTATTACTGGCAACATTGAAATAAAAAAACAAAGAAAAATGGCGGATTTCGGGTACCAAATCGTGGTATTCAATCTTTTTTTTTCTTCCTATACCATCGAGTGGGGTATCAAAATGAAGGAGCTTAAAAGGTGATTACAAAAATATAGATAACTTATATGTTTAAAAGTAATTTGAAGTGACAAATCGTATAAAAAGGGAGAAAGTCGTATACAGGCTGTCCCACGGCCATGCTACACGGAAGGACCTTAAATCTTCTATCTATATGAAACAAAGTCGGGTTTGTTCGAACACTTATAACTCGAGAATGGCTGGACCGAATCATGGTTTTTGATTTGTTGTATTTTTCTCCGTCCCGAATAGCAGAATAACTATTAAAATATCTGAAAAATTCAGCGGAAAATTTTGATTAAGATCCAGAACTGTTAAAATACCAAATTGAATTCATTTTAGCCTGGTACTTTTTACAGAAAATTATGATAAAGATTAAGAAATATTAAAATATCGTCTTGAACTCATGTCAGCCTGGTCATTTTTAGATAAATTCAGTAAGTAGGTAGATAGGTAGGGGTGGGTAGGTAGGGTGGGTAGGTAGGGTAGGTTATGTAGGGGTTGGGTAGGTAGGGTAGCTAGGTAGGGTAGGTAAGTAAGGTAGGTTTGTTGCCAGTGAGGCACATGTTTCAAAAAAAGTACCAGGCTGGCATGAGCTCAAGGTGGTGTGCATTTTAGTAATTCTGGGTAGGTACGGTCATAGTACAATCATTCACAGTTAGGCGGTACAAAGTTCGCCGGGTCAGCTAGTATTGTATATAGGAAGTTTTACTAAAAGAAGACTTCGTTTTGATTTTTAAAATAATCAGAACTGCGTTCAAAGATTATTAAACAATCACTTGCCTAAAGTATTTTATCATAACGGTCGAATGAGTTAATCATAAGGATTATTTTTTCCTCTATAAAATACCATCTGAAATAAAAGGAAGACCATTAAATTTTATGTTAAACTAGCTTATGCCTGCGGATTCACCCGCGTGGAGTTCGGGAATTGCCCACAGGACTTACTTCTGGGATAATAAGTAATATATGTGCTTTATCAGACTATAATGTATCTCTGTGCCAAGTTAAATGTAGATATGTTCAGCCGTTCTGGCGTGATTGAGTAAAAATCATCTATCCATCCAGACTTTCACATTTCTAATAGTTTATGCAAGATATATATGTAATATTAGTTTTTACTTTTAAATTTGAATAGGTAATAAAGAATAGTTAGTGTATGTATTTCATTTTAGTTGAGTAATACAGACACACTCGAATTTTTTTACAAGAACTTACTTATAACTTGCAAATATTAGTTCATAATATTATCAATTACATTACATATTATGTGAAATATTGATACTTTATTTGAGATTGGACACCGGTGACGACAACCAAATGATTCATACGGAATCTATTTATAGACATAATACTTTTACATAATATTTGACATCAATGGAAAAACTGTGATATACTTTCGTCATAATTTTAACTGAAGAGTATGTACACAAATTTTCGACCCCGAAAATAAAACGTTTCACAGAAAATTCAACACCCCATTCCATGTAATTACAGGTCCAGTAATTTCATGTCTCCAGGACCAACGGTTTGGACTATGCGTTGATATATCAGTCAGTCAGTCAGTCAGGACTTTGAACTTTATATGTATAGATTTTGTTCAAGAAAATAAATTATACACAAACTGAACTAAGACGTACCTATTATTTCAGACATTCACCATGCTACGATAAGTAAATCAAATCTTCTAAAATAAACAATATTTTTCCTTCCGTGTGGCATAGCCGTGGCACGCCTCGTATAATAAAAAAGGTTAAATCGTCTGCGAAATCTTTCAACTCGTTACTAAACTAAAAAGCTGGAAATAAAAAAAGTAATTTAAAAAACTAAAAAACCCGACTGAAAAAACTAAAAAACATAAAACAAGCACATTTTAAATTAAGCAAAAGTTGGAAGCAGGCGGGGGCCCATTCCATTTTCATAATTTTATATGCAAATGGGCCTTGTATTTTTTTCAAAATTTTCGGGCCTGCAGTTTCGGAATTAAGGGGGAGGAATGGTCAATTTTCGCCTATTTTATTAAATAACTTCAAAACTATCTATTTTAAAATTATAAAAAAAAAAATATTTGAGAAGCTTACAATTTCATTTGTTATGTAACACGATATAGTTTGCATAACTTTTTATTTTCATTTTCTAATTTGCCCCAAAAAGTTGTTTCACTAATCCAATTAATTCCCTTGAAAAAAATTCTCTTGTTATGAAACAAGGGAATTTTTTAATCCAATTAATCCAAAGACGGACGTGTAACTTACGTTACACGTCCGTCTTTGGGTCACTGACTTACATATGTGTTCCAAATTTCAACTCAATCAGTCCAGTAGTTTCGAAGAAAATTGATTGTGACAGACGGACAGACAGACAAACAGACGCGATTGATCCTATAACCGTACCTCAAAAGGAAAATACGGAACCCTAAAAACTCTAAAAGACGAAAGATAAATTGAACCCAAAATAAAATTTAAAATATTGTTCCGACAGATCAATAATTCATTTGATATTATTTATGCTGAGACTTTTAAAAACAACAGACCAAAAATCTGAGTAAATAAAAACAGTTCCCGGAATCATTGCAAATTCTTGTTTCCTTAAACAGATGCAAGCGTGTAGTTGTTTATTATAATAATGCAGAATAGCGAATATGGATAAGATGAATAATGTATTTATTCATACCCTAATATTGAGCAGGAAGCGATTACCTACTCCTTAGCAGTAAAAGTGTAAATCTGAGCTACTAAAATGATTTGATAGTTTTTCGTAGCACCTACCTAGTTAGTAACCATTGATTAAAGTAGTACAGGACATACTAAAGTTGAGATAATCTTTCAAAGCTTTCTTGCGTTTTTTAAAACGTAATAATAATTTTAAGAACTGTGTGGACTCAGTGTTGAGTGTGTGAGTGTGTGTGTGAATCGATAATCGTACCAGCCAATGGCTTAAATGCTAAGAGTCTCGAGCAATACCTGAGCCTAACGAGAGCCCCCTCGTTAGGCAGCTGGATCAAGGATTTGATACAGAAAACGGTAGTCCTGGAGACGGTTCGTATTGTTAGAAGGTTCCTTTCTCTGGACTCTGTTCCCAATAACGGTGGGCTACAATATTTTTTATTGTTTTTTTAAAGGAATATTTAAAATGACACACTTTGTACAAAAATACATAACAAAAAGACCTTGACAATTCCGTTGATATTGTAAATTTGAGGTATAAATTAGTGAATGACGACTGAACTGTGAGGGTATATCATCATGTCCTAGAAGAAATAGTCGAACACATGAAAGATACGCAAAAGGTGTTATGAGATGAGAGAATGTGTTATCTATGTATTTTTCTTTTGGAAATCCGTCATGGATGTCCTTCGTCCTGACGAGGCGAAGGCTGACAGACTCTACTACATCTCGTAAGGCTGACCATGATAAAACAGTGTCAATGATTTCCTTTCTCCGAACCTCCAAAGCTTACATTCTAAGGGCATTGGCATCATTCATAACTACGTGTAAAATCACACATCACTCGAACTAGTGCTATAAATTAATATTACATTATTTGTTCGGCTAAAACTGTTTACACGTCGGAGATTTAGTGGTTTTTGACTTGACTGGTGTATGTTGCAGCCTGCCAAATAAACAACTGTTGTTTTTCGGGTTCGAACACGCCATTGAGTTCTCTTAAACAATTAGTTTATTGTAAAGTATTTTTGGTTTCAGCGAAACGCGAAAGAGCAGGAACTATTCGTTACCAAATATGAAGAAAACAAAACAACAAAAAGTGATGGATAAAATACTAGATTGTCTTTAATTTTATACTGTCACTTACAGGATATCTTCCGTGATTATCCATAATTCTGTCATCCCGCGGTCATGGCGCTTGCAACAGCGTCGAAATATCGGGAGCTCAGAATAACGGATAATCACGAAACATGGGATATCTTTAGTCTGTATGTTACCTTTTTACATCTTAACCGTTGAACGGATTTCAATGAAAGGCAATCATTTGTTTATTCAAAAAAAGGTACACGGGTAGACCATAACCTGGATTATAATAACTATGAGTGGGTTACTTTTAGACTCGATTTTTTGACCACCGCATCGGCGCAGTCGCAGGTGATGGATAAAGTATAAGTATCAGTGTTGAAAGAACCACAGAATGAATACATACAGAAAGCATTTAATATGAAAATTAAATAACTTAGGTTGAAAATATTACAAATCTCAGCAATAAATAGACGAAGCACCCGAAACTTAGATTTTATCGAAACCATTGGTCAACGCTGACACTGAATGATAACTTGACTTTATTTCAGACCCAAAAAGACATCGTACGGAGACCATCGGTATCACAATATGAACCTTGACATCCAGAATTATAGTAACTGGAGCAAGTAATGTGTATGCCGTGAAGCTTTTAGTAAATCTGAACATATACAGAATGTTTTATGTGCGATGCGTTCAAATGCACTCTTGATATATTGGTGACATTGACTAGCAGAAATATAGAGATCACTGAGTGAATAACGCTTTATTAATAAAGCTAGCAAGTCGGAAAGTGATAACGGTGGCTGAAAAGTAGTATAAAAGTATTCGGATGTAATGGAGGAAAGTTATCAGTACTAGTAAATATTAAATAATAAGACCAAGGGAAGTCTACAAAAACTCTGTGATGATATGGCTAGAAATTGGGTGACTTCCGTAATGACGACTACCAGATCAATATGGCAGAAGAAGACATACTGCGATCGAATGATTATGATGAAACTATACTAAAATGAGAGAAAAATTAAAGTAAATGATTCACAAGATACTTTTAGATGAACCATGAAGAATACAGCTTGGTTCCAGGGAACATAAGTTTTCTTGCCTAGGTACAGATGAACATATCGGGAAACGCTAGATTGAAAGGGTCTTCTTTCTCTGTTTAAAAACAAAAACACATCGTGAAATTTGCACTATAAACTGAAACATAGATTCTAAACTGAACAATTGAAATGAAAAATACAGGATGCAAGTTCTCACGTTCAATAAACAGGTTTTCAAAGGCAATGATTACAAATTGCTCCGATTATATTGATGGCACATTATCTGGTGACCTCGCTCAATTTGTGGCAATTACTGCTTCTAGATTACTGTGGTTTACTGAAAATTATACTGATTATATTGACGCGGAACCGTTCTGGAAATGTCGATTGAAAAATCTGAAAAAGAAGCTGTTTTTCATACCATCTTGATGGCAGATTGAGTAACATAACGATTAATCATTTATTCTAGAAAAAAAAAAATGAGGGATTTATTATAGAATCTTCATAATAGCCTTACCTTTAGTTGAACATTTTCTTCTTTTTTCTCAACTTTTTTGTATTCATATCTTTTCTAATGCTAATGTAAGAGCTGCGTAAGAATCATACAACGTAATAACGATAATGTTAATCGAGTAAATACATACTACTACATAAAATCTCGCCTGTAATCGCCAAAGTATTAAGAAGAGATTCTAAGTGTGTAGGTGTGTCTAGGCGGCGAGCCTTTTGGTCTTCAACCGGGCACAAATCCAGACCCCATTCCTCCCCCCTCCCCCCCCCACCTGGGGATAGGAAACCCATGACTCCATGCTCATCAGTAGCGCTTTCGATCACTAGACCAAGGAGGCAGTCGAACAAAGTAGTACCTTAACCTTTGTGGTCATTTAGGAATTAACTATGGCGCTTTGCAAAGAAAAAGGAAATATTAAAACAATAAAATTCAATTTCGAATAAGAAAAAAAGAGACAGCTTAATCATCCACCAAAGTGTGGCAATGTACACAACAATGCATATTTATGCGATAGCAGCAATGGCGGTTGATTTGCTGTCTTTTTTTTAAGAGTTCCGTTGTCTGTCTCCGAAACTCATCATCAGATCTGTGTGGAATTTAAATGGGACCATTTCGGAATAAAACCCTTTCGAACAAAATAGAATTTTGCAAATCTGTTTATATATAACGGAGTTAAGCCCGAACATAACAAAAAAAATATATATAAAAATCTGAATTGATAACCTCCTCCTTTTTGAACTACATCACACAATCGATCCCTACAGCACGTGCCGAAAAAGTTATATGGACAAATAATAGTCATGCTCAGTTCATAAAAAGTAGTCTAATTTTAGAAATAAAATATGTTACACCGGTGTTTATGAAGTTAGTGATTATCTGTCAAAAATAGAAATGTCTACTTATTTGTCCGCAATCGTTCCTAGGTAATTAATGTAATCACTGACGCAGCTGTATAAAACATTTTAATACTATTCCATATTTAAAAGTTACTTATTAATGACACATGTGAGGTGTGACTAGCAAAAAAAACTTGGTATGTAAGAATGAAAATTAAAACGTAACCAGGCATGTAATGTGTGACTAGGTAAGCAGGAGTCACGAGGAGGAATACATGCCGATTTCCATCTCCAACATGTATAATCTAATCTAAATAATATAACTAAACATAAATAATCGGACGGCACGGTTGGCGCAGTGGCTGAGCGATTGGCTGCTGCGCTGCGTGTCGCGGGTTTGATCCCCGCACGGAACAAATTTTAGAACGTAGCAGCGTTTCTTTTAGAAAAAAAATAAAATCTCTAGAACAGATTTACATATTATTTATTGCCAATTCAGATGTTCAAAATATTATAGACCTAAGAAAACCATCTGCCTAGCGTTTACTTAAACATCATGTAGGTAGCTATATACCGTTTTATACAAAATCAAAGTCTTGAATTTGGATCAAAATGTTCTCAACCTCTGCATCAATCAATTACTCACTCCACATATAAAGCGAAATGACCAAATGACCATATTCAGTATCATCAGTGGGTACATGACACATAGACATAATGACGAAACTGCTACTAGCCGTAGTTCTGACTGCGATCACATTCGCGCTAACCATGTCAGCGAATACGCAAACGAAAGATGCAATGGCGAAGGACGCCATGATGACGACTACCGCGGCTAACCAGGAGAGCAGCGTTAATAGCATCGATGTGGATGTTATAGCTGTTATGAACGCCTGCAATGAGAGTTACACGATTGAAATGTGTAAGTTTTTTCGTTTGTTAGAGGAGTAGTTATTTCCAAAGAATGACCATTTTCCATATCATCATCAGCCTCCTACTTTATTCCTCATTTATTTTAGGTAGACACGGTACACAAGCATGTTTTTTGTGTTCGTCTTCCATACATCTACCACCCATTATCTGTATATTCAGTTCCTTTAAAGCCAAAAAAATTAACAATAAAACATCCATCATACAATTGATCCAACGTCTCATTAGTATTCTCCGTTCCCCTGTAGTCTTTCATCTAAATGATGTAAATGTTACGGCTAATAGCCGAAGTGCGGCTACACCTAGTTTTAGCCGGGTACAACTAGGTGCAGCCGGTTAAACTTAGATGAATCCTACTTATCTTCGGTTAGAACATGCAACCAATTTGGATGTAGAGCTCGCCGGCCGCTGCCGCGGCACCGCTCGCTGTGCTCGCTCGGCTCGCGCGCGTTTTGTCACAGTTCTAACCTAACCTAACCTAATCCATTTGGTCGATGTGTCCTAGCAGTAAAAAGGATACACAACTGTTACCGGCCGCACCTAGATTTAGCCGGCTAGAACTAAGCTAGGCTATATAAAAGATTTCTGCTTTAAGAAGATTAAACCTAAATTGCTAGCGATACTAATGTATGATTTCCATTGTAGCCTATTTACAAGCACTGAATGAAAGCGGCAGTTTTGTAGATGAAACTGATAAGACACCTAAGGTAAGTGAAAAATGTCGAATATGGAACCCCTTGATCAACTGGCCAAGGTCCCTTTAAGATCTGTGATAATTATGTTGCACATAATTATGCGCATTTTCAGTAACAATAGATGAAAATTAAATGAGCTTATAGATAAAAACATATTGTTCGATTTTCAACGTTCAGCTCAACACCGAGAGTAAAAAACTCAATACGACATTTATTTAGTTGCTTGTGAGTTGTGTTAGTATAAACGGCCATTAGAATAGTAAGTAATGTTGGTATAAGAATTTACGGGTTACTGTTCTACATAACATAACATCACGCCTGCAATCCTCGAAGGGTTATGCAGAGGTGTACCTAATAGTACACCCACATTTCGCTAGTTAAGTTTTAAGTTCCATGTACTAGGGGGCGAGCCTATTGCCTTCAAACGGGCACAAATCCAGACTCCGTGGCTGCTACTGAGAAATTCCTAATGTAAAAACCCTATAACACTTTGCCCGACCCGGAAATCGAACCCAGGACCTCATATGCTCAACAGTCGCGCTTGCGACCACTAGACCAACGAGGATTTTCTATTCTCGAATTGTATGGTAACCTGTCTCTTAATCACAGTGTTTTTCTGTTATAGTGTTTCATCCGTTGCGTGTTCGAGAACGTAGGCATAGTATCGGAAGATGGTCGCCAATTCAATCCAGCGCGGGCAGCGTTCATATTTGCCGGAGAACGAAATGGAAAGCCTATGGATGATATCGGAGATATGACTGCCCTTTGCGCTGCTGACCGACGTAAGTTTATGAAATCCTAGTATTTATAGCATATAGCTCTCGATCAAAGTTTAGGAGTATGAGGAGCAGGGTGTTCCCCAATACTCCATTGAAAAGGGGAGGACCCTCGGACCCGACGAGTGTCTGGTGGGCTGTTGCCCGACTGCAAAAGTCGGGTTTTTTATATGGACTTAACTCGCAGATAACTTTAATATCGCGATTCAGGATTTTTATGTTAGTTCTTTATTTGCGACATAGATGGCACTAACGTTTTTTTTGTCAACTTAAATGTACAATAACAATAGCGTAATGGTAGCACTACACTTGATAGGTCTGGGCAAATATTCGCCTTCTATCATTAAAACATAGTGAACTATATCGCAATAGGCATTTTTTGTATTCAATATAGCGATAATTTTGACAAATACGCCAAGTGAAGTACCAGCACAAGGATGCGATATAGGTCTCGTCTAATCCACCACGCGGGCCCATTGAGGGTTGATAGAAGTCAGAGAACAGTCGTGATGTAATAAATTACACAAAGTAATACGCGTGGCTGGGTTCGATTTTGATCATGTAAATTAATAAAAATGTGTGTTTTTTCAGTGGAAACTTGCCTCTGCGACAGATCTTACCAGTTTCTAAGATGTCTGATGTCGATGGAGATAGAGAGATATGAAAAGTCTTAAAAGATGAATTTGATACATCTTCATTACTGATGGCGACCTGGTACTCTACTGGCACTTACACATATTCTTACCATGCTTGTAGGTAATGTAGAAGATATTAGTTTAGTTGTAATAAACACATTTTTTTGCGAAAACAGGTTATTACTTCATGGGTTTTATTATTTGCAAAATAGTGTCCTTGAAACATACATCGCGCCTGTAATAACTAAAGGGTTATGCAGAAGTGCACATTTAAGGGCATTACATGGCTCAAATCCCAAAAACAGCGTATGTTCAAAGAAATTTGTTGATGAATCCCTTCATGCGTTTTCCGTGTAAAAAAAGTATGTTATAGTTAAGTTCATCACAAATAAATTGTATTGTTTAAAATTTTAATAAACCTTCTCAATTTTTTTTGGTTAATCGTAGAAAATAGGTCCTTTTTCAACCTTAATTGTAAATTATCTCTGTAACGGCTGAATAGATTGGCATGAATTTTGTAACAACAAATACGTAATGATATACTTAACAATCTGTATTGTTTTTTTTCTGTTATTTCTTTTAATATTTTTAAATAATAAATAAAAACCGAAATTTTGCGAAATGTGCGGGGCAAGTCAACAAAAACCAGTACAGGGATCAAATCATCAAGGTCATCGAGCAATGTAATGCCCTTAAGTCCTATGTGATGGAAGACGAGTCTATTGCCATCAAATATCATTCATTCAATTGCATAAGCAACATCCACGTAAAATGAGCTAAATAAAAAATAGTATTTACAGTGATATATCATAGGGTACCGACAAAAAAATGGTCACAATTAAAAAACAAAAATAAATAATAATACGTTTTATTTCAAACAAACGTAAAGACTAGAAAACTTACAGCTATCAGATCTTTGTGATTTAAATACAGACAAGTGAAAAACAAACTCTTAAATTAACGAGACTTAGCGCCGAAGAGGTTCTGGAACACTCCTCCAAACCATCCGGTTTGTGGCTCCCTGGAAATTAAGATCTGAGTATTAACATAAGTAGATGCGATGCACATGTGGAAAAAAAAGCGTGTTTTGAAGTCTCAAGAAAAAATGATCGAGATTAGAAAATCATTATCCTTATTCATTTGTGGTCTTCTTCTTCCATACTTCTCTATTACTCGTCATCTCATCAGACACCTCCTTCATATCATCCTTTACACAGTCCATCCATCGTTTCTTAGGTCTCTCTCTACTATTATATAACCCAAATTATAAAATATGGAATATATAAGTCGGGCTACCAAACGATGTGATCAAAAGCTTGCAGTTTTTTTTTTGTTTTTTGTAAGCCGTCGTTGTTGGGGAACTGTTTAGACTGTGCATAATGTTCTGCACAAAACGTAAGCACCAACTCACTCTTTCTTGCAGTTGTACATGGAGTTGACTTTCTTGACATCACCACGACTCAGTCCTTCCCTCTGTCCCAGTTTCACACCTCCAACCTAAAAAAGTCAAGTGAAAAAGTTAAAGTATTGGTATTTTGGACATTGCTCTGTCATCATTATCAGCCTGAAATCCTTTAGTGCTAGGTACAGGCTCTTTCATAAACCTAAACAAAAGATTTGGATCTTCATATTAAGACAAAAATCTTGTATTTAATGAAAGAAATATCTGCTGTAAAGAACCACTGGTAGTTGTTATCAAAACGTTCTTCAAACGCCTGATGTCAAACACAAAACGTTTCTATAAATATGTAAACTGTATATTTACAGTATGTATTTTAAAAGTACAGAATATAGGATCGATGGAGCTGGTAGTCATGGGAAGAGACAGCCTTTGCCCAGCAGTGGGGCTGGCAGCTGCAGGCTAACAGTAACGTTTAGAGTACGCACCTTAGGTTCAACGGTCTTTCCCTGATTCTTCGAGAACGCGTACTCGGAGTAGTGCATGACGCTGTTGTAGTCGTAGGGAATGCCGAAGTCGTTCGTCGCCTTGGTGCTGGCCTTCCTGAAGTTGGTCTCGGCACCTGCACACGTTTGAGACGGTAAGTCATTTAAATTATACCGCAACGCTTACAAATTGTTGATGATGAATTTTGGTCATATGAATGACCAATCAGTAGCTGATAGTCATAATCTTAGCGTTTCACAAAAAATCTCCAATTAGAAAAAGATTAATCACCAAATTGATTGTCTGCTTTTGGAAAACTAATTACCGCACAAAAAAAAACATCATTCGATTAATAAATGATAATTGATTACAGACTAAGTAAGAACTGTTATATGCGTCACCTGCTCTGATGTTGCCATAGCGCACCCAGACGAAGTCGTCTCGCTCGGGGCGACTCTGCTCGTGCATGAAGCCAACAGCATGGAGCAGCTCGTGCAGGACTGTGCCTTTCTTGGACACGCAGCCGGGAGTCTGCAGATTTACTTCCTGACGACCACCTGGATATATTCATAAGTTAGAATAACATAATATCACGCCTGTAATCCCTGAAGGGAGGTGTAACTAAGTACACCCACATTTCACCAGTTATGTTTAAGTCCCATGTAATAGGGGCGAGCGTATACTAGTGTTACTACTACTGAGAAATTCCTGATGGAAAAACCCAACAACACTTTTCCCGACCTAGGAATCGAACCCAGGACCTCATGCTCAGTAGTCACGCTTGCGACCATTAGACCAACGAGGCAGTCAAAACGAAAGTTGGAATGTTTTAAGGACTTACGACCCGCGCAAACTAATTTAGAGTGTCTAGACAAGTTTAAATTTCTTTCAAAGTTTATTTCTACAACGTCTTTTGAGTGAATTGACTTAAACTTTACGGTCGCTTATGTCAGTCCCATACATTTTTGAAAAGTCAAAAATGGCGAAGTAATGTCACTCTGTCTAAATCAACTTTTAAATGCTGTGTGTACTGTGCGTCCAAACTTCGAAATTGCCTGCAAAATCATTTACTTTCAACTTAGCAAAGCATAGGAAAATAGACATGGAACCAAGTATTTCAGTATACAATTCATACAAGTCATAGGTCTCAATTTCAATCCCAAGACCACGATTTTTTGGATTCAGGTGCGTATTGTATAATTATCACTTGCTTCGATGAAGGAAAACATCGTGAGAAAACCAGCATGCCAAAATCTGACACCAGCATTAGCACGATAAAGAAACCATGGCCAGGCCATGAACAGGCCGTTATTAAGTGATGCCATTTTCGGCGTTCGTTCCAATGCTCACCAAGTTTGCCAACGCTAGACCAGCAGCCAGTGCTCTTGCTCTGGATAGTGATGTAGTCCTTCTGTCCTTTGTACGGGATGAAGCGCAAGCACGTCAGTCTGTGGTAGTCCGCTATCGCCTTCATTATAGTTTCGCGTTCCGTGGAGCCTGAGAAAAGATACAATCATGTTATTCATAAAAGTTACATAGTATATGTTTCTTTTTAATACAAATTTTTACTTGTGCTTGTTTGTACATTACGAAATGAAAGAAAAGAGTTTTAAACAAAACGAAAAGGTTTATTGCAGAGCACACAAACTTGCAGTTTTACTCATAAAACTGTGGAACGTGAGACTCGCAGTGACCGTTCAAATAGGAAATTACCATATATGAAGGTTGATGGTTAACTTGGATAAATTATTATAGGACTTATGCCACAGGCTGGGTCATAATATCCTAAATCGCTTATACTGTGCTTTCTTTGTAATACGTACTGAAATATCCCTCAATAACATAGGGGATGTGTCCCTGTGGCCAGCGCAGTACCTCCTCCCTGACGCCGTTTCTCCCCTGCTGCGGTGGCATGAGTATGTCTCCCTCTGCGTAATCCCCTACCTCCTCAGGGTTCATGAGGGAAGACTCCGACCAACTCGCCAACGCATCGCCTGGAAATTAAAAAGTAATAAGAGCAGCAAGATATTCTGGAGCTTCGGATGAATGTGTGATGTGTGTGAAATATCTAGGACCAAACCTTGCAGAAATCATTAAGCATCATTCATGCTTGATACTGCGATATGTACAAAGGAGTTTTCACAACGAATTTGACTAACACACAATTTGAAATTGAATTGACTGATATCGTTTCATATCGTAATCCTTTTGGATGTCTAAACATGAAGTAACATAATACACAAATACATAATTGGACCTGACCGAACAAAGGTTAACACGAATTTGACTCAAACTGGTTCTTGAAGTCGTTTTGTTTTTCTTTCAGCTAGTAAATATAGAATTACTAGCTGGGAGTTTCCGCTTTATTCCCCATATTTGAGAGCAAAAATGGGAACTATTGGAGAAAAAGTCGAATAAAACTGTCGATCGATCCATATGAGCCTGGTACCTAAGTTTTATCAGGTACGGTAAAATGATTTCTCAACCAGCACCGATGATGTCACTCAGTCAATTTCCTTTAACACCGGAACCGGGAAAAGCATGAATCGATAAAAAGTTATCGAAAAAGTTGTGCAACGTTGCAATGTGTCACATAACACGATTAGGATATCATGAAGTTGAGGAAGTGGGCTGTCAACTTGGCGCCTGTGAATTTTCGTTATTTTATTATCGGATTAGGTTGACACGCCCGCTGTCGTGTTTATCGTGTGAACATGACAGCCGATGCATCTCGACCTGACTCGATCTGCATGTATTCATTATTCATAATTTCCTAGTACTTATTTTCCTTTTCTTTTTTAGTTTTCGATGTAAGTGTTACATAGCTTGGTACCATAGGCATAGCATACCATAAGCTGAAATTTTAATGAAGCGATAATAATTATATTGCATGTGCATTCATTCAGCACATTGTTTCTCATTAATGGATGTCATGAAATTTTAATGCATGCCTACTAACTAGTGTTTTACATGTTTGTTAGCTAAATAAATAAATACTCGGTACAATGGTCTAAAACTTGTATTGAATGTGCGATTACCACTCACTGTATTAAAGATGCTCACAAAGCTAGAAAGTTATTTATAAAACTTAGCTTTCAATGCTTCGACAGTATTATTTTGTTAACAAAGAAATCAAAATAATTGAGTAAGTATCAGCCAAATTAAGCAGCTACTTAATTACCAGCAGACAGGACGTTAGTACTAAAAATTTGTACGCGATTTTTACTCACCCGATAACAACCGTAATGACAAAACTAAAATGCAAATTGATGATAAAGGAAACTGTAATTTAATTACTGACATAATTAAATTAGATAATGATTATTTTGTAACATACAATGGGCTTTAATTTAACTGTTAACTATGCATTGTACCTATTACCTAAACCAAATACGTTTTCTTTTTAATTTTCTAGATGTTTTTGAATTTTCTTTCATGTCAATTTACTCACTAACTTTACCACTTATTATTAGTACTTTTGCAGATATAGAAGTGATTCTAGAAATATTATCACAATAATAATATAAATATTTATTTAAAAAAACGCTGCTCTTTAATACAGAAATATAATTTAAGTATTAAAAAGAATAGTTATTTTTATTAATAAACATTTTAGCAAATTGTATCAATTTGATGCTGAGCTTAGGGAGTTAGGACAGACGAGAAACAATTCTGTCAGGCCTTTCGATAAGCCAGTCCCTGCGAAAGATGTGTTGTTTGTAGGACATCTTCTTATTCGAACTTTTAAATTCATGCAACTAACAACATACAAAGCGCAACCTAAACGTGCACTAAACTTTCTTAATAATGAACGTGAAATATGAATAATGCACCATGGCAGAAAACTCCAGCTAGCATGAGAGTTGTGTGGAAATTCAACCATTTTTGCCAATGGAAATGTCTTCGGGCATTAAATAACACTGATAATCTCGAAATATAATTAAAATTGTGCAATCACTCACCGCTCTCATTTTTCGGTAGTCCATAAGCTTCGGGTCCCAAGCTCGACACGTCTATAGTCTGACTTCCATCTATGCTGTTTTCTTCAATGTCGTCGTCATATAAAAAATCTACTAAATTATAATAACCGTCGCCTGCTGGCAAAGCGTTATTTCTACTAATTAAAGCTATGAAAAATATATAAATTATAGAATTCATTTTGACCAAAATAAGCTTGCTTATATTTTGTTCTGTTTTTACAAGCTGCAAGCTAATTTTAAATTATTTTTATTTTTAAAATATAAACTTGTTTTAAGGAAAAGGACTAGGCGATCAGAAAACAGCAATAGGTATGTGAAGTAAATTGGTGTGGCGCGCGGTTTTATAAAGGTGTCGCGAAGACCTGTCATAGGGTAAACACAAACGGACATAATGTCGACAAGGTTCGTTACTCCTTACTTCCTGATAAAGGATGCGAACGAAAATATGTAAACTAATCGATAAGAAAAGCCTTGAATGTTTTTTGATTTACATTTCCTATATTTTGCATGTTTTCGTTATGAATTCTGTGTAATCTTTCACGGTTTCCTGTGAAAGCAAAATGTGTAAGACTAATAAATATTTCATAATGTTTACGTTTTATATTTGGACTGTTACAAATTATAGCTATTCGTCTATTCTATTAAAGGCAGATTTTACGACTTCTGTCAATTAAATAAAGATTTATAAAACCTGTTTTATCTTTTATTGATGCTCATAAAGTGTAATTCTGTCGCGGCTTGCATTTTGTTTATCCAAGACATCCGTTTCCGTTTCAAACAAAGAACTGTATAAAACACTGAAATGAGGAAAACAAAGCGGACCCTTTTGATGCATTTTCCTATGGTACGATAGCAATGAGAATGATGGTTCATTCTACATTTACGGACTTTAATGATTAGGTAAGTAAAATATGAAAATAACTCGTTACACCATTATCCACCAGCATTTTTTGGATTTACATCTCATGGCTACTTACCCTGCAACTAGGATAGGCGAAGGGTGTGTAGTATCCAGCAGTGCCGAAGGGCCAATTTTTTTAAGAGATAAGCCGGAGTACATATTTTTAATGTGATTTTATTATTTGTCTATGAAATACTGATTGTGCCAGTTTCCCAAGGGGAAGCCGGTAGACATCGAGTTGTATGGAACCTTCGCCACTGATGTCCAGTCAGATTCTACAGAAACAGAACCCAATGATTACTTAAATGTTTGTTGTTTATTACTTAACTAGCGACCCGCCCCGGCTTCGCACAGGTGCAATATATACATATAAACCTTCCTCTTGAATCACTCTATCTATTAAAAAAACCGCATCAAAATCCGTTGCGTAGTTTCAAAGATTTAAGCATACAAAGGGACATAGGGACAGAGAAAGCGACTTTGTTTTATACTATGTAGTGATAAAAAATTATACGTAATGGTCTTATTTGAAGATGATCAAGTTCTTCTTGCATCATCAGCGGAACAGTTACAAGATAACTGTAATAATGAACTGTACTGTAGTTAATAGTAATAATGAATCAAGGGATTCATGTACATGGGAACAAGACAAAGGTTATGGTGTTTGAAAGAGAAGACATTGTAGTGGTGTGTGATGTGAAAATAAATGTTAAGAGTGTGGAGCAAGTGAAAGACTTTGTATATTTGGGCAGTCTATTTACATAGGAATTTCCAGGCATCTGTCAGCATGGCCGAAAACCGTCCGGCATGGAGAGAGTTGATGGAAAAAGCAACGACCTCATGTGGTTACGACCCTCAGTCATGAGGAAACGAGGAAGAAGAAGATTTACAAGAGATGGAAAGACTGACGTCAAGCTGTTAGCTGTCTTTTGTAGATCTTTGACAGTCGTTACAGCTAGTCAGTGGCCGGAAAGTCACAACCAGTGACAACCAGTCTTACCAAGTGGTATCGTATTAACCAGTACTGACTGGGTTGTGGACGTCAGATAGGCAGTCACTCCATTTAAAATACTGGCATTCAGCTGCATCCGGTTAGACTGGAAGCCGATCCCCACATAGTTGGGAAAAGGCTGGGCAGATGGGAAGATTGACGTAGATGTAGAAAAGAGAGTAAATGCGGGAAATAAAGTGAAATGGTTCCTTCCATCCATGCGATTGTGCCCAACCAGTCGACGTCAAAAAAAGCTCGACTGGGTTCTAGGACTGAGGTTCTCAGTGGTGTGCTGGTGCCTACACTTGTGTATGGAAGTGAATGTTGGGTGTTGCAAACGAGGACTGGAAGTAGAATGAATGCTGTGGAAATGCGTTCCTTGCGAAGCATATGTGGTGTCACAAAGTGAATGATAAATTGAATTGGTGAATGAGGTTGTTCGAGAACGTTGCGATATAGAAGAAGATGCAGTGACAAAAATTTAAAAGAGCTTGCTTAGATTGTTTGGTCATGTGGAGAGGATGAGTGAGAGGCGACTAACAAAAGTCTAGTAGACTATTATTGTATTTACAATGAAGAAGTGAGGGGCAACGCCGAGAGGGGACGCCCTAGCTAGAAGGACATAATAATATAAATATAAGTTCAGATTACTAATGAGGTTCTTCAGGTGCGTAGTACTCGCAACAAGCGGGCGTGTATGATCAAATGTTTGAACGTGGACGAGGCAAAAGGAGTATGTAAGGATCGTAGCTGGCGTTCTGTGGTTTCTGCCTTTCCCCATGGGAAAAATGCGTGAGTTTATGTATGTATGAATGTAATGGTCACTTAAAGCACATGTGGAGATGCTCCAAGATGGACCCTTCTCTGTATTAGATGTCGATGGCACTCTCGGGTGATAAGATAAAGCTCCCAAGGTACTAAGTTAGCAAATAAAACATGATGGAGAGACCTGTCTTTTTGTAATTAAACTTGGTACGATAGACGTTTGTGTAGAGAGAAGAGAACCTATGTTAAGTTGGTTATGGCTCCAAGATCCTCCATGGAGCGAGAATCATTGTCGTAGTCTGTACACTCTCACGTTACCTTGGCTCTCAGGACCTGATAGGACAGTAAGATAGAAGGAGATAGTAGACCGGAGGGCACCCCTTTTGATGTTCTTTAGTTTATTTTAAAAATCATTATTAAGGAATCTTTGGAGGAATTATTTTTCTCCTAATATCGACCTTTGACTTTATGTCAAAGCTTTAGTCAGTCATCTTTCACGCTTATTCAGCTATGATGATTGTTTACAACGAAGCATGACTAGAGTCTGTAAGGTCGCATGGAAAGTTTAAAACATCTTCAGTTAATGAGTCAGTTTCCCACGCCGGCCTTTTGCTTAACCAGAATCTAACCAATTACGAATAATTTCGATCGAAACACAGCATCTGCCTTGACATAACTATTGTTCTGACCTAGAGAGAGATCATGTTGCGTCACAATAGCAAACATTATGATGCCTAAACTCAGTTCGTTGACACACAAGGCCTCACTATCTGCGAGTAAACGGAAGGATTTCTCGTTGATAGGAACAACCTCCACCGTATAATGTGTTCAGGAAACATTATCGTTAACTTATCATGTTATTTTGACTCTTGAGTCATGTCGCATCATCGTTGTTAAACAATTCTTAGATATTTATCTAAAAATAATAATGCCTTGCATGGGTGTGACATAAGTAATATGTTTTTCCTTGTTAGCGTTATCGTTTTTTTTTGTGATTTCATAAATAAACATTAGGTGAACTTCCGCTTGTGTCAACAGTAGGTACTTTACCACATGCTAAAGTTCCGGTAAAGTTCCATTGAGACATCGTTATTCAGATTCTCAAGTTTCTCATTATCATCATCTGCCTACCCTTTTCATTTTTCTTTTCATTCAGGAAAATACTGATATTCATCAGCTGAATCACGCTTTTTTCCTCCACAACACAGTTAGTACTGGGTAATTCGATACCCCTTTGTAAGGGTGGTTGTCAGTCTTTCTGGCCAAATCAAATTCTGTTCTGATTAGGGGAAAGTGGCGCAAAAATCTCACCAACCTGACCATTAACTAGAATAGTAAATACTTAGTCCTTTTTTGCTTCAATTAATCCACGTTTCTAGCTGTAAGCGTTCCACGTTTGTAGCAGCCTAAAAGTAGGTACCTAGTTAATAGAAATTGGACGACCACTGCGTGATTTTAGTCAGCAAGAGTAGGATCTTACTGAGTTGTCTAAAATCACATAGTGTCTAGGAGGGGTGTAACAGACCCCTCCGACGACCCCAGAATTTGAAACATCCATGAGGATTATCATATATATAAAAAAAGAAAGAAATATGACAGGCAGAGAAGGATCTTTCTCTCTGAAAATACCAACCTAATCATGTTAAAAACATGTGCTTTTTTACAAACAGCAACAGCTGTGTGGCTGTGGTCAGCGATAGAAGGTGGTGATCTTGACATTTTCTTTTGGCAATGATTGAGAGTTTCATATCCAGCCGTGAATATTTGCAGCCAGTTATTTATTTACCTAAACAATTTTGCACAATGTACACAAAACAAACAGGTGACGTATACCCAAAACCGCAGGGCGCCGAGAAATCGGAACCGACCGCGGAAACGTCGACTTAATAGACACATTAGTTATACTGGTTATGCCTAATTTGGCGACTGATTCATAAGATTATGGTCCTTGGTTGAGGTCGCCTCGTTTTCACGTGTTCGTGGAAGTGCGAGGGCGGACATGAGGAAACGAATGTGGTGAGGAGTTGAGCGGAAGATAGACTCGCATATGGACAATGAGTAACCAACAAACGGATATCAGTGTGAGCTGGGGAGGGTGTCTGATCAACTGGCCTAATTTTGGTGTAGTGTGTAAGTTCATCTAGTGTACTTTTTTCTGCTTTGTTTGTAAACTAAATATTTTATTTGCTAGCTTTTGGCCGTGTTTTCGCCCGCATGGTGCCAAAGTTCGTCGACATCCGTTCATCCGTTAAGGCGTGAGAAGGTAACAGACAGATATACATTCACATTATGATATTAGTACCTAACCTCCATAGGTTCAATATCAGTATAGGTACATGCTTCTGCTTATTTTTAAAATATAATTCTTATGCCCTGCGCTTTTTTAACCGACTTCTAAAATGGAGGAGGTTCTCAATTCGGCTATATTTTGTTCTAATGTTTTTTACATCATAAATCCGTGTTTACTTTTCCGATATATGTACGAGATTCTTTTTTATTTGGTAGAAGAAGCTCGCAAGGTGGTCCAAATTTTATTCACATTGCTGGGGTAGTTCCTGGGATTGTGGGCAGGGCACATTGCTCGCAGAACGGATGGCCGATGGGGCCGAAAAGTTCTGGAGTGGCGACCGCGAACCGGAAGACGCTGCTTTGGAAGGCCTCCCACTAGGTGGACCGATGACCTGGTGAAGGTTGCAGGGATCCGCTGGATGCGAGTCGCACGGGACCGGTCAATGTGGCGACACTCGGGGGAGGCCTATGTCCAGCAGTGGACGTCTTTCGGCTGAAATGATGATGATGCTGGGGTAGTTTATGAGTTATCTTCTATAATACTTACATATTTTTTCTTCTTGTATATAAGCTGGAATGGACTGAGACGCTAAAACGGTTACCACGTTTTCAGGAAGTACATCATTCTGAACGTAGACCGTAACGTAAGAAAAACAGCTGCTCTATACATTTTGCTGTTGCTGTTGCAAACAGCTGATTTTTTTAAAAACCGACAAAAAAAATATATGTGCCCCATAGAAATTTTTCGTCGGAGGAGCTCGTGGCTAAATAATAACAGCCGCTCGGGTCGATCATTAGGTTAAGCCGTGCTTGCCTAGGTTGGTCTGTGGATGGGTGACCACCCATTACATACCGAGCTTCCGCCGTGCCTCTTGGTCCCGTATGTCATTTGTAAATCTTTGGCAGTCGTTGGGTAGTCAGTGGCCCAAAAAGTCTGACAACCAGTCTTACCAAGGGGTATCGTATTACCCAGTACTAACTGGGTTGTGGCGGTCACATAGGCAGTCGTTCCATGTAAAATACTAGTATTCAGCTGCATCCGGTTAGACTGGAAGCCGACCCCAATATAGTTGGGAAAAGGCTAGGCTGATAGATGATGACGTAGAAATATTTCGTCGGTTCAGAATGTTGTACTGAGTCACGTACTCAGTACCGTAACAGTTTCAGTACAACATTCACAGCGTCGGTGTCCCTTCCACCCTTCCTTAATAACTTTTAGTAACAATGGAAAATTAATACCCACGCTATAAGAAGTGTGAGATAAGTACCATCAAGCCGCTAATTAAAAAGGCTGAAATAAAAACTTCGCAACGCGATTTGTTTGTTTCATTGACTTTTTGCCATCGACGTCCGAAAGTTATTTTTAACATTTTAGTGTTTTTTGGGAGTCTGTTTTTTTTTTCAAAGGTTTCCATACAACCTATGACGTCATAGAAGTGTTAATCTACCTAGTTATCAAAAGGTTTTTTTCCGACTGTTACTGTAAATGCAGGTTTAATCAGGCATTAAATAGAGGCGGGTCAAGTAACTTTTAATTGTTACTTAAAGACAATGACATAAAACAAAGTAATTTATAGACACAGTCACTCGTCGGAGGTTCTTAAAAGAAATAGGGGTCCCGTATTACCTACGAGAATATTCTATTATGATATCATAAATACCTGGCTACTATGAAACTGACTGCCTGATTCATGAGTTCGAATCCAAGACACACTTTCGGATTCATGTGCGTATTGTATAGTTATCACTTGATTTGGTGAAGGAAACCAGCATCCCTGTGAGATATTTCTCGATGGTATGTAAGCCAAGTCGACCGGCAAAAAAACTCTGACACTAGGTTAGGCACTAACCACACATAAAGAAACATTGAAGCTGAGGCCCTGAGTTCGATTCCGGGGTCCGACAAAGGCGTTAGGTAATGGGTTTTTTCTCTGGGAATTTCTCTGTAGCAACCAAGTCTGGATCTGTGACCGTGAGACGAAGTAGAATGTAATGTTTATAATAGTTATGTCCTCTGGACCTGAAGTTCTGGCTTTTCGAAGCAAATATTTTATGCGGGTATTGTCCGCGGGCTTTTTGCGGGTCGTTGTGCTGTACCTATCAGTACGGTAAGGGTCAATTTTTGTAAGAGGTATACCGGAGTACATATCTTTAATGTGTTTATATTATTTGTCTATAGAATACTGACTTTGCCATTTTTCAAAGGGAAGCCAGTAGGTATGGAGTTGTATGGAACCTTCGCCACCGGTATACCTATTGTGTGCGAGTGACTACCTGTCAGCCCCGTCATCTTGCTACGAAAGCTTTACCTATAGCAGTCCTTACTTTTGTGAGAGAATGTATTGTAAGTAGTGTGTCTCACATTCCTGCAAAATGACTAAGTAGCTTCAGCTGCTATGGTAGTTATGTGTGTTACTGACACTGGCTTGGCCAAAACAAAAATACTTTAAGTAGTTTCTAGAAACGACGCAAAGATTTTGTACTTGCTTGTTACCACTGTATGGGGAAATTGAATTCTGTAATATCCTTTTAATTACACACCGACTGAATCTGTAACTTGGCCACGCATTGCGACTAATTAGCGATTAAATTTGGAACAGAACAGATCTTCGCTAGTTTTTAAGATATAAATGTGGCCAAGCTGGGGAGACTCTCTCCAGATCGGCCACCTATAAACCCTTATATCTTTTGAACCAGTGACCGACAAATTCTGATATTTGGCGACACATTTCGACTAATTTTGTGTGGTATCAAAATTAAAATCCCTGATGGCGGCCAAGCCAGTGTCAGTCACACTAATTATGTAGGTGTAAGGAGTTCATAGGATTTTCTGTCGTTAATGCAGACTTAGCATTACTGTAAATGCATTCGTTTTTATCACTTTTACGAATAATTCCACTATATAAAGTCAGACAGATTCGGGTTTAAGACATCGTAAAACGAAGGAAACAATAAAACAAAGCATTTTATATGTAATTTCCTGTGTATTTCTAACATATTAGTTTTATACACTACTTCATTATTTACATGAGCATTATCGCTTCACAATATTATTACAATTAAAATAATTTTCTCTCTTTATTTATATTATTTATACATTTTTTATTTCACCTATTCTTAGGCAAAGTGACAAAACTTCTCGCATATCAAAAAGCATTAGAAAAAAATACTGTTTTTTTTTTTAATATTTTAAAAATAGAATCTACATAGGAGCGGGCCCTGGTTTACAGTTGAGCGACATAGATGGCGCTCTGAAAGGCATACGCGAGATAGAACAAATCACGAGAAATAGATTTAGAGCTTACAATGTATGAATAATCTTTATATTATTTATGTCAAGACTAGCGGAAACTGTCCAAAACGTATTTTGTTTGAAGATAAAAACATCACAGCCAATCATAACAATTTCCGAAATGTTTTAGAATTTTAATCTCCTTTATCTGTTATAACTAATTATATTTACCTAAAAATCTTTATAATTCTGTTGCCGACTCTTATCCTTATTACGAAAAAGTGACGGGCAACTAGAATTATAAATATTTTTTTGGATTTCAAGTTTTATTCAATAAAGGAAATATTTTTTTGTAATCCTTACAGGTACCGTTATTTTAGTTCAAAGGAAGATCTTTAAAATTTTATAACTACATATTAAAAGAATTGGCCCAGTTTTTGTTAATTATTATTAGAAAGATCGACATGTAGGTACTGTCAAAAAAATTAAAAATATTTTTTGCAAAAATATCTCAATTAGCAAAATTTTGATATTGCACTATAAGTAATTGGGTATTTAAAGCTCGATTCGTGATAACATGTATGTACCTATTTTACAAAACAGTTTCTTATCATTTACGTTAAATAAGTAGTCGTAACGAATACAGAAAAAAAAAGTGAGGAAAATTAAATGCTTGATAAACATGAATGCTACATAACGTACTAGGCATTCATAAATTAGAAATGAATTACAATTTAAAGTCTGAACAGACTAAAAGCAGAATATTACACTCTGTCCCTAATTACGCCCTCGTCAATCTTTTAACATATTATGCTGTCCTAGTGACAATAAATAAATTAACTGCAGCTACAGTTTTTCAACAATAACAGCTAATGTTGGCACAGGTCAACAGGGTTCATGATCCATCTACCGCCATATTCCGACACTATTGTCCATTAAGTAAAATTAAACCTTAAAACTGCAGTAACAATATTATTGTATGATATTCGCGATCTCAATACGTCTTAATAATAAAACTTATGTCAATTCACCAAATAACTGGATAAATGAACTAAATATTGCGATTACTATTTTCCATATAACAACATTGCTAAGAAAAAGCCAAAGCTTAGTTGATGGATCCGTAAATATTAAGATCGCGAATGTATAGCTGTCAACATTATCTGTAGTAACAAAGGGTTGAATTTTGTACATAACATTGAGTAGAACAGACTTATAAGTTCACTTTGCGATTCGACAATTTACTATAACAACTCCCTTACATCAGTTAGTAGGCACACAGTGAGGACGGCCCGAGGCCCGCGCAACCCGAAGAGACCTGCTTCCGACACCAGGCGACCAGGGTCACAGCAACAACAAGAGCTGGTCGCACGCCAGCAAACTAACTAAAATGAAGTAACAAATAGTGCTATTTCATCACTCGGTACTGTAAATAAAACGTTTGAGCAGGACAGCACGATAGCCTAAGTGTTGTACAAGTTGCTCTGAACTTCAGGTCTCCGGGTGCAATGCCCACTTTTATCACAAAAGGTGTTAAAGTACATATTGCATTACGCGACAAATATAAGCCACATATTTATTTATTAGCTAATTAATTCCAATATGTCCGTTATTGACACATTACACAACTGTTAGAAATTGACAACACCTAAAGAGGTCTTTGTACAGAGTTTCCATAACTACGGTACCTAACTGCACACATCACAGATATAGAAAAAATAAACTTTACTCCTGTTAGTTCTATACATAACAAGTACACTTTAGCCTAATTCTATATTTCACAAAGAGGGCATCTTTTACATCGTATATTGAACCAGAGTTACTCACTATCGTATAGACTGGGCTTCCTGGTGATGACAAGCTTGGCTTCAGCGCTTACTGACCCAGAACGTACAGTAAATATATTCTAATATATAATAAGACATGATTAACAACACATGGACGCATTTCGCTAAGCTAACTGATATAAAACGTGCCGCACTCTCCTGCAACTCTCTCGAAGGCATCCGCTCCATTTCACATTTCGATTCTACACAAACTTGCTTCCTATATTGACTTTAAACAATAAATAAAAGTTAATAAATAATTTTTACATCCATTCAAGTTATTGTTCAATTCGATCACAATGCGAAAACTTTAACTAGTAGAAAAATATGACGCGGATCATTCTGTTGTTGACATCCACTATTGTCCATCACTATTTGTCACTTTGCTATCACCGTCTTTGAAATATACCACCACACACTAGTAGGCATTGCATAAATACATCATTTGAAACATTCGCGCGGTCTTAACATAAGACGCACGATCCGCGTTCCTGACACTCATCGGCGGCTACTCATCTCTTTCGCACACATCATTACAACTCGTAGTGAGATAAGGACGTCGCTACCGACATCCCACCGTCCACCCGTCTTATGTTTCACAAGGAATGGTTGTCGTCACATCCAGGTGAGGTAGACGTACTGACTTGACACTGAAGTACTTCGTGTTCCTAAGCTCGGTGATCCCTCTGGGGCATTAAAGTATACGTATTTTATTATTGCTCGAAATTTACTTTGGCAGTGTATGGCAATCCTGGCCATCGATAGCGTGGGCTAGCGAAGGTTTCTTCTTTATTTTTCTCTCCATGTAGGTCACCGAACCTGCGGTCTTCCGTGGAACATCATTCTCAGGTCTTGGAGCTCGGGATTCGCTAGCACACTTCAGCAGTCTTTTGACATGTTCGGCTTAAAGCACACTCGTGTTGTGTCGTGTACCAGGCGGGCAGAGCGGGGCGGCGGCCCTAGTGCGCGCGCCCTCACGAGGGGTGCGGGGGGGGCGCCGACACCACCACCACGGGCTTCACGATGGTGGTGGCGCTGAGGTACTGCGCCGACACCGTCAGTGGCGCCACCGTACCCTTCACCATTTGTGTCTCCACCATCTGCAAAACCAGTACATTAATATTTCTACAACTACTAAATTAAAAAAGAAAATCTTATACTCATAACTTCGATATGTATAGATTCTGGGAGTAACAATTTTGGGTCTTTGTTAAACAACGGCAAACCTTTAAAGATGCGGTACAAACTTTAACACACAAATACGTTACACGTCGCGACAGTCTCGGCTTCAAATAACATTATTTTGTAACTGTTTGTATTGTCTAGAATTCTCCGCCTACTATACCCATGGAATTTCGGATGTACGTACGACTACAAAATCTTTTTGCGTAGTGTTCACTCAAAATAAAGATGTAAACACACTCCTTGACATTACAACGCTGTTTACGCAAATTCTACCACATCACGTGTGAAACACGTCATGCGGTCGCAAGCCTCGACGCACCTATAAAACACGTCGTGTCGTCATCATCATCATCTGCTTAGCCTTTCCCCAACTATATTGGAATCAGTCTCATCGGATGCAGCTGAATGTGAATACCAGCATTTTACATGGACTTTCTACCTATCTGACCTCCACAACCGTTATTAGCTAATGCGATACCCCCCTTGGCAAGTCTGGTTGTCAGACTGTCGATCTTCAGACCACCCCATAACGACTGTCAAAGATCTAAAAATGACGTTGTGTGTCACTAAAACGAATAATATTAAATTGATTTTACTATTTACCTCTAGGAAATTAATATACGAGTTATCAATGTGTCTCGGAGAGGCGGCATGCAGCGCGGGGTGCGCGGGGTGCGCGGGGTGCGCGGGGTGCGCGGACAGCGCGGGGCGGGGCGGGGCGGGCGGCGGCGCGGGCCGCACGTAGGGGTGGGGGCCCGCCCGGCCCGCGCGCAGCACTCGCGACTCTTTACACGTCTTCTCCTTATAAGAACACGGCAACTTTCAGATAGATACAGATGTGGGGTTTTTGGAACCAGTCGCGACTTTTGAAGAGTTGAGTTTGCAGTACCACTTTAGATTTGCAGTCATTTATCAAACACCCTGTATATAGGCTAGAACGATGCCAAAGTATGACTATTGTTTGAGAATCAACATTCTTGCCAGAAATTCTAGAGCATGGTTAAAAGTGTTGGTTTTGTCAGGCGTTGGCCACATTTGGGAGGCCTATTTGTTAAGGAGTGGACAGCAATGGGCTTAGATATAACTTAATTGTTCTCGTTTCGGTTACAACCGAATTAGGTTCGGTTAATCAGAGTCAAGGGGTACACCCCTTGACTCTGATTAACCAGGCTAAAATGGAAACCTCACCCCAAGGGGTGAAAATTATATATATATAATTATATATATTATTTGTATTATTTTCTACATTTAGGAATCGATTTTGGTGAACCAATCAGCTGAATACGCCAAAAGTCACAGGCCATCCCACGTCTGATGACTGGCTTCATTTCGAATATCAGTCGACTTAACTAAGTAGCAAATGTTGAATAGCAGTTATTTCGGTAAATAAAAACCTCAAAAATCTAATTTTACATAACACTCCCAAGTCAACCTTGAAACACGACGATGAAGCTGGAATTATCATCTCGCTAAGGATGATGAGACAGACGTAAGTAAAGATACACACCTAAACATAACATCACGCCTGGTACTTCCAACATCTCGTCAACTATGTTTAATTCCCACGTAATAGAGGGCGAGTCTATGGCCATCCACCGAGCTCGAGCACAATTCCAGACTCAGAGCTGCTACGGAGAAATTCCCAAAGGAATAATTTTGCATGACCTAGGAATCGAACCCGAGACCTCATGCTCAACAGCAGCTATTTGCGACCAAGATAAAAAATAAAATATTTTCCACCATATCGAACCTGTCACTCAATGATTGGTAGGGCATATGTTTAGACGTGAAACTGTTTGATAAGAACGGCTGACGCAAGTACGTCAGTAGTAACAAAACAATAGATGTTTACCTTATGCGTGAGAGTGTGCGTTTGTAACAAATGCGTGGCGGGTTGCGATACTACTAGAGGGGTCAGTCCGCTCACGACCACGCTGCCATCTGGAAGGACAGAACATACATAAATATAACATAAAATTGTATTTCCCGAAGTGATAGCCAAAAATGTAATATACAGTTGCGATCAAATAAAAGTATAAAGTGAGCTAGCAAAATTATAACGAAATTTTCTCGTGAAATTTGAAATTAAAGTTTGAGATAAGAAATAAGCCTGTATTTCGTAATAGTATTGGTTTCAAACTACTATGTTTGTTACAGCAAACTATTACAATCAAGCCGTAGGAGAAAAACAGTTTTAAAAGTTGCTAATTGTATTCATTTAGTGCTCGTGACTGTACACCCACACAGTGTAGATGTACTTTACAGGTCACGGTCACACTATGAAGGTTATGTGAAAAAAGGCGAGTATACAGGCTGTAAACTTTCAGCGGGGCAGTAGGGGGGAAGTATCTTAACCGTCGCAGCTACACGAAAATGTTCTTAGGAGACTATCCATAATTTTTGTGAAATTTTAATCCCCATTCACAATTTCCAAAAAAAAATAACTTTAATTTTTTTTATGATCGAAACCTAACGTTACGATGTTATCATAAAATTACGATTCTGACTTTTTTAGTACTCCAACGATAGTTGAACCCATAGAAGTTTTTGATCATTATTAGAAACACAAAAAAATACTTGTGTAAAATTTTCATACTAAAATGGGGAAAGTTTTTTGCAATTTCTGACTTTTTAAGTACTGCAGCCTGGGTTGGTCCCATAAACGTTTTTGATCAGTATTAGCAACAGGATTGGCATCAATAAAAAAAAATGTGTAAAATGGCAATTTTCTTGCTAACTGTACATTTTTGCGAAAATCTGTGAATCAAAATTTCAAAAAAAATTATAGATAGTCTCTTGAAACCATTTTCGTGTAGCTACAACGGTTAAGGTAGTTCCCCTTACTGTCCCGCTGAAAGTTTACACCCTGTATAGTTCCTAATCCAGACTCCAGGCTACGAAATACTAGTGATAACTTTCTGGTAGAAAATATTATTGGCAGCACGATATTATATCTACCTAAGGAAATAGCCAAAAAAAATGAAAACAAAAAAAAAACTCAAAAAATAATAATTTTACAAGACTATTTTACCGTTGAAAGGTTTTGAATGGGAGAGGGGACGTGTAGGCCTGCTACCAGACAAAGACCTGTGACTTGTAAGATAGTGACACTTAAAACTCAATCGATAGCGCACGTAATGTATCTCAAAAAGATTGAGCGTTATATTTTGATGAACGCATCGTGTAATTTTTTTTTTTTTTTTTGTCTAATATTGGGTAGAACTGAAAACTCAACACTATTATGAATGAATGATTGAATTTGGGTAACAGACAAACCTAATGTACATGAATAGCGTCAAGGCAGTTTATGGACGAGAAATACACGATTTCTAAAGCCCAACTCAATTTATTCTGTTTTCAAATCAAATGTCAAATGAAATTGATTGGTGTTCGTTATTTCGGGCGAACAATCACAACATTTTACATTATGCTGATTTGAATACCTAATGTTTTCAGAAATCGTAGGTTATATTTAGACTTATGCAATATTATAGTCCGGGGTATCTTATTCGGGTTTACTTTCTGATTTTTATCAATACTAATACTAATATTATAAAGAGTTTTTTTTTTGTAACTTTATATGTAGGGGGTAATCTCCAAAACTAATGGTCCAATTCTAATTTTTTTTTCGCTGATAGAAAGAAAAATTAGAAATTATATTTATATCATGCTTATTAGCCGAGCTATCACATTTTTTGTGGTGGAAGTCGCGGGCGAAGTGCTAGTAAGTTGATATAAATCAAATGAGAGGGAGAGGTTGATCAAAGATGGATGGATTGTGTGAGGAATGATATGAAAGAAAAATTAATAAATGATAGCGTAACGGTTGACTTCGAAGAATGGATGAAAAAAACCGTGTTGCGCCCACCCCAAGTAACATGGGGCAAGGACGGGAAGATGATGATGGAAAAATTAAATAGGTAAGGCTAAAAGCATACCTGCAGTCGTGGAAACAGGCGTCGGAGATACAATTCCGTTTTCTTTAGTTATCCTACTTTCAACGGTAGTTGTTGTTACACCTGAGAACAAAACAAACGTTTGTTTTAGTTCAAACGATATCTCGGGGGTTACTATGACGGAGTAATACCAGAGTGGCCGAAAGAGACAGAGATATACAGATAGTCTAGCGCCATCTCTTTCTCACACTGAAATTACTAATGCTTTAAGACGTCATGATAAGCCACCAGGGCTGACCACATTTTAAAGTACTAAATAACTCTAGATGCAACTACTTATTTTTGGTTTGTTATAGACAGCAAGATAATGATCAGTAAAGGACCGAAAATGGACCCCTGTGAAACACCAGTTTTAGTACAAATGTCTTTTTAGATTTTAGTGATTATTTTCGAGCTTCCAAAGAACCTATTTGAGAACTTAACCATTTTTAGGGTTCCGTATCTCAAAAGAATAAACAGAATACTTATAGGATCAACAGGTTGCCCGTCTGACTGTCTGTTCTTATTATTTTAAAACAACAATATTACAAAATAAATGCAGATATATCTGTTTTCCTCGTCACGTAACACAGTGACTGCGCATCAAGTACCAGGACATCATAACTCACCGTTGGTATGTACAGGCGCCTGCAACACTCGCAGGCCGCTGCTAGTTGACAACAGCTGCAGCGCCGCTGAGCCCACTACGAGCCCACTGCTACCGACCACCTAAGACAATGAAAAACAAAAAGGTTAATTAAATAATATTCACAGATTCGTGATGGTTTTTTAAGACTCGGTTTTAGGCACGAAATCTTCCCAATTACAAAACATGGCCTATCCAAGGTATCGTTTTCTGGCCCTTCCCTGTTTGGAGGGAACTGAATCATCTCATGTGCAGTCCTCTTAACATCGGTACTTTGGATTAATTTAGTGAAAGGTCCATAACTTTATACCAATAAGCGGTCTTCACTATGCCTATATTTTTCAATATTCTTGAGATATGTCGCTTCATATATCAAAACTATAAAACGCCGTATTGTACACTCATTAAAAAGTCACGAGATTACAAATTTTCGTTTAAATACCGCGTCCAATGTCCCTAACTTAATATCGATAAGCCATAATATTTTACCGTATTAGAGCACCGTTACAAACAAGCTTAATATGTATTTATTTAACGGTAGAAAGACATTACAACTGCCAAAGTATGTAATATCCGTATACTCAGTTTTAGATTTTATTGATTCAACACATTCATGATATTCTCTACGGGCTATTTCGCACAAGTTTTACAAGCCCCTCGTTTGGGCAGTGGTCATTTCATCCAATTATGGCTAGCGATTATTCTTTAGTTACTGTATTAAAATGTACTAGAACATTGACTTCAATATAACTAGCAATAAGAGGGTTTACTACAGAGGCACCTCTGCCTAACCCTTTGGGGATTTCAGGTGTGCGTGTGTGTGTGTGTGTGCGTGTGTGTCTGTGCGTGTGTGTCTGTGCGTGTGTGTGTGCTTTTGTGTGTGTGTGTGTGTGTTGTCAATAAACAAATGACACAGAACTGCCTCACCTGCGATATGGGTAGATGTAATTGAGCTGGATGTACTAAGGAGCTGAGCGCATTCGTCACTCCGTTTTCTACCGTCTGCCCATTCTGGAACAAAACAAAATATATTTAAACTTATAATAATACTTTTGTAGTATCTTAAACTATCCCTGATCTTTGTGTCATCTTTGATGACAGCCACATCTCCTATTCCACTTACCAGGATAACCATTTTAAGTCCAAAATGCGACACCTTTTGAGACTTTTTGTTCACGTCCCACATTTCGAGTCCACAAAATTGTTTCGAGTCCTCAAAATTGCGGAAATAATATTTTTAACTGAATCTATATACGTCATTCACTAAACAGATGCGTCAGGCGCATACATTACTTTGTTAGTGATGCTAATGCAACGTCGTGAACTTTCACAAGATCTAGTCGATTACACCAAGGTGACGTTAAATCATAGTGCTCTTAAACCCTGGCCTTAATATTTTTTTAACTTGAAACGAGACAGAAAAATACACGCTCAATGTTACATAATATTTTATGATTTGTATTATGAAAACAATACACATGTGTTTTTATGTCACTTAAAAATAGACTAGACTTCATTGTTTTATGACAGATATCGTTCACAAAGAGTTTAAATTCGTACCTATGTGTGTATGTACGTATGCCAGTCATTCGTGACTCATTCATTTGACATTTGTAACTCGTGAAATTCTTGTCTAAAATTAGCACGCATTTTCTATTCGGTATTAGCGCTATATGCGTATTTCACGTTACTTTTATGAGGTACTTTATATTCAATATTATTTTAACATAGCATTGAATCTCATTCAAAGTCCATTAACGTAAAATATGAGTTCTAAAACAAGTTGGCATAAATTGGCGTAAATATTTTTTCACAATCATTCGACAACATACGTCACAAGATACCATTACCCAGGCTTGAACATAAGTATATTGGTGGTCGTAATAATTCAATCAAGTCTATAGAGCCACGGTTGCAAGATTTTAATGAAGCTGCAACTGTTCTGATTCAACGCAACATCATTAAAATATCCGGAGCTCCTTAGGTATCATACTTTGGGCCCGTTATATTTGTATCCATTAAAAATGTCAAGCAAACATTACACATCCAATTTGTTTAGTGAATCTTAGTTAATATTTTTCGATAATTTACTGCTATACTAGAACTGCTTATCTGTGCTTATGATCTTTTTCAAAAACACAGTTTAACACTACGTTTTTTTTATTTAAATGATAACAAAAAAGAAACAAGTACATAAAAACTGACACATAAATACTAACTTGAGTGGAAGGTTCTGCTGGCGCAAGCGTAGTCAGCGTGAGCGTAGAGTTTCTCGCACCGTACGGCGTCCGCACAACCTGAAACATCAACAAAATTCACAATTTACATTAACGTTCAAAATCAACCTAAATTACAATTCATTAATTTTCGGATTAACATTTTGTTAAACAATCGAGTAACACAAATCCTAATCCAAGATTAGGTCAGCTCTAATTTCTAACATTGTACTAGGCGAGCATACCTGTGAGGTGGTGGGAGTGATTTGTATAGGCAGCGTACGCAACTTCGTGCTTAGGTTTAGAGTGCGGGGAGGAGCCGTCTCCATTCGCGATACGGACCGCGGTGGCGACGCCGATATCTGAAATTAGGACAGTTTAATTAGTTAACCTTGCAGTTTTAGAATTGTGTGTCAATATTTTATTAGTAAACAACATGATTGAATCGATCGAGATAATTATTAATCAATAAGTTCTTATTAGAATAAGAATTATATATTATAATACTTACACTTAAAGGGATTCCTAAAACTTGCCCATTCACAGGGTCTTCTATAACTTTGTCTTCTATGACGGCATCTAGTAAAACGAAATTAAAAATTAGCAAAAAATATTAATTAATTACAGATAATAATTCCATTATATTATTAAAATTAAAAGCCTATCAATAAAATTAATTATAACTTTGATAGCTTTGGGGTCCATAATGTCTTAATTAAATAGTTTGAATTTTATTATGACATAAAACACCCTTTATTTTAAATTTGTTAATCAATCAATAAATAATAAAAAATGTACCGAAGCCAAATATTAAATAATCTCGACCAAATGTACCAGGCGCGCATAACAAGATAGGAGGTTAACACACCAATACTCAGAGGGCGAACAGTTGTTCGGACCGAGATCTCTCTTTTCAAGGCGGAGAGCCTCTGTTGCGCCGCGATCTTCTCACGGGCCAGCCGTTCCATTTCGTGCTCACAGTCGCGTTCCTTACGTCGAAGAACCTGCGGACAAAATACCAGGATAGCATAATTCAAAACGAGCTCACTTTCAGTGAATCAAACAGTACCTTCAGTGAAACCATCATGTTGGTCTGCGAATAATATTGTTGTTTATACTATCTTATTATAAATTATTTTATTAATTACCCATCAACAAACTTTAAAAGGATTTGAGGAAACTTATCATTCAAAGGTTTTTATAGAAATGAGAATAGAGAATCCTAGTCAACTCTCATAATTTGAAAAAGTGTTGAACTTATGGAAACAATTTGCGAAAAGGAGCGAAGCCGTAGTTTTTAATTGAATTGCGAAATGTATTCGCTCATTTAACCGGCTATTGAGGTGCTTCTAAGAACCGTTTAGTATAAACAAAAAGTAAAGGAAAATTATATTACAAACAGAGAGTTCAAAATGTAGCCTAATGCCATTTGAGCTTCACAGAATTTTCCCGACAGAACTAATTAATTCTTAGTAGGTTCTGAGTTTAGCGTGACATCAACTAATAATACGTTAATAACTTCGCGAGTAGAATGCCAATACATATGTTACTTAAATATCGAAAAGATCAGTAATCTATGAATAAACTAGAAATACAACATGATGGCGTAAAAAGCTTGTCCTTGGTATCGTCGTCAAGCACGATACACTTAATTATGTAAGAATAACGATTATGAATCAAGGGGATGCATACCTTGCGTAGAAGCATACATACTGCATGCATGTATAATACAAGAGCATGCGTTAACTAGATTAAACCAGTATCATCTAGATTTCTTTAGATAAAATAAAAATCTCTCGTCTCGAATTGAGGTCACTTTGCGCAAATACAACATTGGTGATTAAAGTATGACGAATGTCAAATTATTGTAAATGAGAATTATTCATATAGCTTTTCCAAGAAGCGACATGATTTCTGTAATATAGAAATTTTTATTTTAAGTCAATTTAATCTAATCAGTCTGATGTTTATAGATTTAATAATATTGAAAGAGGAATTTCGCGACCTTTCAATTAAGATAATTTGTCGTTTGTTGTGCAAAATTGATAGTCAAACACGTCAAGAACTTGAAAAAATATTCGGTTCTTTAGTTTATAATTTTGTATAATGATGATACTACAAAGAACGCTCTAATTTGCCGTTCATAATTGCCTAGTAATAAATAATCTATTTTTCTGAACAAAGTTATAGTAGAGCAGTAATTAGCTTAACTAAAATATTTGTTTGTATAGTAAATGTTTTGAACGGTTTAACGATGTTAATAAAACAAATTGGGGAAGCGTGAAGGCCATCGACATTAGTTTCAAAGGCGTTGACTACCAGGAAAACAGAGCTGCAAACAGTTATGTGATTGATACTAACCTGAATATACCTGATAGCGGAGCCGAGTATAGAAAGGTTGGAGGTTTTCTTGTCATCTGGTGTGGCGGGGAGCTGTCTCTTAAGCAGTTCGAAGCACTCCTTGAGGTGTGCCCGCCGGTTCTTCTCCAGTTTGTTGTGAACCTCTCTGGTGCCGGCGCGGGGGGCACTGCCGCTGCTGCCCCCACTGCCGCTGCCGTTGCTGCAACCGCTGCCACTGCCGTTACTGCTAACCGATGGTGGGGAAGGGATGGGGGGTGGCCTGTTGACAATGAATTAATGAACTCATCAATAGGCCCAATTGATTGGACAAGAATTTTACTTTTGGGAGAAACTTTCATTACCATCTCATTTCGTTTAAATATCATTTATTTATTACTATAATATACTTTTGATTTTTCATCCAAATACTATTTAACATTAGTAAAATATCAAATCAAATCCAAAACCTTCAATTCTGAATCTCGCGATATCGTCACCTGCGTTGTAGCGTATAATGCACGTAATGCAATCATAACAATTTTGTTTGTGTTTCATGTAACCATTTTTGCGCAATCTACTTAATCACGCGTTTTATGTGCGCAGTACTCTTGTTGTTTTCATTTGCTTCATTCTTTGATACTCTAACTGGATCTTTGGACGTATTGAAACCGGTATGCTTTACGCCAGTGTTGACTGTTTTTCATTTGATTCCATCTAATTCTCTATCAAGTATAATCAAATGACGTATAATAATAATTTCTTCACAGAGCATCGTCCATGATTTAATAATGTCCATAATATCATCAATTTGACTCGGAGAATAAGGAAACTAGATAACGCTGGCGCGTGTCATAGCTTTGTTGATAATTACGTATTATTATGATTGGCATAGACATAACTATGTCTGGATTATTCCATTATTTCATACCTAACGGTAATTGTATTAATTTTATAATTGCATTATCTTTGTCCGTCAATTGTACATTTCATTTTAGAGCGTCTTGTCTTACATTGTGGAAAAGATGAAACCTTGAATTTTTAACGTAGGATTGGCAACATACAAATCAACACAGCAACGTAAAAAACAGGATACCAATGAATAAGTTATAATTACATTCTGAAAAGGTCAATTTATGTATGACATTTTTATTAGAATCGTGTCCAAGTTTTTCCCAACGGCCACCGATAAATATACGTTGGAAATTGAGAACGTTGTATTTCAAAATGCTCTCTTCGAATTTATGGACAAAAATTGTATTCACAGGTTATCATTCGATACTAAAAATAAAAATGCTTTTATCTAACGTTTTCCTATAGGATTACCTATGACTTAACAATAAATCATTGTTCACTATTATGTATAGCTACCGGATGCACTTTGCAATTTATTCATAGATCAGCAATATTTTCCCTAATGAATGAGACTAAAAATAGATGTAAATGACATGTCACATGGTCCACACGCTTAATTTGGGAACACAGTCTCGTACACTCGTACCTTCGAATGAATGATGCATGCAGATACTGATACTGACAAGGACTTATTCCTTGATGAATACAAAGCTTTAGCTGTTAGATTAAATATTCAATTCATGGTTGTTAATATCCAAACCTTGACAGCAATCGACTGAAAAATAGAAGCACCATACGCGCTTATACTAGGACAGCATAACATTGCAAGGATGACAGCAAGGATGAAATTACAATTTCCATTAAGACCTGTTTACATTTCATTGTATTTCTATGATGGGAACGTTCTAGATCTGCTTTATTAATTCATCAGTGCATTGTAAATTACGCGAGTAAGTGTAAGATATAGCAGTGCATTACCAGGTGTCCTCATTTTTTTAATAAACTTGTTAACTGGACCGCTTGATGTCGTGTACATTACAATAAATTGAATAAAACAGTTTTCCTCCACCACTTTGTGTGTCAGTGCCGTATGTCATTTATTTTTTATCAAATCAATCACATGGCTCCGATAATTTTGCATTACTGGAATGTTTTTTTCTTCAATATTTTGGTGACTGAAGCTAAAATTGAGATTTAACGAAACAGTAGTAATAGCTCGGTTCTATCAAACCAAACCCATCATTATCATCTGCCTAGCATTTTCCCAATTTGTTGGGGTTGGCTTCAAATCACATATTCTATCATTTTAAAATCTACTATTTTGGAAGATTTCCATTTAAGCCCAAGTTCACATAATAAAATTGAAGATGTTGTTAGTTTAGGTGTTTAGGCTGAAATTTATATTTCACTTGCCCTATTTCATCAAGAATTTGAATTAGAAACGACAATAATTTAATTGGGTGGTTACAAGTTAATTAAATTATCTACAAAAATATAGTCGTTAAAAAATACCATCCTAATAATTTTGCAATTTAATATATTTTATTATTCTCAATTAAATCCCTAAGGTAGCAAACGATCTTCATAATGTAATAACGCAAAACGAACTTCTTTCATGTTTTATCTCGGAAGACAGATAAGGGAATAAGAATAGTTGAATATATTTCTAACGAAAAAAAGTTGTGTTAGCATTTGCATTAAGTGATGATAATGATAAAGAAGCGGAACAAAAGATATGCCTAGTTCTAAAACTCGAAAGTTTGTTTTAATACAAAAAAATGCTTTCGAAACCCAGTTGAAAATTAATAAAAACATTGCGAAAAGTTTTAGCAACAACAAACAACGACAGCCGCGCGTCGTGCGAATCTCCAGCTGTTTCAGACACCGCTGTTACTAGGAGAACATACCCATGACTGTTACTCGTCGTTCGCGGCCTGGAATGTTCTTGTGCGAAGTCGAGGAGGGGCGCGGGAGGAGGTGCGGTCGCCGCAGGGACCGGCTCGAGCGCAACGCTGGCGGGCGTGGGGGCGCAGGGGGGCACCACCGGCACCGGCGACGTCGGCCGCACCACACCGTTGATGCGCGGCGTCACCGGCAACCCTGTCACCACTCGCACCGACACCGGCGACTTCGGCTCCTCCTCTGTAAACAAAGATGATACGTAAGAAGGAGCTACACACAACGCAACTTACTACCTTGGACCCAATATGATTACGAAAATATTATCATCCGTCTACTAAGGTCCTATTAGAAATGAGCAGGCGATCCTAGGTCGGTCAACACTTGTCAAACTCGTGTCAACCGCTCGTCGACGGCTGCAGTCCGTGGCGGTAAACTACCAGGCGAACATATTCCGCAGGCGTTCAATCGAGCCGTGTGAATGAAACAACCACATCGGAGTAACTGAGACAGCATCACACCACTTTACTTTCAGATAGTAACAGTACACGATAGTGAACTTTACGCAGATACAATAAAGTTTATAGTAGAGTAAAACTAAAGATAATCAGTCACGCTGCAATGCCGAGTGAGACAGAGGATCGGTCCAAGTGTAGTAAAAGAGACGGAAGCGGGGGCGTGGTCTGACGATACAATTACGTCAGTACATGTGGTTGCGCGCGTGCTTTCGGTTTGTTTGGCGTTAACAGTTGCCACGCCGAAAATCAGCTGCTCAGCGAGGTGCCAGAAAAACAAGTCGCGTCGTAACCGGCCCGTAAAATGACTGGCGTCTGCTACTACTAGATTGGGTGGGTTTGTTTTGTTGAGCGTCGAGCCAACTCTACGGTTTTATAGATCTTGTCCGCGTAGGTAAAAAACATATATTTTACTGATAAAAAAAATATTATCGAGAACATACGACGAAGCACTATTAATAACAAATAGGTACATAGCACAGACGTTTATTATATCACGTCCGAGAGATATACATAACAAAGTTGTTTTCGTTTAGCTAAAGACTACTTGCCATCTAGAATACCTATTCAATGTACCTATTGGAAAAATATTTTACGTAACGAAGATACATATTCTGTACGAAGAGCTCTGCTATTTATATTAGTAAGACCTAGCTTTTTGCTTTGCCGGTACCGGCTTTACGCTACATATTATACTTCAGTAACGCAGTCCGAACAATAATGATTGGAATTCTATCTTACAGGAACTACGCAGCACCTACGGCTTCGTATGTTATTTCTTGTCATGAGTTCCATGCATTATAAAATGTAGATTGAATGACTAATTATTGTGAACTGAGTAACGAGCATCGTCACCTTTTAGATTCTTTGTATTAGTCATTATAATTACAATATTAATGCTCCTTCTAATGGTAGAAACACTTTACCATCCTTCACTTCATTCATATTATTTAATTCATCATCATCTGTTAATGAAATTAGTATACCATTTATGGATAATAGAATGTCGTTAACGTTGGATGGTAAGTAGAGAAATCATTATAGTTGCAAAGTACGAGTACAATAGTGCAGTATAGAAAATATAAACATAATGACTGAAACGTAGCTACCTCCTCATATTGCGTGATCTTTGTCAACTTATTGCTGTGAATGAAGATATTTATAGAAATCAGCACGTGTAATAGACACATCTCTAGCGATAACTATGTGCTGTATTTTGAAAGAATGGGTAATTCCAACCAAACAACGATTTAGAATCTTGAACCGAGTCCAAAATATGAATAGGTTAAATAATTTCAGAATGAAAACAAAGCCACTAAGCATGATATTCATCAACACTCATCACACAGATGAGCAAATAAGCTCACTTCTACAATTAAACTCCACGAGCCTGGAGCTAAATAATAGGAAAACATAAAAGGTGGGTGGTTATTGACCGATTTATTCGATCGTATTCAATATGAATTACAATTGTTTTAGTGTGTCCCAGACGTGGCCTAGGAGTTTGCACTCGTGACTTTGACAAACATCCCGACTTTATATAGCTGCCTTCATAGAATAAATAGATCAATGAGGCTTCAACTTACACCATAACGTAAATAAGAGGTTATTAACATCAGCCCACGAGTCCTTAACTTCAAATGGTGAATTTTCAGTTAGTGTTAGTTAAGTCAAATGCTTTAGACAAATCTCTCCCTATTTTTTCTGTTCTTTTGAAAACAACGAAGTCTGCATAATATCTTCTAAATATTTTGTCCGTTCTTTAGAAATGATCGTGGTTGTTTTCAAGTAAGACATAAAAACTGTGTTTTGATATGACTAGTTTCGATAAATCCATAAGAAATGTCCACTTTCTTGGCCATAATCTGACGGATCGGGTCTCAATTTGACTACATAGTCTTGGACGTGTATTTGTACCCAAAAATGATTAGGTGTACTATCTAACTTACTAACTTGTGTTTATGTAGGTCATCTTTTGCAATGTTCACATATTTATATCTCTATCTAAGAGTATCTTTACTTCAAGATAAATTATTTATCATTGCTAACAAAGCCCCGACATTTTGTATCTGAAAAATAATTCTTGGAATAGAAAAGGACAATGACCAAGGATTTGGATAATATGGAGAAAATACCGAATTGCACTATAAATATAAAATAGAATCACTTACACGAGTGTTGAACTTGACTATTTCAATACGTTTGAGAAAATAGCAGTAAATAATTCAGTACTCTGGTAGAAACTGACTTCATTGCATTAGAATCAGGGAACAAAAAGTTGAAAACAGTATTTTTTATGGTGATTATTTACTTATTGATTCAAGTCAAATACATTTGAAGAAATACAATTATAATCGTTGAAATCAACAGCCGAGCACTCGAGTTTCCTCATGGTGTACTTTTGATGCGATAATTTCAGAATATTTTATTCATGGATAAGCAAACATTTAAATCGACGAGCTGTCCTGTCCTGTCATCAAATTAAAAAATGATGTAGGCTTATTGGCTGTCAATTGCAGGCAGTACCAGGGCAGAATGAGCGCGTAGGTAGTGCCTGGGGAGGGGCAGCAGTAACGTGCGTCATTGGCCTTCTGAGAACCTCACAGGGGGTTGTTATGTAGCCGCTGAGATTCGTCCTTGAGAACCTTTGAAAACTGGTCAGGAAAACGAGGTTGTGTCCGTGGAGTGACGTAAATAACAAGACTATTATGTACGATCCGGCAATAACGATAATATCTTGTGCAAAACGATAATATCTTGTGCAAGATATTTGCACATTTAAAAACTTATACTATCATTTAAATGTACTCGGTGAGTGGGTATAACATCCTGTTAGAGTCTTCATCTTACTAAGTATACGTTAAAGTATTTTAGTAGCTAGATTAAATAGTTTTAAGCTACACTAACAATTATGTTTCTGCATAATGAGATCATGCCATACTTCAAAGTGACTTAAATTCGCTATCAGTTTATAAAAAATTGGAAGTTCGTAATTTTTTTGCGAAGTTTCATCGGCTTGATCGACACTAAGGATCATTTCAATTGTATAGATCAATTTTAATTCAAATAAAAACCAATAATCCTACAGTGCCAAAACTCCCATAAAATTCATAGAGAAGAGAAAGCATTTCTATACGAGCAGCATTAATCCACAGGTAGAACTACTACGCTAAAAGAAACAAAACACCTCTTGTTGGATTATGCTCGCCTGGTACAATTGCGCATGGCGGGCGCGCGCCTACAAGCAACGAACACGCAAACACCGACCATCTCCCACGTCGCGGGCTCGCGGACACCCACACGTGCAAGTGAAACTGTGATTCCAGACACTACTGAACCGGTATCGTTGTTATGTGCATCTGTTGCTGATCTGAGACCGGTATTTAAAATACCAGCACCAAATAGGCGTTGGTTGTATGAGAATGTGGCTTGCAAAACGGTGATCAATTTCTGCGAAGCTTCTGATGTTGTACTCTTTTGCAGCAGTTGGAAATAAACGATCTGTTTCATCACGCAAATAGTTTACATGCCCAGGATTTTTTTTAACTGAAGTGAACTTGTGAAACCTTACTAATTGACCGAACTATAGAACCTAACTTACTAACCGAACCGGTTGTTATTTTAAATCCTGCTTATCGATTAGATACTACACTAAATCAACAAATATGATGAAACAGACTTACCTGAAATTAAAGTGAACTTACAAAATGTTTCATCATCATTCAAAGTTTAGTTTTTTGAGTCAGAATGTTACAAAATTACAAAAAAAAACATAGGACAATCAAATCAGCACGTGCCCCTTGAGTAACGACGTTATATAAGTGATACGATACTTTACCCTCTTCAGAGAAGCTTAAAAAACATAAAAGTGCGAACTTTAACAATGGTAAAAGTTGTGGCTTTGATTTCATTCTCAGTTTTGAGTAACTTTGAAATAATGCCTGAACGGTTTCTTTAGTCGGATCCGTGGATTTCCCAGTCTTACAAATTTTCTTTTTGTTTCAAAAGTTTTATGAAACGATGTTTTGTTAACTCAGTTTCTAAGAGCAAAAATCTCAACATTTTGCGTTCAATGTATTGCCATTTGACCTATGACATATTATGTACTTGACCGAGATTTTGATTAAGGTCCCGATTTGCGGATCCCCAGTGTGAGTTCTGTGCATGTCAACGAAAATTTAAGTAATGTTTGGGAACAGGGGCCTTGATTTCTGTTGCTTTACTTACTCGGATATCTTATATGTAATTAAATTTTTAATCAAAAAATCTATTTTGCATCCTTAGAAAGGAGGAAAAGTTGTACCGAATCCAGTCTGGAGCCGGATTGGGACATTTAAAACCAGGTTATTTTTGTACTTTATTGGAAACCCAACTTTAGAGAAATATATTATCCCTTACCCGGAGGTAGTCTTTAGGATGTACCCGTACGCAACCATTTGGACATAATGTGAGTATGTAGGTATAAGTAGATAAAGTCTTCTACCGAACAAAAGCGTTACGTGTAACAAATTGAATATAGAGTAGTGAGAGGGCCACTAGTTCAGTGAGGAGGGACTGCAGTGGGGGGCTGCGGGAGCCTCCGGGTCTGGAAGTGATAAGCGGGGCGGCGGGCCAGTGCGGGCGGAGGAGTTGGCCAGCGGGGGGAAGGTGTGCTCGGCATCGGCACGTGACAAGCCGTCACGCGGCACGAACTCACCCGAACGCATCGCCGCCGCCGCTGCAACGCTCTCGAGTAGAGGGGGGTGGGTATACAATCTACCTAGCACATGCACACACACACTCACACCTTGCCTCCAAGTACACCGGACTGGGACAATAATATTAACTCTTTTGTAACTCTGCCACTCTGGACAGTTATTAACATGCACTGCGAGTTTCTAGGGCGCTGAGTCATTAGAATTGTAAACTTTAGATTTTCCGAGAAATAAGGTTACAAGAGACATGGCTGTACCCTTTAGTAGCAATAAGCTCGTAATTCATTAAACTTGACAGACTATAATACTCAAAATAAACTTAGAAGGATCAAAGGACCAGAATGAAAGGACTAACACTTTAGACGTCAACGAAAGCTAACATTTAAGGCTAGCTTCCAAACTGAACAAAGTGTTACAATTTCGGGGTGTGATATATATTTTATCTCAATGTCAATAACCTCGCAAATACGCGGCGGCTCGCTCCACATTTTTACAACGCTCCATTACGCGACAAGCGCACGACACGTGTAGCGCACTCGATAACAATTAGATTTGCCTTGGCAATCTCAACTGAGCAGCACCAGTTAGATGATAATGACGAATCCGTGATGGTCCATGACTTCTATGAGCACGTTTAACTGCTACCTACGTGTTATACAAAGAATACCTCTTAACAATCATCCCTTTCGTATTACTTATTCGCCAGAATAACAGAAAAATGCACAGCTTAAATCGATAAACCATTAATAGTAGAGGTCACCCCGTAATTAAGTTGTTTCTAGAACAAAGATAGGTAGCGTCAAGCGCGTATCTCGTCGACCATAAAGTTTGCGTACAGTGAATACAGATGACCACAAGTCCACAATATAGGCGTTATTACAAAACACAAAGAGCACACAATCTAATAAAATGATACTCATTACGCGCTTGTGACGTACCGACCACAGCTAACCGTATAGAAAGAGTGAAACAAAAGAAACTCCGATAAGATTATGTTCATGAAAACAAATAATATGGTTACGATGAGGTTAGCGACAGAATAACAATACTGAAACATGGCTTCATTATCATAAGTGCCAAATAACAAGAAGCCTTAATAACAAAAACATCAAAATGTAACGATTTTTATTTACTCGTGGAAGACGCTAGAATTTGTATTTAGGATTTTGGTGTGAAGTGGTGAACCCTTGACACGAAGCGCGGTGGCAGTGGTTGGTCGCGAACCTCTGCATACACCTGTTTAAGTAGTTAATCTCATAAAACTATGTAATTATGTCTGTTACGCAACCGTGCCCGCCCCACGTCACCACGTCACACTGACACACGCCGGCCATCTTTATTGGATTACGAATTTCATTGTGTGCGACATCCGCTAGTTATTACGTAAAATATTGCTATTATTTTCCTCTATAATTATTGGCTTATAGCAGAGAAATACGTTGTTATTGTATCTGCCTCAAGTTGTTTACTACAGTTCTTAGGAAGATCAATCATTCTCATCCACATCAGCCAAAAAATTTGACGGTTTGTGGTTGCGTAAAAAATAGAGGATTAATATGAACCGAAGCTGCTCAATCCTCTTATCTGTTAACATACTCAAAATATTCGACCGTTGAAAATTATTCGATATTCGAAATAATAAAACACTATTTACATAAGTTACAAGCATGCCTGTTGAATGTAGTAAAAACTGCAACTCTTACAAATACAATAGATAAAGTATCAGTTAGGTACTTGGTAACGTCCCACATTACTAATCTCGCTATTATTTCAATAACATCTACGACTTCTTTTATGAAAACGACTGACAGATACGTCTGCATACTGAAATATTATTGATAGCAAAACTTTTTTCGATTTCAGCTTAAAATTCGACGGCTTCGATTCAAAGGTTGGTCCTTTTTGCTACTGTAAGCACATAAAAAGTTGCATGACCATTTTGGAGGAGGATGAAAGGTTCTCTCGTCCCAGTAATAAAACAGGCGTATAGCAGACTCGAGGAAAATATTTTATAGACCTAAGGTCACGAAGGAAAGCGAGTTTGGAACACGCATGTCTATACAAGACCGACATATGGACACAACATCACATACGCTACAATATTTACGACCTTGGGAAGAAGAACGCCTTGACGGCAACACGCTGACTAGTACGCACGCGATACCTCGGTGTTTTGGTTTGTGGCTTCTCTTCCTCGTATTTTATGCTGCCCTAATACAATACTGTTGGTAATATATCCTTTACAGTTAATTAGATCCTTTTTAGCATATTCAATTTTACTTATTTCTTTTTGTTTGTAAAATATTAAATCATTTTGTCAACAGTTGCGAAAATACTTTATGCAATTTGCAAAATTGCGAGTAAGGTCAGTCAAGTATTCAAACAAACGCTTAACTGAAGCAAAATACAAAGACTGTGATCAAAAAAAGAAGTAAAGAATAACTTTGCTATGTAAGCAACGATTGAACATAAGCAATCATTGTTTGTGGTTTTCCGCACTATGAGCTACAATCTGAGCTCTAAGCTGCTAAGCTCCAAACAGTGTAGCTTTAATACTTGCTAGGTCATAGCTTACTACGGGCAACATACTAGAGTGACACGTTTCCAACAGTACAATGTTTTCTCTAAGTGCCAAGAGTCTTGAATCACAAATAACCTTTACTAAAGCATACATTGTATTTAACTCCATTTAATAATATATCTGAGTAAGTACTTTATACAAATGAAAGGGATATCTAAAGAGATGTAAATTGTGATAATAGTAACAATGGGAACGCTTACTACGCAGAATGTAATAGAACAACACCTACTGATCGAAATAGACTTGAACACACATTTAGAGCTTTTGAAGAACATTGAAAGGGTGACTAACTACAACGGATAAATGAAGACTATCAAATAATTATCTAACATTATTGTAGTGTGTTGTATAACGGGCGGGCTGTTCGCAACTCCACGTCCAAGCGCGTATTTTGCGTACGTATCTAATATTAATTTTAATTATAATGAAGAAGCATCGAAAACAAATATTATTGACAACGCTCTAAGTACTAAAGTATTATAAATATGCGAATTAGTCGTGCTCTTGGATTCTATTGAGCAAAATCAAGACGAGGTTACACGGCAAGGTCAAATAATGCACTCGTGTGGACAATTTGCCCTATTGAATAACTTTCAAATTATCGCACTACAATTGAATTGTTGACACGTCGAATGGCCTGAAGAGTTTCAGGGGCAGCATTCGATCTGTTAGATAAAATCCTTTAAATATTTGCAGTGTATTCAGCTACTTGTTTGTTTCTTCCAAAAGGAAAATCATAAACTGCGGACTACGGAGTTCATTAACCTTATCAACATTTTGAATACCTTCCATACCGAGAATGTCTTTTTACAAAAAAAAATTGCCCACGACGACGACCTCGACAAAATTGGAAAAGTTATCTCCAATTAAAAAATACGTGTTACGAGAGAGTAGTAGGGTCGCTATGTATCTATAACTCACCTAAATACTCTTTAATCCACTTCTTCTTAGGGGGTGGTCGGATTTGAGCGTCTTTTTCTTCAGCTTTCACGGGACTCGGGACGAAGTTCTGGCTTGTGGAGGGCCTTTCAACTTCGGGGACACGAGAAGCAGTCACCAACGATGTTATCATCTGCTGCTGTGGGAACCCATAGCCGTTGATGGCGTGCCCGTGCGCTTGCAGTTGTTTGTATGCTTTGAGCGTTATTGGTATCGGCTCGACGATGCTGCCGAATTCTGTCTCCCTGGTGTTGATCGCGATGGTGTGGAGCGTGTCGGCGTAGTACTCCCCGGGGGCTCCCATCGCGTCGAACAGTTCTGGCTGCACGCGACGTCTCCGGTAGCCAGCAGTGCCCAGTTTCGCTTCGGTGGTTTCCATAAGTATACCCATTCTACAATGGGCCACTATATTAACTAACTACGACTACTAGTCCTCATTGTCATAGACTCACTTTCGTCCTATTCATTCTTAAGTTCAGTAACTGTACAGTCTCTTGATTACTTGTTTACAATTTTTTCACTTATTCATTGCTTATTTCTGCAGAAGTTTTCTGAAGAAGCCAAACAAAAACTTTTACGATACGGTACGTTTTAAAGTTTGAAAGGATTGTATAAGTCAATTGACGTTCAGAGCGTATTGTTATAAGTTTGTAAAACGATTAAGAAATGCGAGGGCTGTATACAAAAAAATAAGTGACTCAAAACGTAGGGCTTCTTTGAAGAGTTGCGTCGTAGGGTAACCAGTTACCGTTTGCGTAACCAGTTTATTGAAAAAAAAATGAGAAAAGTTTCAGCACAAAACAATGAAAAACTCTCCGTTGTTGATGTAAAGTCCAAATGTACCTAGCCTTCTGAAAGAGAGTCATTCCTAAAATTTCCAAGTTTTCTTTGTCTTTATTATAAAGAGTTTCCTCGTAGTGCTCATTTACCTGGTTCAGATTAATTTCATACCCTAAAGTTCAACTACGCAATTTTTCACCTAGGCTTAGAAAGATTTTACCTTATAACGACCAAGAAACAAGAAGGATAAACTCTAAAAATAAGGCAACCCTGCATATTAGGAAATACCAAGTGAAATCAATAGACTCAATTCCTAAGCAGAATGAAGTTTGCAAGAATGAGATGGCGCATGCATGAGCAAGTCAAGGTGCTAGTTAGAATGGGTGTTGTAAGTGCGAGCGACCTAGGTGCTGCCGGTGGCAGCGAAGCGCGGCTGCGACGCGGCGCTCAACAAGTGCGGGGAGGGCGTCGAACGCATGGCACGACCCGCCGGGCACGTGCACTCGCCGCGCCCTCCCCGCTCCCCGCGCCTGCCTCCGACAGACATTGACAGCTAGTTGTAACTCCTCCCACACCATGCGGCCCTGGTACTGCGGCCGACCGAATTGGCAGACATAGTGGATTTCCACCGGCAAACAAAAGAACGTGCGGAAATGTGTTTCGGTGCGACGACTACAATACAAATGAAAAGTTAGTTTTTTTACGGATGTAGGTAACTAGATTTGAGTTTGTAAAATGTATATTGAAATGAATGCTTTTTTTTCGACAAGTAGGTTAGGTACACCAAATGTTATTCAGGCGTGTTAACGAATTTTCCGCCACGTGTGCATTAAAACTATATATTTATGATATAAGTCAAAAATATTAAATGTTGACGGAATTTTGTCATCACTGAAACTTTTAAAAAGCGAATCGAATAGTATTTTTGACAAGATGACGCAGACCAAGACTGAATGGAAGCTAAGAGGCGAATAACCATTAGAGCATGACAAAATAAAGAAAAGCGAACAGGTATTGGACTATTCGTTAAATGAAGTGAGCAACGTTATCGGATTGGTCACAACGCTCGGTGTACATGTACACGTGCCCAGAAAGCATACTGTTATCGTGGAAAGGTAATAACAAACCAGAGTTTATGCAACAACAAACGCCGCTTCAGAAAAGTCTAGATTATGAAAAATTGGTGGGGATAGATAATTTTGTGTTTTCAGAACTGTTATCAACACTGAAATGTTTTTGAGATAAGAAGAGTAATGTTCCATTTGATATTATTACAGAGATAGAAAAATACAATAACAGAGTAAAGTTGGTTGATCAAGTTATTTCTAAATGACATATAAACGTCAGAACTGAACCAGGATATCATGAACAAGACGTAGGTCAGTATAAATTTCCACGCCAATTTCAAGTAAGGGCTCAGTCATAGAGAGGCGAACGTAAGCGAGCGTACACACGCGCGGGTTATATAAGCAATACAAACGACGACACGTGTCCGTGTTTATATTATGTAACTACGCTTACCTACCGGCGGGCGCAATGCTAGCTATACATGCCTAATCTTTGTGTACTACTATTTCTATTAGCCGTGTTACTGCTATGTGATGATTGGACTGCAGTAGGATGAAATATTTTTCTATTATAAGATCTTGATTCCTCCACGCTGGCTTTTTTTTAAACGTTACAACCGTTAAGAAAATCTTGCATGAAGTAAAATTACACTGTTATGATGATTCCCATACAGCTCTTGTTGTGGACATCTATTGACCTATTTAATATCTGGCATTTGAGTTTGATATTATTTAACATTGTCTACAGCATTATCTAGTTGTAGCATTATATCTTCCAGATGATTAATGTTTTCATAGAAAGTTTATTTTCATATGGAATTCAAGTCTTCTATTACTGAACACAAAAACACTATTCTCTGAATTCTATAAAGGTTATAGCTATTGTTAATTTTCTATAGATCCGAAGACATAAAAGCGCATGATACGAGGAACATTCGTAAATAAAATCGACGCATTTATGACGTCACAATCGTCTCACCGACAACCGGGTCCAGAGATAATTGCTCGCCGGAAAATAATGCAGAGACTAATCATAAGCACAATTAACTTGTTATATCTGATTTTAAATTAATAAACGGCTAAAGTTAAAATATAAAGCTGACCTACCTCAATTCTAGTGATTACCATGAAACAAATCAAAGCCTACAAAAGCAACGCATCAGCAAAGTGGCATAGCTACCCGACACGTAGGACAGACGATGGCAAGCGTGCATTTTTTACTAATTGCGCAACTGCTAATAGTCCATAACATAAAAGCGATTATTACTTGTGCAAGAATAATAAAATGAATATTTTATCTATGTAAACGCCGTTCCCATCACGATCTAAGACTGACTCTTTACAGATCTTTTATTAATCACAAATATAAAAGCATAGTATTTGTATTATCGGAATAAACAAAGGAAATCTGCCAATGTAGCTTGTATGTATGCTCAGCAAATATGTGGTCTTTTATTAACATTATTGGCTCAATACATTTTCTTCTTATCGGGGAATCAGCATGGTATTGAACTTTATTATTGATTCCATTAACTTATAATTGCAACATTATTAGTTCCCGAGTGACGTTTTCGCTATCTACGACATTAACGCTTTGTTTTCATTGAATGATGACTATTGATCAACATAAAAACTTATACACATAACAGTACAGCTTAGAATAATGTTTTTTGGAAAGAGATAGATATTATTAGGGACATCCTCAATGTCGTCTTCTTGGCGTTTATAGATCGACTCATTAGCTATCACGGTTATCGCTGTTTGTCGTAAATCCGGGACTATCTCATCTGATACAACAACTTTATTGTTTTTTAACGTGACATTTATTCACGGCAATCAAAACTTTGACAAAACAGAAATTCTTGTTTCATAAATAAAATCTCGTAAAGGCGAGTCGACAAAAATATCACCTCCATCGTGTCGTAAGAAAACGCCCTTTGAAGGAAAATGTTGCTCCGAAATTTTCGCAAGACTGTTACGATTGTTATAAAATATATTGGGTGTGAGAAACAACAATGGAAGATCGGAAGGACTCGACAGACTACTCACAAACAAATGTATTGCACGATGACCCAATTCTGAATGAATGACAACTGAAAGACTTTGCAGTAGTTTGGGGTTAACAAGAATAATGATTGGACGTAACAAACAATACAATTTTAAATATCCACATCAAGATTTTCACACCAGACGAACAATTTATGAATGTAATTCAATAACATTAGACATGGACAAAAATCTCAATGGCACAAGTTTTTACGAGACAATCACTGAACCTGCCTCCTGATATTTGAAAGTACCTACTGACCAAAATAAGATTGTGAAGTTTTTAAATTATCTGGAATATGTGCCGCAGTGCTTGATCATACCTATACTACATAGCGATAAAGATACCATTGTAATATCCATATCGGTAATATTGTTACTACGTTACGTAAGGAATTATTACAATAACATTACAGTCAAGTACACACATTACTAATCATCGCATCGTTGCGAAGATACTGCCTATAAGAATTTAGTTTGCTTGGTGGACAAGATATTTGCCTGAATCGAACTTCTCAGGTAAGCGCCCACGTCTGAAGTCGGTTGGATGGTATTCTGGAAAGCCATCCAGTTGAGGGTTGATACTACGATCTAGCTTAGTTATCTCCGAACGTCAATTGCAAAAATCCAAACGATACGCTGCATGAGCGCCGAGGGCGAGAGGAGACAGCGCTAGGAGTCGGCACCGGGCGCCAGGCGCTGGGCAATGGCGGTGCGTCGCGGGGTGTCGGACACTCGCTAATTGCCGCCAGTGGCTGCAGCTCGTGGTGGCACGTGGGGCGCGGCGCGGGCAGGTGCCGCCGACCTCGCGCTATCTCGTCTCGCCGTTCGAGGTCGCGATGATAACGCACGCTATTTTCGACACGACGTCGTCAGCTCGAGCGTGTTCGTGACCGTCGCAAACGCAGCCGCGAAATCACTAAAGACTCCCGAAACGGAAGCGCGACCGGTGGTATACTGCAAGCGCGACGACGCGGGCGGTGCGATTCACTCGAGACGAGTCAGAGTCGGCATGTCGCGATAGCGGGTCATCAGACTAGACAGCGACAGCCGAGGCGCGGAGCCGACCGCCGCCGACGCAATCCGCTCGACGACTGAGTGGCCGCTGCGGACCGCGGACCGGCTCCGTCTCGGGCGGCGGAGGAGGCGGGGTGCGCGACCTCCGGAGCCCCGCGCCAGCCGCGAGTGAAACCGACGGCGAACGAAATCGCGAGGGGAAAGGGGCAGCGGGGGGCGCGCACGCGGTCGAGCGCAACGCTCACCGCTGCACCGCTCTCAACTTTACATAACGCTGCATGGACGGCGCGCGACGCATTCGCTTGTCGCCCGCGAAAAGAGGTCGCCCCGACGGCCGCACCGCGGGACACCTACAGAATTTAAACAACTTTGTGGCGATCGGCCGTAGGTGATGAAACAGCGGCGGCATTAGCACGCAGATGACGTGTTCCGAGGAGTTAGTCGGTCGCCGGCGGAGTCACTGAACCTCGTCGTCGACGAATAAGGTGAATGGAACATTGCAACCGAATCGAGCGGCGCAACTGTGCGAAGTAACGTAGGAGTCGGCAGTCGTGTAGCTGCGACGCGCCGCTCCTTATGCACGAGCCACAATGGCGAATAGCTTTCTAATGATACGTGGCCGACGCAGCCAGCATTGTCAGACTTCCCCTTACACACAAACATACTTTAGTAGAAAACTACAACCTTACAAGTTTGACCCAGATGAAGCTAGAATTACTGTAAAGTCAGGACAGTTATGAGCATCCGGCTCGAAGGACCACTCGTTATATCGAACATGTCGTCGACTGTTCGTGGTTAAATGAACGAAGTCTGGAGAGTATAGATTAGAATCCTAAAGGTAGTACATGATATGGAATACTGTGTACACATCACCATGTAAATTAAGCGAAGCACTTACGTCAGAAGTACTAATCTTCATAATAGGATTTCTACAAGTTTACGACAGAACGTTCAGTATTTGGTGGTACGCCGTTACGTCGGCGCGAGCCGCGAGTGGCACGTGTTATCTCCACGTACCTATGATCATGTTTATTTATCTTACATTCGAGATACAGTCTAGCTATCGCCGATCACGCCAAGAATAGTCGAATACATATAAGTGTTGCGGAACCCTGAACCCTGGTCGGTTTGCGGAAGCGGAAAAAACAAGTCAAGCCATTTTACTGCAGACGTGAACTGCAAAATCTTATGCGGAAACGATTGATGGGCATAGGCGAACAAGTTTTTGATTGGATTAGAATTGAATTCAAAACAAAAACTTAGTTTGAGGCTGCTCAATTTAGAGTCTGAAAAACCCAGTTTAATGAACACCCTGAACGCTTTTAAGGGTGCACAACACTAGCATGATAATAAGTTATATTTAGCAGAAAAGTACAATTTCAGACTATCCTGCAAATCTATCACTGGGTATAGTAATAAAAGCCATAAAAGATTCCACAAGTTGAAGCTCCTCTCGCAACGGTGCGGACATTACTTGGAGTGCAACTCACAGGAACGCATAAGTGGCACGGGTGCAGGTTCCGAGTTCCGATAAGGTGGCAGGTAGGGGGAGGGACGCGCATGCGTGCGGCGGCTGACCTTGGTGCGGTGCAGCGTGCAGCCCGGCACCACCCCCCCTCCCCGGGCCCCGGGGGCCCCCGCCCGCGCCCGGGGAACACCACGCCGCCGCACAAATACCTCCCTCGCTCTTCTTATACCTTTTGCAACCACACCTGCCGGTTTAGCAGGTTGTTGCGATGCGACCTAGCACCGTGCCTAGATTCTATTTCTGGAAGATAGAGTCCCCCTTAAATCAAGTGCTTCAAGTATCAAGCCACCAATGAATTCAATAATGAAAAAGATAACAATGGTATTCTCTCACGAGTCGATCGACAGGCTGCAAAAACTGACCTAATGTATGCTGATGTCAATTCACAAGCTGTCTTCAAAATTAAAGACGACCCATCTGTGTAAGTCGGCAATATGCAATTAGCACCAGTGAACATTCTTGTAGCTCTGAACAGAAAAAAAGAAAGAGTTCGTATTTGAACAATCAATAACAACATTAATGACACTAACGACATGTGAGTCGAAGTGGAAACACTGGGAAAGGGGGGGATCCACCCGCCGGATGTCGAGATATGAGCCGTCTGCGTCGTGCGAAAGCTCCCTGATTTATGCAATTGAATTTGCCGATAAGTAGAGCAAACAATATCAATTTTCGAAGCCCCAAAACTTATAATACTTTAATAGAACAGATAAATATGATAGCAAATGAACGGAGACAAGAAACGAATTGATTAATGTTTCATATGAATCAAGTGGCAGATTAGTTTTTGCGCGGTACTCTGTCAAAGAGGAGCAAAAAGACGGTTTATATCTTCGTTTATAACGTTAAATATTGTTCGTCTCATCGTCTCGAGCTAATTATTAAATCGCTCCTAAGTACCACGAGCGAGAATGTTGTTACATTTCTAATAATATCACTCTAGATGTAGATATTCCAAATCATTGTAAATTTTAAAAAGTAACGGTATTTGGCTGAAGTTACCGTTCGTCGAATTCTAATAAATAAGCAATATTTAGATAATGTTATACACTCTCTCTATTCAGTTTCCAGGCTAAATATTAACAAGTCTAATGGATGTTTAGCTGGGACCATTGGGAAAAGCGGGCAATGAATCCGTGAAAAATAACATTCATTTGTTTTGGCGTAGTATTTCATTTATTTGAGCGAATAATACGATAGGTACTAAGTATTCAAACGTGAAGACATTGCCACGAGTAGAGGCACTCAGATTATCTTATCGGCTTTCTGCAAGTAGAAACACAGGCAGTCGTTTGTGTGACTAATGTCTGCAACGGCGTGCGTCGCATCGCCGCTGCGGCAGCGCGACGTTTCCTCCGAAGTTCAATATACTACGCTTTGCACGTACGCGTCCTCACAGACCAGTCGCAGATGGCGAGGTCACGCGATCCCTTTCACCATTCTGCCCGCCCGGTACCGTCGCGGCGTCGACCTTACGCGAGCCTTGATGATACGATTGTTTGCCGCGCCTACTTAACCGCCAGCACCGAGGGGCCCACTAATTAGAAGCGGCGTAAAAGTATTATTATGAACAGCAGAATATCGTCGACCAACCGTGACTTCATTGCAGACACGCTAGATTTGGCTACGGCGTTTTGGATTCGATATATGCGCAGTTTCTGCAAGATATTGGGAAGTTACTAGCATTATCATCTCAGATCGGTGTATTAAAAGGTATTTAGAACATTACTCTTCAGACTACGCTTAAAGGTGTTCAAAAAACTCTGGCTTTGTGCATCCCGCTCAAGAATCAATTCTTCACTCAAAGTCAATTGAACAGATTTTTTACTCTCTCTTCTGTTTAATGCAAGCAACTGCAAAACCAAGGGACCTTTCTTTTGAGACAATAATGTAACAGAAAGTTACATAACACAAGGGTACACGATAAGTGTCTATTACATGACGGAATAGATTACAAATGTTTACTACTGGCAGTTCGAAACCTGTGTGATGCAATGAATCGACCGTAGCAAGCGCTGGGACCTATAGGAGAAGCGTGCGCGCTCATAAACGTTAAGTCGCAATAAACAGCACCGATATAAAACAATACATATTAATAGCATGAAAGATAATGCAAATACGTGTTGAAATTAAAACGAAAGGGTCGATTGGTGTGAAAGGAAAGTCAAAATTCAACGTCATTAGAATAATGTTGGAGTGTGAAGCTTTGATTGTAGATAGGGTATCGTGATTCGCCTCTAGTCACGTCGGCGAACGGTACTAAAGCTATACATAGGTATCGGCTAGCGGCGTCCACTGATAAGTGTCGGGCAAACATGATAACGCGGTTTGCAGACCAACGTGTTACCAGCTCGCAAAACTGAATTTCTTCTCTTACTGACGGCTTCAAGTTTATTACTTTGCGAGTTTATAAACATTTGTTAATATCCTTTTATGGGAAGACAAAGAAGACACTGGTAAGGTTTTATGTATACTTTCAGGACAACTCTATTTAACCTGACCAAGCGAAAACCAAAAAATCAGGCCTACATTTCACAGTCGTAGATGGGTCTTCAACGCTTTACTATTTGTATAGAACTACAAAGAAAGTACTAGAAATTTTTCTCCACTTTCATTAGTGACGTAAATTGTTATTCAGTTCACTGTTCAGGTATCTCTAGATATTTATTAGAATCATTCTGACGTCACATATTTTTTAGGTAGGCAAGCATTTTGATTACTTTCTTCTAGTACATTTATGTTACGGACGCAAGTTTCTTCTGTTAGCTTACTGTTCAAATTGTGATTTTATAAGTTATGGAATAATTTTCTTTTCGTTGTGATTTTAAAGTCTTCGTTCTTCATTTATTTTGATAGGTTTAGCAATAAACGTCAGACCATTTAGTCTACTTTCATTTAATAATATTTCCAGACGGCAATTTCACGACTTTATAGTGTCTACTAAAATGTCTTCAACGTCATTTGGTATACACTGTGGAAGGAATATCGTGATAAAATCTTTTACCATGGATAGTACATGATTCTAGACCCCCTACCGTTGGAATTTTTCGTCGGTCGTTTAAAAAGAATCAGCTGTTCATCACTAAAGTGCCTGCTACACGGTCAAAATGAATGGAACAGCTGATGTTTTTTTATTACTGACGATGGTTTCATCGCTGCTGGATCTAGAATAATTTTTTTATTTAATATTTATGTATTCATAAAACATGTATACAGGAAATAAATTATATGTAGAAAAAGGGCACAAAGGTACTGGAGGTTTTTTCTTTTTATGATTTTTTTTCCAACAAATCTGGGAATCCTGAGGTAGACGAATCATGTAGAAACGAAATTCTGGATTTAAAATTCTGTCTCGGCGTCCCTTCCAGTGTAGAAATTGTCAATTATATATCTAACATCCATTATATATGCCCAAAACTGTTTCAAACCTCTCTTTTTAGTACAATAAAAACTTTTTACGATCAAATAACATTAGTGACCCTATTTTCGACGCGGCGTAGTTGTGCATTCAAGATTTTTTGCTTTGCATTACAAAGAAGTATTGCGGAAGTGTAGAACGTAACACGTTGCTAAGTGAGTATACAAAAGATTATTTTTCCATACAACATAACAATGTTTTGGTGTTTTTTAATCGTGTTTCGTAACGTGCTAATTAACTGATAAGATAAATTGTTTGTTTACTACATGGTATTAAGTTAGTTTTCTAGTGGAAACAGGTTTTTTTTTTCTAGACTTTTAAAGGAACATTTGGCATCTTTAAAGGGATTTTGAAACCGATGCTGGCAGAAGCTATCTTGCAGCAAAGATTGACGTAAACGTGGCAAATATTGGTGCAGTTTATTTAGCACAGTCGGAGGCGTTTACAAGCAGATTCGATAATGCACAATAAGACAATGCGTTTATCGAGTAGTAAGAACAATAGGTGTCTATGAGCTAGATACTACACGCACCGTTACGCAACCGTGCCTTGTGCTAGTTTTTCTTGAGGTAAACATTCGAAAACCTATGTGTCTACACTTTGAGAGGATGTGGAGTTAAAATTACTTTAAAATGCATATAGTGAAGCGCATTGGCCGTGCCTTGCGATGCGTGTGCACACGTCGTCCTCCCCCTCCCCCCCGCGCCGCACTGTACCGCTGCCCTCCCCCCGCTGGCCCGGCACACGCGTCGATCAGCTGACCGAACTCTCGAGCGCCCCCTGCCTGCCTCGTCCAAAGCAATGCGTCATGCGTTATGTTGACTAACTCGCTCCACGTATACACTGCACAGACCGCTTACCTACCACCCACTCCCACTAGGAAAATACGCTGTGACAGATTGTTTTGTACGTGTAGCTTTTTTTGACTTGTTTTTGTGAGCACGAATAAAAACATTCGGGAGTGCGTGCACTCGTACGATATTACGAACATAACCGAACTCGACAGATAACGGCTGGCATCGGGCTATCGTAAACGGAGGTGGACATGCGGTGCGTGGCGTCCGACGAGTAAATTTCAGGCTTCCTTTGTTTACGTGGGGCGAGGCCGGCCGGGAGCGCGGGGAGCTGGGGGGGGGGCTGCTGCTCAAGGTCAAGAGCGTCGGGCGTCGGCTCGCTGCACCGGCGCGCCGGCGACTGGGCGCGCGCCGGGCCGCACGTGCGCGCCGGGCGGCCGGGCGGTGGGCAGGTCGCTACTCACCGGCCTGGAGACGCCGCTCCTGCAGCTCGATGAAGCGCGCCGCCTCGAGGAGCGTGTCGAGCAGGCTCATGTCGACACGCGGCCGACGCGCGCGGTACAAGCGCGCCCGCTGTCACGCCGCGACTGGCCACGCGCGCCGCGCGCCGCTCACGTGGCCGCGGCCGGCGCCGACCAATGGCAAGGCGGCGCGCGCGTCACGTGGCGGGCGGCGCGGACCAATGGGCGCGCGGCCCGCGGCCCGGCGGCGCGGGGCGTGCGCGATCGATGCCATTGCAGCGATCGAATGCATGCCCCCGCCCGCCAGCCGGTGACGCGGCACGCTCTAGCTTTGTTTATCTAATACTTTTCCTGTGTATTCGTCGCTGGTTCCTGATAAAAATTGATCTGAACGTTATATGTTGTAACGCAAAGAACGTAAAGTTGCGGCTGCATCCCTCCGTCGCCTACCTAGAGCGCTCTCCGAGTCGCGCACGTGCGTAACTCCGGGCGACTTTCACTTCCTCAGTTATCGCGGACTTACCAAGTTGCTAGGTTCATTGAATTTTTATGAACAATCTTCTGACGCTAAGACGCTCTCAGACTTTCAAGAAGAACGTAGTTTTGTAACTTTGACTACGTTTTTATAGAAGTTGAACAAGGTGCAATAAATTAAAAGTGTGGTCGGAAGGGTCGAAGCTTACGGAACCTATTCATTCACTATTTCGTCTAACAAAGGAGTTTTTTGTTGAAAGGTGAAATGAACTCCATACAGTTAGCTATGGATTCAAAACGGTACCCATAAAAGTTAGTGAGTTGTAAACAAGCGCACAATTACGTGCCTTGCGCGAGTTAGGGTCATTTCGCCGGTTAGCGGCCAGTTAGCTGAGTTGCCCACTTAAGATGAGGAAAAAAAAATGTTGTCTTCGCGCAAAATAGTATATGTTAATGTGAATTTGTCCCAAATATAGTCTAGTTTGGATTCAAAACATAAAATAAAATACATTAATACAAAAATATTTATAAAATGCTGAAAAAGTGAAAATATAGCGAAAACGCCGGTATGCGACCATTTTTATCAGTTTACGACCACCAGTGAGCTAGTTTGCGACCGCTATTTTAATATGAAAAATATGTTATTAAAACAATTATAATCGCTTTAAAAATATTTTAATATTTGCCTCTTAATAAAAACAAATATGGTAATCCTTTGGTGTAATGTTTTCTTATAATTAAAAAATAACAATCTTAGATTTCGTAGGAACTTAGTCCTAGTTGTAACAGAATTAACAATCATTAGTCAATTTAAAATTATTTTAGGAATCATATTCCGCGTTTCAATAAGTTGTTGCTGCAAGAAGCCATACCTGACGAGTAGTGCAACAGTTCGCTGGTGCCCCCCATCTTCAAAAATAAAGGCGATGTGCTGGAGTGCAATAACTATAGAGGAATAAAGCTAATGGCGCATAGTATGAAAGTTTGGGAGAAAGTTATTGAAAGACGACTGAGAGAAGAGAGTGAAATTTCACCAAACCATCAGGTTTTATGCCTGGTAGGGGAAAGATGGATGCCATTTTTGCCATCCGCCAGCTGTGGGAGAAATACAGAAGTGCGCACAAAAACTTGCACAAGGTGTTCATCGACCTCGAAAAGGCATACGACCGGGTACCTCGTGAGGTTTTGTGGTGGGCCCTGAAAGAGAAAGGTATTCCTGGGAAGTATGTGCAGTTGATCCGAGCGATGTACAGTCGATACCCAAGTCCGGTCTACAGCGGGCACTACCGGCAGCTTCAATGTGGCTGTCGGCTTGCACCAAGGGCTGGCTCTAAGCCCTTACCTCTTCCTTGTGATAATGGACGCACTTACGTCGGACATCCAGAAAGAGGCTCCCTCCCTGGTGTATGCTGTTTGTCGACGACATTGTGTTGGTTGCCGAGAGTGGCCTAGAGGTCCAGAGCAGATTGGAGGTGTGGTGGCAAAGACTGGAGAATATTGACCTGAAAGTCAGTAGGACCAAAACAGAATACTTATTCTGTGATTTCGGCGGTCTCTCCAGTCCTGTGCCCATAACACTTGCTGGAACGCCCATATCGATCTGTTGCGATTTTCGGTACCTCGGGTCGCTTGTCCAAGGGGATGTTGAAGAAGACCGAGACGTAAGCAGCGGATCAACTCAGGATGGATGAAATGGCGACAGGTCACTGGAACAACTTGTGATCCACGGATGCCCCTCAAGTTAAAGGGGAAAATATACAAATCCATGATTAGACCTGTCGTACTGTATGGATCGGAATGCTGGGCTGTGAAGAAGATGGATGAAATAAGATTGCATGTAGCGGAGATGAGAATGGATAAGGTAAGGAACGAGAATATTAGAGGAAGTTTAAAAGTTGCGCCAGTTACGGAAATGTTGAAAGGGAATCGACTGTCTTGGTATGGACATTTGATGAGGACGAATCCCATGTGACTAAAAGAGTGATGAATATAAACGTTGATGGATGGAGAGGGAGAGGAAGGCCAAAGAAACGATGGATGGATTGTGTGAGGAACGATATGAAAGCTAAAGGAGTAAATGATAGCGTGACGGTTGACAGAGGAGATTGGAAGAAAAAAAAGTGTTGCGCCGACCCCAAGTAACATGGGACAAGGGCAGGAAGACGATGATGATATTCCGCGTTTCTTATTCATAATTAAGCCGATCTTATATCGTGGTCCTTGGGATCTGAAACAGTCTACATGTTTCTCTTTTTTTTTTATTTCCTTCCCTTCTTTTCGGATATCATCTAGAGCGTTTTCAGGGCTTCTTCAGTGTACTGGACAGTCTTTTTTTTGGTCGCATACTCAATGAACTTTCATACTTATTTCTGTTAGCGGCCGTTATTTCTCTCATACTAAATTGTGGAGGCCGGAAACCAATGTCTTTATTTCGATTATTTTGGTTTACGACCACCTGTTTAGCATCCAATTTTGTACGTAAATTAAACAAAGTTCTTTCAAAGAAACTGGTGGTCGGTTACTAAAGAACTACAAAGAAAAACCTTTACAATGCTACATTCAAAATTGTAACAGTCCTTTATGAAGCATTAGGATCATATTAATCAAAATAGAATAACGCGGTTCTCGTCGGTTTGCGACCATGTGGTCGCTATCCAACCTTTTTGATAAATAAGCATTTCGATTACCGACCACTTGATTTTATCTTAATAATAAGTTTAAAAATAGCAAAATACAACAAGATAATGACCAAAACTTATCGATTGTTCAATTTAACATCTAACTTGTGTGTAAAACATGAAATAAGTAATAAAACTTAGCTTTGAGCGCCACGCGCCGTGCTATTTTTTTTCCAACTCGCGGTACTTCCAGTCGCCACTGAATCAAGAGGCGCACTGAGCAATTTTTTTTCGGCTCTGGGTTAACCCATTTGTTTTAAACTGTGTAAATTCTTATTTCATAATTATTTCTGGAGCACGTAAGATTTTTTCTTTATTTATATTACTTCTACAAATATTATTATCTTGATTTAAAGAAAGTTAGTCCGTCAATTGGTCGCCTACTGAAGGTGGTCGCGATACCGGCGAAACGACCTACGTTGAGAGGGAAGGGAGAAATGATTGCAACGCGCTGAAGGAAAATGTTCGTCATTTTTTGGAACAAATCCAGGAAAGTTGTATTTTTATAACACGCATTATATCAATTATGTGTTGTTATGCAGCATGTTTATCTTATTCATTACTTAAAATAATTATACAGGGTGTAAACAGACCCTTCACGAAGCCGTCAACCAAGCATTCTGTACATCAAACTAATAACTTTACGCAAAAAATATTGCTGGAAAAGGACTTTTTTTGGGGGTGAAAAATGACGTTTTACGGTAAGACTCGATGGACGCACTGAAAGCATTGTGCTGATGGATAGATTGAATAGTACGGAGTAGTGGAGGTGTTTAAAGTAAAAATCTTACATTAAAAATATGTATTTAAAAAAAAAAACTTGTGAAAAAGTTGGAACTTTGATCCCCAATATCTCCGTAACTATAAGGTGTCCAGGTATGGTCTAGAACAATAAAAAATATCGCAAAGAGTGCCTTCCGGCTGCGTTAAGGGTCTATTTACACCCTTTATACTTAATTTCATTTGGATACATAATAAATACATTTTTTTCCAAACTTAAACTGATAGCAGTACTGTACAGTAATCCCATTCTAGTCTTCATAAAATTGTAATTATAAGGATACCCAGAACTTTATCATAGCAGGATAGGTCGATGAACAAATCAGGGGAAGTACAAAACTTCATGACACATAGTTTTAAATAAATTTATTCTTCTATAAGGGATAATAACATGTTTGTGATAACTAAGAAGCTGTCTTTGATGTGGCACATCTCATCACAGAATAACACTCATATTCCACGAAAAAGTACACAGAAATCTAGTCTTAATCATAAATAGCCGTGTATGGAAAAAGAAACTACATTCCTTTGAGATTTAAATTAAAAATTCACTAGAAAAGCCTGAGTTTACATATTTTGGAAATTCTATAAATATTTTTCTTTTTTAAGGGAGGATATTTATTTTCAGTACAAAAAATATATATTTACTTTCTAATATCTAGAATCAGTTACATTACGTATAAAAAAATGAATAATAAACTACATTTTTGGTGCTTATGTCGGATCTTATATATAAAAATATGATGACTAAGGCGATACAAATACAATAATATAAGACTTAGTTACATAGTATAAATAAATACAGACATCGTATGTTGGTATAACATAATTTAAATATAACATTCCAGTAAGGAGATAATAAGTTGTATCCTGTTCAGACCGAGATAGAAAAAATTCGATAGATTACAAAAAATAAACAAGTTTGTCTTTGTTTTCTAGTTTTTTAGTTGCGAACGTTCATTTTATACTTATAATAACATGTCTGAAGGTGAAGTAAGTTATACAACTTCAACTAATATGCTTTATTTTTAAAACATAATATCCTGTCTTTATGAATTACTAGCATACCGTGGGTCGCAGTTTCGCTAGAGTGGAGGTCGAAATTTATCCCAAAAGGACCAAAAATATCCTATGGTGCAATCCAGGTTATGGTTAACCTGTGTACCAAATTTCATGCATATCCGTTCAGGCGTGAAAAGTCAGCAGACAGGCAGACAGACGAAGTTACATTCATTTTAAAATATTAGTATGGATGTGTATTTTTCATACAGGGTGTAAACAGACCCTTAACGATGCTGTCAACAAAGCACTATGTACATCAAACTAAGTATCTTTAAGCAAAAAATATTGCTGGGAAACGACTTTTTTTTTTGGGTGAAAAATCACATTTTACGGTAGGACTCAATGTAACGCACTCAAAACATTGTGCTTATGTATGGATTGAATAAATAGTATGGGGGTCGTGAAGGTGTTTAAAGTTCTTTAAAAAAAAACTTGTGAAAAAGTTTGAACTTTGACCCCCAATATCTCCGTAACTAGAAAGTTCCCAGGTATGGTCTAGAACAAAAAAATATCGGAAAGACGGGGAGAACAAGTGCCTTTCGGCTTCGTTAAGGGTCTTGTGACACCCTTTACATGATCGTGATACTAAAGTGAACTTTCTTGTAACTATGTAAAAATGTCACGGTAAGGCAAAAACGGCAAGAAACGTAGTCATATAAGTCTTGTGTGAGGTTTATAATTAAATACATAGTGTTGTAACAGGGTGTAGCCTCACAGTTGAGTATTGTATGTAAAGTATGTAGGTATTAGTCCGTTCTACGAATTTAAATGAGATAACTACATACTGTTTGTAAAATATCAAATAATATGAAAAATATTTTTTTTTTGGTAAATTGTTTTAATAAAATATCTCCTTATTTTTTTTTTAAATTCCAAATTTACGTATATTTGACCAAAATGGGCAAATATCTGTATATTTTCATCTCACATTATTTCGTCAGTATTCATTATCCTTATGTTATCTATCGTCAAAATCCGATTCGAAACTAAATGTTATAAAACAACGGAACGCCCGTACTAATTTCGCACTATTTCTTACTAACACGACAAACATTTTCAAATTAAATATTATTAAAACGATATAAATTCTCGCACCAAAAACACAGAAGGCACCTTATTGTGATATTTTAATAGATCACTCGTTTGTGTCGTTAAAACATATAGACACAATATTGCTATGTTTAACTCATTTTGTACGTACTACGCCGTATCAATCCAACGTTACAAGTCCATGATCACCACTTCACTATTGAACGATAACCGGATAAACTAATTTGATCAATACAATATTTATACAGGACTTCAGTAATACTAAATTATATCTAATGTGGACCTTAAAATAGTGAGAAAACAATTAACGACTAACACAAGAAAATACATGATAATTCGTCATCACAGCAACGATTATTGCTTTATCTTTTATTCTTGTACTATATTTAATTTCGAAATGTAATTTACACTATTTATTTGACTATGGTGTATAGTCAACTGCAGCCATTCAATAATACAGGTAGACAATTGAACTAGTGTACCGATGTAGTACGTGTATGATACTACTCACTGAACTACGACTAACCTACATCACTCGTTGAACACGTGGCTTCGGGCTTGTTTAGGTGGCCGAAGTACACGTCTTCGAATAGTCTGCTACCCTGGTACGTGAAGAGCTCCTGGAGAAAGCACACAAATAAAAATATATAGAAAATTAACACAATCACGCAAGAGCAAGACTATCGCTTATTTAAAACAGTTCAAGTAGTAGTTTAATTATAAATAAGTAGGAATAATACCGGATCTCTACCACCTTGACACCAATTGTCTATGTCAAGATCAAGGGATATTTTTCGAAAGTTGCAATTGATCAACGATCGAGTAGAACGTGGGTAGCTGTAACCTTACTGATCTAGCATTATTGTTAAAATGAATAAACACGAGCGTTCTTTTGATGAACTAGTCCTATCGATATCTTCTACCAAGTTAAAAAAGAGTAATGGAACAATAATAATATCGTCAGAATACTACATAATGACTTAATTTGGTACTTTTGGGTTTCGCCGGCCGATAGGTCAGAAAGTACATAGAAGAACGGAGGTTTATAAATATTTTTTTGATTCCACGAAGAAGAATATTTCTGTCTCACAAAAACTGACGGTATTTAAATCAAAAATAAATCCACTAAGACCCCGGGAAAGGAAAGAGCAGCATCAGCTTCTTCCAGTATTCATAGAAGAAAAAGGGATGGTGCTATCTGTCCTTCTCATTCTTTTACTTGGAAATATGTTTATCTGTTTGCCTTTCAGCTAAACGACACTCACCATGATACCAGGATCGCAGCAACGGCAAGGATGTCTCCCGACATAGCGGTCGGGGCGGCTATCGGCTAAGGTTGCTGACGTACAGGCTCTTCAGTTCGGTCTTGGGCGTGTTCTCGAACAGAGCGGCACGGTTCTGACCCTCGCCCTTCTTCACCCAATGTCCGTAGACGCGGAAAGCACATCCGTCTATCACCTGGAATTGACGACATAGTATATGTATGAGAAAACTATTTAAAAAACGTAACACCAGTACCTAGTAGTAGTAGAGGTCTGAGCTTCCTTTGCCGCAAAGAAGCGATGCCAAGATCTGGTTATAAGGGTATGGATACCCGTAGGTCTTGTGGGAGGGCAACACACCTGTAGGCGTCAACAGGTGGCGGTGACGCCGCGTGAACACTGCACGCACATATTTGTTTGTTTCAGCGTACCAACTAATTCCCGTTAACGAGTTCTCATTAAGTTGAGTTTAAAATATTCAATGCATTTTGGTTTTTTTATTTTCACAACACACATTTGACATCGGCTGAATTGTCGATATTGGCACATATTGCCATATAGAACAAAATAAAAATAGAAATTCAAACGATGCATAAGCGTCGAGTAGTTGTCATTAGCATTTTTGAACGTAGCATTGGTGCAGCGTAAACTTCAAGTTTGTGCAGCTTTTGCACTGCGAAATGCTGGACACCGTGCCTTACGCACTAGCACTGGGCCAATAGCAGATGCTAATCTTGAGAAGATATTATGTATTTTAATGGGTATTTGATATTAGGATATCAAGAACAGCCAAGAGTGTATCCTACCTTCCTGAGCACGCGCATGGTATAGGGGTCCCTGAGCGCGTCGCCGAGCGGCAGCGCGCGCGTGGCGGTGTGCGGCAGGCGGCGCAGGCGCACGGCCGCGCGCACGGCCACCAGCCCCACGCGCAGCTTAGCGCGTGCGTTGAACCCGCCGCTCTTTATGGCCTGAAGTGTGTGCTACTATGTTAATACATGTGTACCAGGAGTGCATGGGAAATTGGATGTGGAATGGTCCCATCAAAGCCCAAAAGGGCTGCGAAGCCAATTGGTTGTTTTTCTTAAAACTATAGTGAATGAAGTAACAGTCCTGAGCCCACAATGTCTTACCAACAGTGAGGCGGCCGCCAGGCATCCAGTTTTCGTTTTTGCTTAAAAATCAAACCGATCTTGCGATGAAATATTCCTACCAACTCGTAATTTAAGTTTGTATGGACATAAGATGAGCTCTATTATATATTTTCCACAACCAATGTTTGACACCATTGCTTAAACTGGCGGGCATTAAAATTGGAGAAAGTAGACAAAAGAAATCAAATGAATGCAAGGTAAGACAGCAGTAAGGAAGAACTGTAGTAATATTATGTACTAAGGAAACATTGAAATATTTAGACAACGCAGGAAAAGTCATGCTAACATGCAAAAGAAAGTGGTTGCAAAATAAGCATTAATTTGAATATATTTTTGTTCGTGTGACTGTAATTATGTAAAAATGTATGAGTGTTGTGCGTGTCTGTAAATGTGTATGAGTGTTTATTGGGTACCCGAAACTTAAAAATAAACGTTCACAAACAAATTCCCATTTGAACATATACAGAGTAAGTTTCAATGATAAAAACAAAGTTTTCCCCAGGTTAATGATAACTTTCTAAGTAAAAAATTGGAAACTAGTATGAGGGACTGATTTTTAGTAATTTGGTTTAAAAAAAAATTAATTAAGAACATCATTACGGTTCACACAAAATGTTGCAACAATTAATAGGTATGACGTGAATTGCAAGTTATACTGCTTTGTAAATTATCATATAGTTGTACAAACTACTTTGTTCTGTCATCACTCAGAACTGATAAGCTTTATATGCCAGCTTTATGTTGGTATAAGTTCTCGAAACAATATCATATTTCAACAGAAATAAGATAGTCTATTGTGTGTACATAATAAATAGGGAAATATTTACACCACATACAAAAATGAATAGTTACCTTCGAAAAGGATACCAGTAATGAAAACACCATGTTATAAGCATGCCATTTTCCCAAAAAAGAATCTCGTCATATCTATTACCCAATGTTATAAATTAGTCACAATGACATTACCATAGTCAACTGGTCGATCCTAGACATCCGACGGCTGCTACTGGACAAGGACTTCTTGAGCGGCGTCATGTCTTGATCCCATAACTACCAGGGACGCAGAAATATGTACCACTTGTATTGTGTTTCAACATAATCGCTTTGAGTTATGTGATCCTAGTTACGTGCTTCAGAAGTTGGGAAAAACTAAGCAAGGAGTTTTAGCCTGCTTGCACAATGAATCAACTAAATGCATTTTGCCGTTTGCGCTAAGTATTATATATACTGTCTTTGATAATTTTAAACGATTGACAGAAATATAACGATGTTTCAAAAACGTTTAACTCTAAAAGCATAATATAGTGCAAGCAGGCTATAATTTTGCTTATTGTCAACTCGATTTGTAATTAAATAATCGATTTTACATTTAGTATAACTAGGAACACATAATTGAAGCAAATAAAATAATTAGCTCTACAGTGCATCATGCACTGTTTTAGTGCACATAGAAAAAAGTCAATGTTTACAACAAAAATTATTAACATCTGCTATATTCCGATGTTCTATTAGTCAAATAAGCTTTTTAAAAAGAGCGGTAAAGCAAAAGAAATCAGAGGCGAAATAGTCGATTTCTCGTAGCATTTTTATTCGACTGGAATTTAAAAAAAGAACTAAACACTCGCGTTGTTTTTAAGGTGAAAGCGCCAGAGTAACCCGCGAATTTTTTTGTTTTTTTTTGCAATTTGCAGGCCTGTATCAGGTTGTATAAAGAAAATTTGATGAAATAATTTGAGGCCAACACTACTGTATTGTATAACGGGCTGGTGTCAACAACTTCACACAAAGATATTATTCTTATTGATGTTTATGATTTTGTAAATAAATATCCCTCCCTCACTGACGCTTTAGCAGAATCATCATTGGATATTAAAATGAATCTAGTTACAATCGGTTAAATCGCCGCAGACGCAGTTAAAATTATGAATTGTCACTTTTAGGCCCCCTGTTGATTTCAAAAAACCTTGGCAAATTCGCGAGCTAAACTGGCTCTTCCATTTGAAAATTATAAATCAGTACACCGCTTTGCTAGCTACCAGGATAACATAAATTGCAACAGCACTCACCATAGTGTTGAAGAAGGCATGGTTAAGCGCCTGGATGATGTCAAGCCTCTCACTCGGCTCCACCACTAGGAGCCGTCTAATGAGATCTTTTGGGTCGTCTGTAATCATTATGCGGTTAAGTTAATGACTTTTGTGTTGCAATCAAAGTAGGCTAGGTCGATCTTTAATTATGGTGTAATTGAAAACGGGTTACTCGTTTGCCGTTATGGCATAATTATCGTTCACGAAGCAATTGTCAATATTATTTCGAATTTCTAAGGTTTTCTAGATCGGTTTATGCGAAGTCAAGTGACAAGCATTTGGATGCTTGTAACGGAATCCCGCTAAAACAACTTTAATGGGTTTCGATGAAAAATTATACATTGAAAGTCAATAAAAAGGCTTTAACTCATTGAATACTTTTTTTTATAGTGATAAAAAGTTAAAAAAGTAAGTTTCTTAGGATGTAAGTGACATTGCGGGCATTAAAATCTTTGGACCATCGTAGAAATGAGTTTTGTCGACGGAAGAATCGACAAAATGACAGATCAACAAAAGAAATCTGTCGAAATAGTTCATCTAGCTAGTCTATGGTCGGTAGATCCCGGCGACGAGACAGGAAGACGACATTGTCGCCATCGCGGGTAAGTTCAGAATGGGACTGGTACATGAACCTGGAGATTAGCTCAAGCAAAAAGAGAGGCCATATATACAGCCGTGGGTGAATTAAGGCTGTGGATGAAGACGATTAACTCTTCAAGCGCTCTAGATATAACCAGGTGGCCTATCATGACGTCTTAAAGCGGGATTAATCCCAGTGTGGGAAAGAGATAGCGCTAGACGACCTGTATAGCTCTGTCTCTATCCCACAATGAAAGTCATGGTACAAGATAAGTAAATAAATGAAGTGGTCAAAATTCAAGATGCACTCACCAGAGATATCCGCCCACTCAGGACTGGTGAAGGAGTACTTTCCCTCCATTATATTCCTCAGCATCACCATCTGCTTACGATGCCAGAACGGAGGACAACCGACCAGTCTGTAAACATAGATATCGATCATTTGAATTAATTATTTTCAAAAGAATAACCTTGTTATTTATCTGAATAAGATAAAAATTAGTAAGCCTGACTGTGGTGTGCTTGTGACTTGTGAACAACGGGAAGTCTGTCATGACATTAAATTTCAACGAATCGAAAGTTTTATCGAATTTTGTACTAGTAATGTAACTGACTATAAAAAATGTTCTAAAATGCGCTCTTTAGGTAGCTTCTAAAATTGCAAAAACGTATCTTGTATTGTGTAACGGGCTGGTGCCCGCAACTCCACGTCCAAAGCACATATTTTGCGTACCGCTCACGTAAGCGTATCTTATAATTTATTTAAAACTCGCGACCCGCCCTTGTTTCGCACAGCGCCACCTATCGGTTTCAAAACTATTTCGAATGTAGCCTATATTTTAAGTTAACATCTAGCAGTAGAACAGTGACTGACTGTGTTCAAATCAAAGCAGTAGTTTTTGCGTGCTGTGCGTACAAACATACAGACAGACAGACAATAATTCTAAAAACTGTTGTTTTGGCTTCTGTTGCTCTAATAAAGACTCCCCATATTTATTTATATTTTCAATATCTTCAATGTACAGACATCGGCCTGTTACAATTTTATTATATGTATAGATTTTTAGTTCTATTCCCAAAATTGGAAATGCTAATCGCATAAGAGAAGTCCACCTAAGCCCTCAACCAACCAACTTGGCTAGGTCGCATTATCATCGTCTATTAGACTTTTTGTAGTGTAAACTAATAAAAAAACACAATACCATATTTTTTTCAACTAGGCTTCTACAGTAACATTAGCACCACTATCTTAATATGACTAGAGGACCCTAACCTTAGTATTTAATACATTTACGGCAACTTCGCACATACTTTTATGTCTTTACTAATCGGAAGAACTAACTGCTAATGGAAATGTAACATAAAAGGCCTCTTTACACGTTTGTATATCTTATCAGAATAGAAACTTCAACAATTGAATAGAGTTTTTCTATGCATTTTTAGATATTGTTTAATCGTATCGTAAACGAAGTTTTAACTAAAATATAGTGTCTACTGATGAATATGTGTAAATGTCATCCGGTGTTAAGAGAGCAAGGGCAATAAAATACCACTTTGATTAAAATTACAGTAAAACGTTCAAGTTGTAAGATGTTAATAAAAATAAAGGCTATTAATTAAAGTCACATAACAATCAAATAGGATATCAATTATTTATCAACAACACACAACCGAAATAGCGCTATCTATCAGTTTTCCGGGAATATAGCATCTGCACCAAAACAGTAATTATCGCGTAGAAACGCTGTTCTCGGCGTACCATATTCTTGGATAAGGCTCTTATGTCTATCAAACTTTCAGGTATCGACATTTTTTTTTGGCACGTGCTCGTCACACTATTCACAAACCACTGCAACTCCTGAAAGCCAGTATCAACAGTGGCGACCACCAGAAAAGCGCCGAGACAACGAAGCTCGACGAAGTCCCAGAGAAACAATTTAACTGTCTTGGATCCCGCAACGAAATTAATCAAAAAAGTAAATCGCTCCATTTGAAATACTGGTATTCAGCTGCATCCGGTTAGACTGGAAGCCAACCCCAACATAGTTGGAAAAAGGCTAGGCAGATGATGAGTATAGCGGAGGAGTAGGAAAATCATAATTTCCACTTCCCTCCATATCAGCAGGAGACAGAAGGCCAATAGGTACAAAGGGAGTTTACAACTGGGACAAGTCCAGTTGCCTACAGATAAATATAATCATTAATGGGTTTCGGTCAGGTTTCAACTAATCAGACAGAATAGTAAACAACAAAATAAACTTACAATGTAAACATGATGACTCCACACGCCCATCTGGAAAGATAAACAAATTCCCGTTAATCAATCATATCAATAAATGAATATAATATACAAAGCACACATCATGCCTCGTAAAGTAAGGCAGGGATGTATTACCGTGCTCTCTGACGGTCGACCACTTTTCAACCATATTACTTAAGGCATAAGAGTGAAAAGCAGCAGCCCATCAGTGTACTCGGCAGTACCTATAGCACACCCGCATTACGCCAAATATATTTAAGCCCAAGCCTATTGTAAACTCCAGGCTGTTACTAAGAAATTCCTGATGGAACACTCCAATTACATTTTGCTCGACCAGGAAATTGAACTCAAGATCTGATGCTCAACAATAGCGCTTTCGACAACTAGAACAATGAAGCCGTTCCATAAAATGGATGTAAAAGTACCCTTAACGAAGCCGAAAGGCACTTATTCTCCCCGCCATTGCGATCATTTTACTGTTCTAAACCACACCTGGGAACCTTCTAGTTACCGATATATACATATATAGGGGGCCAAAGTTCCAATTGTTTTTTTTTTGTACAAGTTTTTAAAGTTATAACTTTACTTCAAATACCTCCACGTACTATTCAATGCATCCATCAGCAATTCAGCACTGTGCTTTGAGTGCGTTAAATTGAGTCCTACCGTGAAACGTAATTTTTTTCCCCAAAAAAGTCGTTTCCCAGAAATAATTTTTGTGTAGAGTAACTTAGTTTGATGTACACAATTCTTGGTTGACGGCTTCCTGAAGGGTCCGTTTACACATTGTATACATGCATGCAAATTATAATTAAATATCTCTTAAATGACAATAAGGCACCTCCACCAGTTTTGGTCTGATTTAGATCCTTAACTACATTAGAAAAACATTAAGAGTCGACTAAATTAACATAAAAAATCAATTAAATTTTATAAATATTTTTTATACAACCTAATGACATTATGTAGATTGTATCAACGAAGCCGATTCTCATATTTGTTACAAAGTTGCAAGTACCTATTTCTCAGCTGTCAGCACAATTGATTAGTTATTTATTTGAAGTAAGTAGGTACTTTTGTAATTTTAAATGTTAAAGATCGCGAGAATCAATTGAAATCTTTATTAATTAATATTTTATTGTTAGCTACTGCCTCGTTGTTCTAGTGGTCGCAAGCGTTACTGTTGAGCATGAGGTCCTGGGTCCAATTCCTAGGTCGGGTGTTATTCAGTTTTTTTTTACAAAATGGGCCTGCTCTTGACCTCGATCACGCCTGATGGAAAGCGAGAGATGAGGTCTATGATGGGACGAGCGTGCCCAGAAGATGCCTGTTCACTCTTGCTTTGAAGGCTGACGGGTTAAATGTGGGACGGAACACAGATGCCGGCAGAGAGTTCCACACTTTGGCTGTGCGCATTATAAACTTGGATGAGAAGCGCTGAGTACGACTCGTCGGGACATCAACCAAGTGTAGATGGTACACCGCAGTGCGTCTGCTTGTCCGGTGGTAAAAAGGTGTTTTTCCATAACATTGGAATTTCTCAGTAGCAGCCTCGAGTCAGGATTCCCTGTTTATGGTAAAATATTCGTACCCTAGTTCATGGGACTTAAAAACTAAATGGCAAAATTTAGGTGCAGCTACTGAGGCACACTTCTGCCTATACCTTCGGGCGTTGTTATAGGCGTGATATTATGTCGCAGTTATCTAGTCAAAGATAGTATAATCATCAAAAAACCAACCAATTTAGTTGTTGACCAAATTCAGAGAAATAAAATGAGTAAAGCAAATAAGGCCGTGACGTATGTAAACAATACAACTTGTTATATATAACAACTTTTGTGATTATTTCCGAACCTTAAAAACATTGATAACAATCAATTGTATGAGTTTCACGCAACACTCAAAGTTATGAACATTTTTTTTTTATCTATAAATGATAAGTAGATATTATTACGTAAGTAGAGGGTCAAATACTATGTCTTTAAATATTTTTGAGACAAAACTGTTATTTAATAATACAGGTACTAACATTTACAGCACGTGTGTTAAGTTAAATTTAATTGCCAGAACGTTCCTGTGGTACGCTCAACAAAATCGATTCAGTAATTTAGACATAAAACATATCAAACTGATTCTCGAGTCTCAGATATTAGTTAAAAGATTGTTGTAATTTAACACGCGTGCACATAAATTGGAACGTAACATCTAGGTCAAATTGCCAAACATAGAAATCTGTTGCATTCTTCACACAAAAATTAATTACTGGAACAAATTGAATATCACTTTATTTATGAGGAACAACCAACTATGAAAACGAGATAGAGATTTTCAGTTTCAAACAATTTAAATCGTTTAGTGCTATTGACGGCACCAAACTGTAATTCTGCCTCCATATAAGACGGGTTTTGATTTTAAGGTGTAACATCAACAATCAACCTGTTGCCTGATTGATAAGTTACAGTAAAATAACCTCACGTCTTTAATCCCCGAAGGGTTTGGTAGGGGTGTAAGGCTGCCTGTCCATTGAAGCGGAGCGAGGCTAAGGAGCGGAGAAACGGAGAAATATTAACCAATGGGATTGCATAAAATCTCAGCTCCGCGCCAGTATGCAATCCTATTGGTTAATATTTCTCAGTTTCTCCGCTCCGCAGCATCGCTCCGCTTCAATGGACAGGCAGCCTAAGTCCCTAATAGAACACCCACATTTTGCCAGTTATGTTGCATTACGGCGAACCAGTAAGAAATTCCTGATGGAAAAAATCAATAATACTTCTACCGACCTAGGAATCAAACTCTTGAAGATGTTCATGGTCAGCAGTAACGAGGCAGACTGATTGGAAAGCTGTTGTCTCACAAATTGCCAATTAAGATGAAGTGTAAGGTCATCAGAAAGCGCTGGATGCCATGCGATGATAAAATTTAAAGAAGATAATAATGTAACTTACATGTCAACTTCCCTGCCGTAGCCAGGTGCGTCGTCAAACATATTGGCTTTAAGTGTCTCGGGAGCCAAGTAGCCCGGAGTACCACACAGTTCTGGAACGTAAGAAAAACACATTTTAGTATCTAGCCGTAATAGCAAAGCTTGTTTGATTGAATGCTGATATTAAACCTGCGACATGATTTCTAATTATCTTTTACAACACCAAGAAGAAAAGATGGGATGGACGGCATTTCATTTGAAAGAAACCAAACATCAATGGTCGCGCAGCTGCCATTACTCGAAGTTTTACGAATAGTAATGACAGCTATATTGCATTTGAATCATCATCATCTGTTTAGCCTTTTCCCAACTATGTTGGGGTCGACTTCCAATCAAACCGGATGCAGCTGAATACCAGTATTTTTCTATACTTTAATTACAACAGAAACACAAGTCTTTAGCTGTCAGCTCCGGTACTATCCTTAGAGCAACGAAACTAATTGTGTTAATAAAGAGTTGTTACTAGCGTGCTAATCAGTTAAAATAAGGCGGTAATTCATTGGAACTACGACAAGTTTATGATATAGCAAACAAGTTTATATTATACTAGCTGTTGCCCACGACTTCGTTCGCAAAATTGACCAAGTTTCTTACAAATTTTTAACCCTCGTTTAAACCCCTTTAGGAATGAATTTACGTCATTTAAGGAACGTTTGTGCAAAATTTCATGCTTCTAGACCCAGCGGTTTCAGCTGTGCGTTGATCGATCAGTCAGTGAATCAGTCAACCAGTCACTTTCTTACTTTATATTGTATATAGAAGATTAATTCGACAACTACTACGATAGCAAATGATCGATTCAAAACATTGACTCATCAAAAATAGACTGGACTTAATATATCGAAAGATATACAAATGTAGTTTATGAGAGTACTAGGATAGCATAAATGCAAACAATAGCTTTTGTTCCGCAAGTGAAACTATCGGGTATTGTCTTAGAACCAGATGTAAGACTAGATGCGACGCGGTCGCAGAGCGTGACCCTCGAGTATCGCTCCGTACTTATCTGTTGCATCTGTATGCAGTTGCTATACTACTTTTTGTCTTTTTCTCTATATTATAAAAAATACTACATGAATATCTTTCTTTGGTAGCAAGTGTATCAAGCTTGAATTATTAATTTTCGGGAATTGTTTAGGGATTAAGTATCTCAATTATTGATTTCATAGTAATCAGTTGTTCAATCCGAACGAGTAACCCATGGGACAGTTGCTGTCAAGTTCTTAAACCAGAATTGCCCGCGACCTTCGTCCGCGTTTTATTTATTATAAAAATACTATTTTCTTCGTTTATGCAACATTTTTCATTGATGATCCGCTCCTATTGGTAGTAGCGTGATGTTATATAGCCTATAGCATTCCTTGATAAATGGGCAATCCAACAATTTTTTTTTTTTTAAATTCGTACTGATTCCCGAGATTTGCGCGTTCAACCAATCAAACTCTTCAGCTTTATAATATTAGTATAGATTAGTGTTGTTTCGTTGATGAACAACAAACATCGAAGTAGGTAGACAAAGGATTTAAATTAGATTGACATAAAATAAAGGTCAGTGGATTAAGCGGTTTATCACGAAAATGTACCTTCCTGCAAGGTTAGCTTCTTTTTGATCAATTTCTTCAAATCTTTATCTAAGAATAGCCATGCCTATTTTAGCAAGCATAATCACCCTGTAAAAAGTTGCCCATTGCTGGGATTCAGGCCTGCTCTCCATGAGAGGGAGTGGGCTATACTCGTAATCTACGCGGGCCCTGTGCGGATTGGTAGATGTCACATGTCTTCGAATTTTTGGTTCTGAGACAAGCTGATACGATGTTTTCCTTCACTTCCTTGAGAGCATTCGTGATGTAATGAATTACACATAGTGCCTGAATGAGTGCCTGAATGGGTTCGAACCCACAACTTACAGCTGGAAGTTGCTTTTTTAGCCGTTAGTGGTCACTTTTCATAAAGCTCAATAAAATAAGGTATTTCACTTACCAAACAATTTCTCGCCATCTTTGAGCACCTTAGCGAACCCGAAATCTGTGATCTTGACGTTGAGCTGGTCGTCCAGCAGAATGTTCTCTGGCTTCAGATCTCGGTGCACGATGCACTTGCTATGCACGTGCCGCACGCCTTCCAGGACTTGTCTGCAAATAATTAACGAGAAAATGTTTACAGTTATGTTTTCCTGGTAGTTGTCCATCAGGTAAATCTGTTATGAAGAAGAAATCTATTTTTTTTTAATGAAACGTTAACTTTGTTATTTTTTTGGAGGGGTTTTAAACTTTTAATAATCTTTATTGCCGTAAGCCGTGCTGTCACTATAAATTTAATCGTCGGTGAGGGAAAACGATATAAAAAAACAGGAAAGGAGTGTAATAATAATTTATCAAGCTGGACAAATAAATATAATGACAAATTACAGACAACTCTCAAAATATTACAATACAGGAAAAATAAACAAATGATTAGAAATGAAATCAAAGAGCCCACAGAATAAAATTTGGAAAAAAGAAACGATAACTTTACCTCAAATATTTACTAACTAAAACTTCTAAAACTACATTGTAATAATTAACAACAAACTCAACACACGCGATAGATTCCTGCTGTTTCAGGAATTTCTCTTCAATCTCAAACTTGATGAACACAAGCAAAGCCATTTTAGGAAAATACTGATTTAAAAAAAAGTATTTAAAAAAACAATAAGTCACTGCGGTGAAGTACCAGGAGACTATAACAGCGCAGAAGTTAAGTCAACACTGGGTTATCCGTACAACGTATAATTTGCGCGAATCCCTGTGTTTATCTGTGCACACGATTCACACACAGATAAAATAATTAGAATGACGCTATATGTGCGTGTTATCTACAAGTTTCTTATTTAGCCGGACTTTATTAGAGGGTCAATGTATGCTAGATTTATCATATATTCAAACTATGCGATTTTTTTACTAGGCGCTGATAGAACAAAGGAGGTGTGGCGATACGTAATTGTACTAGCCCCGTCCCATTTAGGGCAGTGAGTGAGCACAAACATGTATTAGAAATTGATAAAAATGTTACTTCATGCGGTCAATTTTCTCATTTATGTTAATAAATAACTGTAATTTGCAGATAAATTATATTATTTGGCTAACTAACTGACACCTCGACCTTTTTAAAACGATAGCAGTTGTTAAGGGGCTCGTGGTAGAAAATATGGCCTATGACAGATGTACTTACACAGATTCAAGACCGGTTCATACATTCACTTAACCGTTCAATCTTTAGCAGTTATGGGCCAAGTTACAATACAAATATTTAACAGCTTCTTAAGACTTGGCTTAACCAAGTACTTGGTAAAATGCCAGTGATGACAACTTAAATAGGTTTTGTGTTTCTAACACAACAAATCCATGCCAGTATAAAATACTTTTACCACACTATACTATGTTTATAGCAACAAACATTGAAAACAAATAACAGGAAAAAAAGTAGTTATAGACAATAATTGTAGAACTATTTGGTAAAGTAGGTCACGATTCTCATTACCGCCACACCCGCATACCACCTACAAACAACGCTTGCTATAATTATCCTCTTCACGAATAATGATTATAAGGCTAGTGACAAATCTGAGCAGAAATACTCGATGAATTCCCGGTAATCTCAGCAATTATACGCGATTTTATCGCCTGTATCTGCCTCTTTTAAATAACTATCATCATCTGCCTAGCCTTTTCCCAACTATGTTGGTGTCGGCTTCCAGTCCAACCGGATGAAGCTGAATGCGAGTATTTTAACTACTAACCGTAGACTTTCGGGCTTCTGCTGTCAAAATGACTAAGTATACTAAAATTCAATGGAAGTAAGGCCATAAACGGCAACATATGAAGAAGATCAGAACGCTATAGAGGGGAACTTTTCTTCCGTAGAGGACATCATCACTCTCCTGCCCTTATTCCAATAGGATACTGGTAAATATTTATATTTTTGAACTTATAGTGCCTTGTTATTCTAGTTGGCATAATGTTATTCCGTTTGACATTATTGATAATATTTTTTATTTTCTATTACTTTGACCATGTTGAAATTTTTTATTATATGTAATTCCAATGACATCCCACTTATTTGTTTGACATTATTGATAATATTTTTTATTACTCTGACCATGTTGACATTTTTTATTTTATGTTATTCCAATGACATGCCACTTATTTGCTTGACATTATTGATAATTATTTTAATTTTTTATTACATTGACCATGTTGATATTTTTTATTTTATATAATTCCAATGATATGCCACTTATTTTAAATTTATAATAATTGTAAACCAACTATTTGCATGCCCACGTGGAGAACCTTATTATAAGATAACATCTATGTACCTATTACCCATATTTGCAAAGAAATAAATGATTTGATTTGATTTGATTTGATAATGATGGAATGGAATTGCGCGAGCATCGTCGTCGCCGCGTTTTCGCTCAGTTTAATCCCTAGCCTAATGTCGCACGCGCACTGACAAAGCGATAAAAAGTTGCGTAGGCGTCTCAACGATCTCATAAAACGTTCTTCAATGTGGAATTGCGATAGATGTTTTGTTATAAAATGCTGTTTATCATTGGGTAACCTCCTTTTTTCGAGTACTAGGTATATTTATAAATTGTTCGACGTTTTAAAAGAGAAAGCAGAGCTAAGTGCGATGGTCAATGGACAATCCGTAAAACTGGGTGAAGAGTTTTGTTTTCTGTATACGATCGGGGATGTCCATGCTCACGGATTTCTAGACTTGTCACTTAGGTCCTATTTATCTTTCTTTTAATTAAAGCTTTAAGTTCTTGCTAAGTGCTAACCATCAGTTTAGTGGTGCATGAAAAGAGCCACCTTGAGTGGGGTTCATCGAAATGGTATTGTGATTTCAAACGCCCGGCTCACCCTGAACAGCTAGGACTCGGTAACGCACGGGTCTTGCTGATTTATCTTTTTAAGACCATGTCTTAAACTAAGTCGTTCTACCTATGCCGTCACCCATAAAAAAGCTAAAAAGATTTCAAGCATTATCCGAATCCACTCCATTTAATTTTGTACGAATTTAGATTGTGGAGATTACGAGAAAAAACTGAAAGCAATTAGATCAACGTTGTTAAATAACAGATTAGAGACAGCAGCTAAACTGAACGTTTTATTTATAAAATATGATGTAAAAATAAACTACATAAAGGGTGTAGATAGACCCATAACATACCTGGGAACCTTCTAGTTACTTCTAGATATTGGGGTCAAAGTTACAACTTTTTCACAAGCTTTTTTTTAAATACATTTTTTTAATGTACTTAAAAAAATGTATGTATGTACTTATGTTACTTTACACACTTCCACGACCCCCGTACTATTCAATCCATCTATCAGCACAATGCTTTGAGTCCTTTCCATCGAGTCCTACCGTAAAACGTGATTTTTCACTCCAAAAAAAAAAATATTCCCAGCAATAATTTTTGCGTAAAGTTACTTAGTTTGATGTACAGAATGCTTGGTTGACGGCTATGTGAAGGGTCTGTTTACATCCTGTATTACAACTGCATCTACATTTTATTCTTGTGTTCTATATTATCCTACGTATAAAAGGTCAGTGAATAGATCCCTAAAGGGCATGAAAGGGTATTTCTGGCGCGCTGTTATTTTTAGTGCAACCTTTTCTCCAGACCGAGCACAACTCGGCGTCTCTGCACCCTGTTCTTGGTCGTTAAGCTATTTATAATGTCCAGAGGGTTCATTCAGAAACTTGGCAACGTCGCATATGGGTTGAACCTCATCTGGCAGCGCGGAATCGGACTTTTCAATTTCTAACCGCCATTGCTAAAGCGAGATATGACTAGAATGGAGGTGACTGCTGAGATGACGAGTAATAGAGAAGAATGGAAGAAGAAGACATGCTGCGCCGTGCCGAAATAAATTGGGATAGGAGCAGGAGAATGATGATTTGCTAGAGCGAGAAACAGAGTGTACTGCCGATCGCATCGTCAATGCTGCCGCGTAACAAATGGCGTTTCTGAGCGACAGAAAAAGACAGTAGCATGGAAAAGTGCGATTACGTGCTGCCAGACGAGGTTCCACCTTAATCTGCTAGAATGTAAAAGCTAAAGCTTCTAAAGCTGTCAAATATTTTCCATTTCCAATGCTCTGTCTACACAAGCCCTACTTTCATGGTAGACGAAGACCGACCCTAGCTGTAATCTATTCTAGTATACCGGAAATTGTATTAGCAAGTAAAATGCAAGTACAAAAGGACATAGTTCCTACTCGTATTAGTTCGACTTCTTTGTTACACTACCTAGGAAACAATATTTTCAAAATCAAACCACTGTAACAATTTAAGAAATATTAAGCGCAATTTTTACTCGATTATTGTTGAAGTTAAGGAGGAGATATTAAAGTTTAATATAAAGGGTGTAAATAGACCTTTAACATATCCGAAAGGCACTTGTTCTCCCCGTCTTTGTGATATTTTTTTTGTCCTAGACCATACCTGGGAACCTTCTAGTTACGGAGACATTGGGGGTCAAAGTTATAACTTTTTCACAAGTTTTTTTTTAAATACATGTTTTTAATGCAAGATTTTTACTATAAATACCTCCATGACCTGTTTACTAATCAATGCATTCATCAGCACAATGCTTTGAGTGCTTTCAATCGAGTCCTACCGTAAAACGATTTCCAGCAATAATTTTTGCGTAAAGTTACTTAGTTTGATGTACAAAAAGGTCTGTTTACACCCTGTATAAGGATTAGACTTCATTTATATCTAGTCTTCGAAAGTCCAGTATTACAGCAATAGCTTACTACCAGCGTGTATAATTGAACAATTTTCAGACAGAATGTATTCCTAATCAAAGGGTTTTTTAGCAGAAAGATAAGCGAGGGGGAGGAGGGACCTTTTCAATACTTTATTGACAGTCGGAATTTAATGAATTAATATCATGACCTTAGACATTTAGAGATAAGAACGGCTCATGCCCAATGACCCGTACCTCAAGCTACAATGCACAATTAAATAGATTACCCTTGAAATAAATCAGCCAACCGGGCTACGTAAATATCACGCGGTATTTCGGTACAAAATATTGTACTAAACGGCCTACTTAAGTATTATCTATCACCCACATTGTAGAACAATGAGCGAATTATGTAGATTGGTTTCACGTCAGAAGGGGCAAAGGATGCACGAGAATGGCGAAAGGCCAGGCCATTTAGGGCTCCATCATGCAGGCGCGACCCGTCTTACTGCGATAGCTATACGATAACTGACATAGGCATCCAACTGTCTGGACAGGTCACCTCAAACCTATGTGGTGCTAAAGAGACCATTTCAGAAACCCACCCTCAAAAGAGACTTCGATCTCTTCAGTTTGTGTTGTTGAATTCAGTCAATGAAACATAAATAAAAAAACCTTATGGTCTTCGAGAGTCCTTAAATAAAAATCTTATGGTCTACGAGATCTTTAATTTTAAGCAAAATAACAAAAAAAAAATATCATTATAGCTGAGAATTTGCATGCAAACCCGGGCGCATATGAACCTGCGACTCATGAAGGAATCATGTGTCGCGTCCGTGTCAGGAAACATTTACAGACACAGATGCGACAAATTAATTGAGATAAAGTAACAACTGCATGCTGCAAACACTCTAAGATACAAGTGTCCTACACAGATTGATAACGAATAGATATTTGTTGCATACACAATAGGCTAATAAACATTCGTATTTGCATGTTAAGGCCTTTCTAATATTACTCTATTGTGATTTACACGTGAGTGTTACATCACATTTATGTTTTATTTGAACTTCATAAAGCATGGAAACTTTATGAGTGAGAAACATTGTAAAGTTAAATGCATTTGGGACACACTCTTTTTTTATTTTTCTGAAAAAGTTTAATGTAGTAGAATATATTACATCGAAATTCTGATAGAGATCTAAAATACTTAATAGAACACTGTATAAATTAACAGGTATAGTATTTACATACGGTGACACTATGGGACTCTTATTGCTACAACAGATGATTCAAGGGATTAGGAGAGACAATAAAATGCAAAATCATTAGATTTTGCATTTTATTGGACGATGCACATTCACCCATAGGCTATTTCTTGCAGTTAGCAGAAAACCCAGCAAAGTGGTTGCTACTTTGCTGTGAAATTCTCCCTTCAAAATGAGAGGGTAAAAACCACAAAGCTCACATTGACAAAAGGCGTAACTAAAAGATTTCATGATTTAGTTAAATACTCCACTGTACCATGAGCATGACATTATACTTATTTGTCATTATATTATTAATAGTGATAAAAAAATATACTTAAATGAAAGTTATCAACGTACCTCATAATATACCTAGTCTTCTTCTCAGACAGTGTGACCACGGACGTGAGGTAGTCAAAGAGCTCTCCATTCTTGCACAGCTCAAACACTAAGAATATGAATGTTTCCGACTCGAACACATCCTGCAGCTCAACTGAAACAAATTATATTACTTCAGGTGATTTGTTCTGGTTAGTCATTAAAATTAAAACTTGTTGGAATGCGATTTTGCCTTTTTTTTCTCTTTGATTTTAGTTTTTGTAAATCAGAAACCATTTTTACTTGATGGTAGACCTGAATGACAACAACATTAAAATTATTATTAATAGGCAGCAAGCAGTGTTAGCCTCTTCTAACCAATAACTTTATAACAGGTGGTATTTTGAAGTATTACCCCCATGGGAATAAGGCGTGAGATTATGCATGTAGACTGTAAAGCATTAGACTTTGATGCTTCATCCATACTTCAATGGGAGTTATCAATGAGCCATTCAAGCAATATAGAGCCAACAACTCACTCACTAATATAAGGGTGTCCGGCCACCATCCTCAGGATGTGTATCTCCTGCCGAGTGGCATCCCTCATGATGTGCGTGTCCACCCCATCCTGGGACTCCTGACTGAGATCTATGATCTTGGCTGCATATTCTTTTCCTGTTTCTTTCTCTATGCATCTTCGGACTGTTGAGCTGATGCCTCTGTGTGGGAAAAATTATAGATGAAATACATAATTAGAATTTCTGCAATATGTTTAAAGAATTTCAAATAATCAAAATAAAAGTTATGAGACTTGGACATCTAATAATTACCTAAATTCTTAAAGAATAGAATGCTTTAAATATAAAGCCGATATAAAATAGTAATAAACATACTTGTTTACCCAAAAAATTCAAATAATGAAGGCCAAATAAAGAGGTCAAATTCAAAGAATCCGATCACTTAATACATTACACTGAAGTAAAATTGATTTATCAAAGGAAGTTAATGGTTTCATCTTCAAGGTCACGCAGAAGACTTATGAGTTACAATACTTGTAATAATGCCCAGATGCTTTAAATAATTCTCTAGTTCCTTAAAAATTGGCACCAACGCAACTTATCACAAATCACGACACACTTGTGAACACCACAATTATTTTCTCACCTGCCTATTATTTCTTTCGGCTCATATCGTGCATAGAATTCTTTAGCCGCATCCTTATCGGGCAAGTTGTCGTCGTCTTCCTCCTTTGCCATCGCGTTCACTGTCGATGTTATTATATTTTCGTGTACTAATTATACGTAATTAGCCTAGCCACAATGACGAAAGGTTATTGTTGTGAAGTGAACAACTGACAGAACACTTTTTCAGCTTCCACTTGCTTGATGTTAAAAACCCTAATAATAGCGATTGAACACTGGGTTAATAACTTTATGTAAAGTGTATATACTATAATCTGTTTGTAGGTTTGGATTGAAGCCAATATACTCAGAAAAATTATCAATTAGCGTATCAATATGCGTAAAATCACAAAATTGTGAACGGCTTTACCTGTCAGTCACAAATTGACAATGACAGAGTCGAGAAATGTCTGTGAAATCTGTCTAAAAATTCAATAGATTAAACACTCGACCTAGTATCTAGTTTGTCTTTGGCGAAAAAACATCAGTCCATGGACTAGTCTCTTAAGCAACTGAAAACAGAGGAATCTCACATTCTTGTTATTATTTAAGAAACTCAATAATAATCCAAACCATTTCTACCACTTCGCTCCTTCGCAGCTTAGTTCTAAAGAGAAAAGTAGCTAAAACTTAATAATATACGTGATATAAGACTTTACATACATCAAAATAAAAAATATAACTCGTGTATAATTTTCGGAGATAAAGTTTAGGTTTTAATGAAAACTGAAAGAATAATTAAAAATGATAAATATTGGCAATTTCTTTCCCCATACGAAAAACCACTATTTACATAAAATAAAGTCAAAATACAAATTCTACAAATCCAAACATCCACCTCTTGTCAACAGCTGTCGCCAGCTGATTTTACTCTATGTCGCCTAGTTTTTATCCCTTTCATGCTTACGGCATCGTAATGTGTGAATTTATTAGAATCAAATTATGCCTTTTCTCTTTTACTCGTGTGCAAAACGATAGAGGTAAAAAATATATCAGGCTCAAACTGTAGCCTTCCTCATATTGACATGTCTATCTGTCCGTCCTTGTTTCACGTTTCTTTCTTGGTCTTTCGGTATGTTTTCGCTTGTTGTTCCGTCCCGATGGTCTTGCATTTTTCAGTGTTTTGCAGATTATCCTTATCAGTAGTTATATCCCGTGATTAGTTTACGTGGACTGTATACACAAAGCTTGGATTTCGGTGTTTAGTTCCTAGCAGCAAGATTTTCTGATCAGGTAAGTAAACTACGCATAATTTTTCTTGCAAAGTGACAATCGTGTTTTGTACTGTTGGTACTTTAATATCTTTTTGACAACCTTGAAGCAATGAAATACCAGTTTGGTGCTATTTTCTTTGTTCAAGTAGTATGTGAAATCAATTTGATTTCATAATTGAATGATCCTTGGTAGCCTCTTGGCCCAAATACCTTTTGAAATGATTTCTAATGACTTTCACTGCTAATGACCATAATTTTTCCATGATATTCACAACCTACACATTTATTCAACTCTTAGGACTATAACTATAAAGGCAGTATAATTCACAAAAAAACAAATTTTTACCTTACTTATAACCATAAAAATGTTCAAGGCCTAAGTGTTAATTGTAAAAAAATATGTATGTTTTGCATGTTAATATAATCTGTAAAATATATTTTGGTAGTTCTGTTTCAACATGGACCTTATTACAAGGTTGGCCGTTGATATGCCAGTGAGGTAAGCCAGTGATATCATATCAATATCCTAAGTAAAGTAAACATTTTAGAAGTCAAACATACTGTCTAATAAGAAGAGATAACCAGTGATTTCATAAAATCTTTAAGAGACCAAACTAAGCGATGTAAGTACTAGAAACACAAAGATCAATAGGAGATTATGTAACAGGATGTAATTAGCTGTCAAATTGTGTTCCTGCCCATTGCCCGCAATATAAATACTTCTGTAATATTGTTATGGCTTCAAATGATGAAGACAAAAACATATATTGTGTAGCCCTAGATTTGATAAACTAAACATTGTTTATTAAAAATATCTGTCTCTGGTTTGCCCAAACTTAATGAGAGCCCAAGTGTAGTAATAAATTGAATTTAAAACAATTTAAACACTCCTGCTGTGGCTTTGACTATAATATTCTAGTTTAAAATACATATTAGGGTCTGGCTGTTTGTGTATGTTAGTTTAAATGTTTGTAAACACACCCACAATACAGGAGAAAATCCTAGTGTAAGGCAATGTTTTTTTAAAAAAAGAGAAAAAAAAAAACTCTAAATTTACCAAGGGTTTCTGTATCAAGGCATACCAATAGTGCAAAATATGTCAACTTTAAACAGCTTTCCTGGAACATATACTGGGTGTAACAATATGAAAGGATATGCTGTAGTAGACCATCAAACTGACAAACTTTTTCCTTGGGTCCAATATTGTAAATGCGAAAAAATTATCAACTGTCCCATACAAAATTTCAATACCTGCTTGACCCAAATGTATGGGACAGTTGATAATTTTTTGCATATCATTTCATATGACTATACCCTGTATATTATAAGCGTCCAATGTCCAATCGTCAATGTTACAAAATCATGATGCAACTCACTAAATAATAGCAGATAAAACCTTACATTGAAATGATTGTCTTCCTGGCCCTCATCCCATTTTACCTGGGGTTAGTGCAACACATTTTCTTCTTCCACTTTCCTTTGCCAACCATCAGACAATCATTTACTCTTTTTTCTTTCATTACATTCCTCACACAATCAATCCATCTTTTTGCTGGCCTCCCTTTCGCTCTTAATCCATAGACATTTAAATTCTGATGAATATCTCTTTTGGTAACATTCAATTCATTGATTCATGCATTACATTGTAATAAATATTGTTATTTTATTTTAATGCCCTATGGCCTCATGTACTACCGAGCTAACTGACGGTCTGCCACTTTTGACCCTTATGCTCTAAGTAATAAGGTTGAAAAGTGGTTGACTATCAGTGCACTCGGTAGTACATTGTGCCTGATGACCTGACCATGTATTTAACCTTTTTTTTTATAAAGCTGTTCAAATATCAGACTCAGTTAGTTCTCGAGTTATTGCATAGATGGCGCTGCTTGTTGTGATAATGGAAGATTTAGTGTGATGTTGTGACAGCTAATGAATTAATAAAATCGATTTTGTGGCACGAAAGTAATAGTATTAGTATCCATTAGTAACATTCAGTATGGCTCTTTCGTTTTTTTTTTTTTCGGATTGTCATATATTTGTCGGCTCCAGGCACTGAACGACCAGTCCAGTCTACGTGCCCATGGCTGTGGTTTGATTGAGACATCCGAACGCTCGCCTTGGTTACTCACGCGTCATCATCTTCCTGTAACTGTTTTCGAGTTATTCCAGAATCGGAGTTCTAGAAGGTTTGGGAGAGCTATCATCATCATATCATAATCAGCCTATAATGTTCCCACTGCTGGGACACAGGCCTCCTCTCTATGAGAGGGAATGGGCTAAAATCCACCACGCGGGCCCAGTGCGGGTTGGTAGATGTCACATGTCTTCGAATTTTTGGTTCTAAGACATGCCGGTTTCCTCACGATGTTTTCCTTCACCGTTTTGAGAGCAGTGGTGATGAAATAAATTACACAAAGTAATGCGCCTGCCGGGGTTCGAACCCACGACTTACTGCTCGTAAGTTGGGACCACTGGGCCACCACTGCTCTCTTATTTGGAGAGCTATACTGTTTTCTAATTGGTTTAAAGTTCGAAAATCAAACAACCTATTTAAGCGTGATTTCATATGCATTCAATATTAGACACTGAATTGAGTCTCCTTACATGACACAAGATATTACATTCAACTATGATCTCAGAGGGGGCATCCCAAACCCACGTTATAGCTAAACTCGCAGCATCTGCGTTGGCGGTACGCAGACGGGGACAAGGGCGCAAATTAAGGACGTCTAGATCCCCCCGTCCCTCCTTCCCTCACGGCACGCTCAACCCCCTCAATGCTCCACTGACTACTATAACCCCCTTTCGCCTACAGTTCCGGGAAAACAGTGAATGTTATTGAAGCGAACTGTATGAATTTCCACTACGCTTTCCTATAAAACCAAACGAGAGTAAAACTCACTCTTGCCTCGACGTTTGTTTGTGAGCTGGATGAATTGCCTTTTGTGATCTCAAATGGTTTTATTTTTAAAAGCTTTACAATGCTCGTAGAAAGCAGAAAGATTAGTGTAAAGATTTAGATAGCATTGTACTCATTCAACAGAGGGTTTTGTAAACTGAAAGGCTGAATTCACGTTTCATAGTAAGTAATCAAGATGATCACAAAAGACTCCAGATAATGTAGCCTAAGCCAAATCAAGTCAAATTCAGACAGTTTATATCAGATCAGCCTTTTCAGCGTTAGCTAGTTCTTTGAGTAGTTTCTTCAACTTTAATTGTCACAAAAAAGAGAACTTTTCCTTTTTAGATCTTTATCTTGTCGTTAACTTATTGGATAAAGCACTTACGTTGAGTCCTTACTATCGCAGTAAAACAATAAATATAGGATATAGGAACACAAATTAACTCCACTGTCTGTCTGTTAATTTAAGGGCGGGACGTATTTCGTATTTGTAGGTATTTCGGATAAACTGTTACCTGGATTAGGTTAGGTTAGGTAGGAATATCATTCAATACTCGAGAATTACTTAGAACTAGATTCAAGCCATTTAATTGATTCAAACTTGATTTTAGTAATGCTGGAGTCCTGACCCTGAGTGACGTTCTGTAATACGGGACATCTCGGTAGTATGTTGTTATGGACTATTTCCGAACCCCACGAGGGAGAAACTGCGGCCAAGAGCTAGTAGTACCTAACTCCATAAATTTTGAGTATTCGATTGTCGATAAATATCTCATATCTCGTTATATTAGTGAAACAGAAATTGTTACGATAACATTTCACGGAAGTTATAATATTAGGACAACACTGGACAGGTGAGGTGAGTATACCTACCTACGTATTTTTTTAAGTTAATTGAATTGGTCAATATTGAAGACCTTGTGAAATCGATAATGACACGCGCCACGAAGAAGAGGGCCTGCTCAAAACTATTTCAAAGTACCTAGTTGTAAGTTATTAATCAAAGAAGTCGGAAAGTAGTCGTATGGTTGGGGGAGGTTGAAATAATATTGGTGAGGTTCCTCAAAGAGGTCAGGTGCGTAATACCTACCTACTCGCAACCGGCGTGCGTGTATTACCAGATGTAGGTAGATGTTAACGGAAAAGTATGTAAACCGTCATTGTATACGATTCCAAAAATAGATTGGAAATCTATGGTATATTTTATAATATGCACTTGGGAATTTTATACATTTCCTAAATAGCGATCGGAAATGTATAACATTCATGATGTTCTTAAGTACAGCGGGGATAGCGGTGCAAGGGGCGACTACACACAATCGGGAGCGTCTGTCGTACTTAAATTTTTAAATAGACTTCCAAAAGGAGGAGGTTATTTATGTTACACTTAAGCACTACACACCACACCAACATAAACAAGGCATTGTGGCAAGGAAAACTTAGGATGCAAGAGCGAGCGAAGCGATCCCGGGACTTGGGGCACCCCGACTCCGGACAGGTTAGGTTCGAAAGGGATGGCGGGGTCTTGAGATCAAACGAAGTGAGCGAACTAAGACCCCGCCATCCATAACAACATTTTAATATTAACCTTGACGTTGATTTTATTCGTGTTTAATTATTTTATTCACAGAGAGCATTCGTTTTTACATATTTCGAAACATTATTTATGTATGTAAAATTAAAGAGTTTGGTAACCTGTGTCCTATTTCTCTTCACTGAAATACGTTTCCAGTAGGAGCAGTAAAAGTTCCAAAAATATCAACGAAAACCCAATAATTGCTAATAAAAATGCAGAACCCCTATTATAATCTTGGCAGAAACTTATAAAGATAAAAAAAAACAAAGAGAATCAAATCACTAGGTAACAGCCAACGAATCACTGGAAACAAATAAAAGGATCACCTCTATCAAAAATAAAATGACCTGTTGAAAATAAAAGATATAGTTTGTATTTGTGTTCTTAAAGATCATATGAAACTGGTATTGTATGCCTGTCTTATAAAGTCGATCTGTTTTTAGATAAAACTGATTTGATTTGACGGTCAGACTACAACATTTGTTGCAAACTGGGTGGCATGGTATCATAAATACACTAAGCCACTGCGTAATCGTTCTCGTTTGATGTAATCAATGTTAAACCTACGTCCATATGAAATACAGTATCCAATATTTCGTAATACAATGGAAATATGGTAACATGTAGTACCACAGGACTTTGGTGCGTCGCAATTCAAGTAGTTAATCGCTTACCCATGTCTCCCCTCTCCTTTATTAAGCTCTGGTAGTTGGGAACGATCCGTTCGTCTTTTCGCAGCAATGTATGAAGCATATATATAAGTGGTACACAAAAGTGTATTTTCGCTTACCTCTTTTGTGCTTCCTTACTCCGTTGCTTAAGCGACCCGAAATGGGTCTTAGGCTCTTGACTTTCAATAAGAAATCCCCGGTTTCCTGTACCTTAATGAAGCAAAATTCTCTACTCAATTAATCAGGAATCCAACTTATCCGCGATCTGGTTGTCGTTCAGAGACCTACAATAATAATTATGAGCATGTTCTTTCTACTTGCTCCGTAATTCCACGGCTTGCATTAACTAATTAGCGTGCTCACACGGTGTAAAGATAGATCATGTTACTATCAAATTATATACTGCACTTACACTTATCTTAGAGAAGTGTTTTCTTGATCCTCTGTAGATCAATTACGTGTAGCAAGACATTCCTGTTGTTAATTTTAATTTTGTAGATCAAAAGAAAGATCAAACAAGGACATATGTTTTAATTGCTCTCCATTTCTTTTGATCATTTTCATTTTCAAAGGATCTACGTCTTTAAAGAAGTGAAAAATGAGCTAATTTAGTTCCACTACAACTAATTTAACTTGATAGGTTTTCGGGTGATATAAAATGCAAGAAAACTGACTGATTGAGATCGACTGTCTTTGTATGGGCATGTGATGAGGAGGGACGAATCGCATGTGACTAACAGAGTGATGAATATAAATGTTGATGGATGGAGAGGGAGAGGAAGACCAAAGAAAAGATGGATGGATTGTGTGAGAAATGATATGAAGGAAAAAGGAACTCAATGAAAGAGTGACGATTGACAAGGGAGAATGGAAGAAAAAAACGCGTTTTGCGTCGACCCCAAATAACATGGTACAAGAGTAGGAAGATGATGATAAAATGCATGAAGAACCTTGCAATGTATGTATCGCTTGAAGTTTTATACACTATATACGCTATACTATACTCTGTCTAGAGATATGAAACCAGCGTTCAAGTTAAAAATAAAACCGAGGTCGACAAGGCGGCACAGAGTAAGTGAAGCCCGAGGGCAAGATTAAAGGGGGCTAAAATTGGGCACCCGTATCTGTTCTGAATCACAAAATGTTGATCTCTTCTTTAAAATTACCGAGAGGGAGAGAAATTACAATGGTAAGCAAAAGGTATTGCCTTTTGCTTTAAGACCTCAAGATAATTTAAGACCTTCCGGTGAAATATCGAAGAAAAGGCTTAGGTCTAACGATTCGTGTCAAAAGTTTCCGAGCAACAATTAGCACTATTTAGTCACACTTGTGCTTACAGTTGCTATTCAATTTTATCAGGCGATGATTTCAACTTTAAAGCATAGTAAATATCACTTGTTTACTTTACAGTACAACTGCTTTTTCGAACTGTATTGAGAGATTATCAGTAAATAGCAATCAGATAGAACTACGGACCTCTATAAAGCCACCAGATTTATTGTCTTCACCGCCATTCTTTGTAGTCTGCAAGAGATCTAAGCCCCTGCAGCTATTATGGGTTATGATTATGGACCATCTAGATCAAGCTGTAGAGCGAAGTCAGAGCCGTGAAATGATCTAGTAATAAATTCCATCGTTATCGATAACTGTGTAGCGTAAAATGAAGCACCAACATTTCCGATATTTATGTCTGTAATCGCATCAATTTGAACAATCTGTGAACAATTTACTCCTAGGCCGTTTTTTAAACGATGGACGTATTTATGTAATTGAAGAAAAAACAGTTAGAGTCAGAGTCAGTCAGTTTTTGTTTTTTTTTTGTTTTTTGATTGTTGTAGTTTTTCGTTTTTGTGTTTACAGTTTGGCGCTACACAATTTATTCAGAGTTTACGATATGGTAGCAACATCAATATTTTTATACCGGGATGAACGGAACACTGGGCAAATGAGAACTGTTGTTTTACAATTTAGAGAGAGGACAGGGACACAGTAATGTTTGTTTGTAGATCGACGTAGTATTTAACCCGCCTAGTTTTGATGCAGGAACCTGGTACATAATACGGTTACTCACCTTGTAATTAATTTTACATACATGTACGTACATAGCCGTAATGGCTAATAAGATAAAGCAGTCATTTGAATGCAAAATTGGCATTGAATTTGCAGGACGCTGAGAATTCTCAGTACTTCGCAATTGTAGGACGTAAGTTAACATTTTCAATTATAATATAATGCAAAAATGCTTTGGCTACTTTTGTAGGATTCACATGACGTTCGTATTTCATTCTAGGTTATTGCTTTACTCTTACAACTGCCAAGAATACTCAATGAGAAGATCTTATCAAGCCTTGTTAGTAGTACTCGACTAATGGCAGTAGTGCAATCATCATTTCATACAAGGATAACATTTTATCGTTCACATTGAGTCATTTGAGAACTTAAAACGTATTTACATTTCTGTTTAATTAATTTACCGGTTTTGGTGCAGCAATGTTAATTAACGGATAATGTGTATCAAGAATTTATCCTTCGAACTTAGTTGAACAACAATATTCTTGTTGAAATTGAAAGCTAATAAAATCTCATTTTGTACTGCGGACTGTTGGAAACGAAGTGTTTGGAAACCACGTTTAATTAATACTGGTACTTATGTACGTTATTAGCGGATTTCAGACTGGAATTATTTGTAGCGTTGTCTTAGTTAATTGCGAAATATTGTACCAGCAATCCTTGGGTGGTCTCTAGGTCTTTCTTTAGTGATTTACGAGTTCAGGTTTAATTTTCCTTGAATTTAAACATCTACCTTAAGTTAATCTAGCCGCAGTATCTTATTTTACCTTCCAACCTGGAATTTACTTAAAAGCATTCCACTTCAACCAACTATTTTAAAAGTGAAACAGCTAGACCTAATTGGTCGTTGAATTCACTGCAACTGCAGCCATCTACTGCACATAACTTAAAACTAATTAGCATGAAAGTTGCATTGTTTTATCTTTTCCGTAAATCGCAAAGAGAATGAAGCAATCAGCTAACAACACAGCGTTTATAAACACCGTGTTGCTGTGGTTACTGTTTAAAATATGTTACCGCAGTTCCTGCGAGTGCGTTGAACCGCCCCCACCCTCGGTCTATTTTCTAACGAGTTCTTACGTGGACATGACTCCGTCAATTACGATTGTCAATGTTATGAATTAGTTATAAATTTATAATTTATGAGCAAGCCCGTAAGCCGCAGTTATGCAGATCAAAGTCCTAACGACTGACTCAGTTTTGCACTTTCGTCGCCTGCGTCAATTGCCTACAAATGGACTCGATCCCCCAGTTGATTTGTTGAATCTATTTTAGACTTGAGCTTACAGGGATTGCATGATTTAACAAAATGCATGTTACTGTATAAGCTAAATAAAATGACACCCTGGCTTAAACTTTAGTAGGTAGGTACCTACTGTTTATATTTGGCTCTAAAAAGGCGCAATAAAATAAAAAGTCAGAGTGTAATCGACTGCTTAATCGTATGCATGCATTGACTACGAAAGAAAATTAATTTAATGACAGATAAACGCATCAAGGACGCAAATAAACTTTATGCCTTGGAAGCAGGTTTTTTAATTAATTACCATTTTAGAGCCTACAATTTTGGAATCGCTGTAACATTGTAAAGTACGTACACAAGCTGGTGTCGATTTCATTGTGCTATAAAAGCGTTGCACTCTTTTGTTTAAAAAAAAAACATTCATTGTCAGAAATAGTTTTGAACAAAAATAAAAGCCAAGCTCAAAGTTGAATATCAAATTCAGTGCTCCAGTTTCATTTTCCACTAAGGGGATTTAGTTACACCAAAATTCACGTTGAATAAACTTAGTTTCGACATGCTTTCACATTTTCTTATTTAAAAATAAAGGCAAACATTCAAAACCTACGCACCTCAAACATTAGTAGGTGTTAATTTACGAAATAATACATTATCTGGCTGAGGAAGGATAATGTTTACGAAAAACAACACTTGTATTTTTTGCAGAGCTAATTTACTGTCTGAGGTATATTTTTTCCCTGAGCCTCGCCAGGTCAAAGTCCACTGCACGCCTGATCGCGCCATTTGATTGAGCGTAATGTCCATAGACTTCCATCGAACCGCTTACAGAATTGCCTATTTCATGCTTCAATTGTAATTTCATATTATCATCATCTGCCTAGCCTTTTCCCAACTATATTGGGGTCGGCTCCCAGTCTAACCGGATGCAGATGAATACCAGTATTTTACATCGAGCGACTGCCTATCTGACCTCCACAACCGAATTAGTACTGGGTAATACGATACCCCTTGGTAAGACTGGTTGTCAGACTTTCGGGCCACTGATTACCTGTAACGACTGTCAAAGATCTACAAATGACAGCCGGGACCAACGGCTTAACGTGCTATCCGAGGCACGGAGGAAACTCGGTATGTAATGGGCGGTCATCCACGAACCAACCTAGGCCAGCGCGGCTTAACCTTGAGATCGTCCCGAGTGGCAGTTATTATTTAGCCACGAGCTCCTTCCTCGTCCAGCTTTCATATTATATTAAGCTGAATATTGTGAACGTTTTCTGTGTCTAAAAAATAGTTATTGAAAAATTTCGTGATGTCTAACTCTCATAAGTCATATTCATCATTACATAACACAACGCAATTAAAAAATAAAAAATATTCCATAAAATACATTGTAAGAATTACGTGCCAATAATGCAACAAAGAGTAGCGGTGGCCTAGTGGTGGCGGCTCCGACTTACGAACAGTAAGTCGTGCCGTGCTGTGTCAGAACCCAGGCAGGCGCATTACTTTGTGTAATTTATTTCATCACCACTGCTTTCAAAAACGGTGAAGGAAAACATCGTGAGGAAACCGGCATGTCCTAGAACCAAAAATTCGAAGACATGTGACACCTACCAACCCGCACTGGGCCTGCGTGGTGGATTATAGCGCATTCCCTCTCCCATGGCCGTGTGTCCCAGCAGTGAGAACATTAAAGGCTGTTTTTTTTTTTTTTTTCCTTCCTAGAAGATCTCCTTGGGCCTTTGGGGCTCTGATTGGGCAAAATGTTCTCGGCACCATCATTTTATCAAGACTTTGTCAATGTATTTAATCATATCAGTTTTCTACAATTAAAAAATTATATCTTACATATAATAATGATATAAATGCGTGGTAGTGAATAGTTTTTTTTTATAAACATAGGTTTTAATTCCGGCGTCGTGCTTAAAGAATGGCATGTAGCTGACCTCTACAAGCAACTTCAGCTTGATCATAGCCACTTACAATATCCACCTCTAGCCCCTGATCGAGGATAACAGCATGCACATGGCAACTATCTTGTTTACGTTTTAACCAACACTTTAATACAATTAAACGATTAACAAGTTAGTTGTCCGTATGTTTGTCTCGTCTTCACATCGACATCACGCCTCCTGGTCACGATTGCTATTTACGAGTAAATACACGCAGTATGCAAATATCTCACGTGCATTCTGCATCAACAAGACTAGCGTATCCGCTGTACAGACAATCCATAGCATATCGTGCATCATGAAAAAAAAGACTATTGTGTTGCAGACACGTCATTAATAAAGAGAGTTCTGTACGAGCTTCCGCTCTATTACTAAGTTTGTATCTGTATTGTCCAGTATTGTATAGTCTATTTGTAGCGTAACAGTGCACTCATATGAAGGTTCAAAAACAACTCGCCATTCAGTTCAGATAAAAGATACGGCACATTATTACAAAACATGCAAAGAGGAGCATTGCAGCAAACTGGTGTCCATAAATTGATGTTGTCGGGATCATAACAATCATATAAGTTGAGGTAAAGTCTTGGGTTTTAAAACGAGCTTCGCCTCGTCTCCCAGAGTGTAATAAAACTTTTTTGTACACAAATAATATATTGGGATGGCCTCGGTGCGTGCACGCAGGCCCGCAGATGCACGGCTGGCCTTGACTCAGCGTGCATGCGCGTGAGTCGAGGTGTAAGGGCACGGTGTAAGGGACTGGCGGGTAGCGGTCTTAGATTGATTGCGTAAATTATGAGTGGCCGACCAATAAGGTCATCGTCGTGTTATGTCTAATGTTAATTAGGACGGTCACGCTTTAGCACAGTAGACTCTTGTCTTTTCAAAAGAATTTTCTTTCGTTTAAGCTCTTTCAATTTATGTTATTTAATAAAAATCTTTCTAGTTCAATGCCTTTTTTAAACATCTTGATTTTCTATCAATGATTTCTAAAACCACACTGTCTGAATTCGGAAAACTTCACCATCGTCTTTACAGTTGGCGCTAGTTTTGTGTCGAACATTATCCTTCAATATGATAGATGATTTTGAATTACTTTCAATAAATCTTCTGAACTTACACCCTACCCAGACGCATGCGCCGCGCGGCCATATCAAAATGCCGTATCGTACTGATGCGAGCTATTTTTGTCGAGTCTCGTCGCGTCGCCAATCGTGTTTTTCCATGAACCAACACCAAGCATTTTAAAGGTAAAAATATTTCAACGCGTTATTACCCAATCTTTACCTTTGTAAACATTTTATTGGCAATTCCTTACAAAAACAGGTAAAGTAGTTCTTCTGTTGAAATATTTGGTCATACGCCAAGTCCTTCGGCAAATTGAAGCTATCGTCCGATTTGTCGACCTGTCTTCAAATATGGCGCTCGCATTTTATTTTACGTTTGACCCAGTTGTGCACTTAACTGAGCCTGCTTTTGGAATGATTACATCACTGGCATCAAACTACTTGATTATGATTCATCTCCCTCTATCCTCGAATGCATTCCAATGAACGAATGCAATCGTTCATCGCATATCTGATAGTCAGTCGCGTCTCATATGTGTGTTGATGATTTCATTCCAACCAACATTTTGAAAACAGAATTGTTATTGTTTTCATTCTTTTGTGCCAAATTGTTTTGAATGCTAGTCATTTAAAAAATGCGTTCATCAAAGAACCAGAACTCTTATTTTGAACCATCGGATCTATCCATCTTTCTTTCACGACTGGCATTGCATGAACATCATCTATAACTTTATTTATTCCATTAATCATTGCTTCGCCGCTGTTAACATTTAGATTAAAACCGTGCGCGTACGCACTGAGATGTAGGCGATTTAAGTTATTTTTAGTTTAACCGGTCTGTTACCGTAACTGCGCTTTAAACAAGTTATTAAAGTTTGTGATAGCTCTACTGTCGCTCGCCTCGGCTCGGAGTCTCAGAACTGCAATTTTGAGAAGATGGCAACTACTAAATCGTGTAAGTTGTTCAAGTATATTTATATTTTGTATAACAACATTTTCATGCCATATCACGAACTCCGCGGCGAAATTATTCTGTAAATTAGCAGATAAGGCGTATCAAACTTTATCAACTGTTTATACAAACACTTATGACCTTCGCGCTTTGAAGGGCACATGGCATATTGTTTTGCTAATACTTACTTTGATTACATAACTCAATGGATATCTGAATGAGACTTGGGTTATTTTCATTGTAATGCGATAAGTCCCAACTGGTTCAGATCTGGTCGGCCAAGGTTTTGAGTGACATATTTGTTTAATAGATAAGCATGTGTTTTGATTTGTTTTACTGTGCATCATTTTGTTTCGTGATTTGTTTGTGTTTCGCACCTATCGTAATCTAGTCTACAGAAAGCCGTTAATATGAAATATTCCCAAAGCTGTAAGTCTGAAGCAATTATGTCTTCTTGACTACGTTTTTCCTTATTCATCAATTAAATAACTGCTACTACAGTACTACTGTAGTTACCAGTGGCGAAGGTTCCATACAACTCGGTTCCTACCAGATTCCCTTTGAAAAATATCACAGTCAGTATTTTATAGACAAATAATATAATCAAAGTCAAAACTAAGTGTACAATGTGGTACTCACATTAAAGATATGTACTCCGGCTTACCTCTTCCAAAAATTGATCCTTCGCTACTGGTTGTTACCAACAACAAATGATTTACTCAACGATGAGTCAATCGTACTATTGACCAATACTGTTTGCAATATGCTATTAAAAACATTAATTATTGAGCACGAACCTCAGTTACGATTGATCTTTCATAACTGACACTTGATTCTTAAAGCCTTGTCTATGGTTTCAAGCGGAATTGTGCCAAGCATATGCGGGCTTTGATGTTTCAGTTTGACAGGACATACAACAAATATTTTATTATACGAAAGTCTATTGATTTTTTTAAGTTTTCTCTGAAGGATACTTGTCAAATATCCGACAGTCGCTGAATAAGTTAAATCGAAAGATGAAATTTTCGAGTAAATCCCGTTCATTACTTTTTAGGGTTCCGTAGTCAACAAGGAAAGGAACCCTTATAGTTTCGCCATGTCCGTCTGTCTGTCCGCAGCTTAGCTCAAAGACTAACTTACTAGAAAGCTGTAATTTGGCATGAATATACAGATTAGTAATTCCGAAAAAGTGGTAAAATACAATCTCATATCACCCTTTACCTACACGTAAAGTGGGATTTTTATTTCTCGGGTACCGCATGGTATGTGCCGTTGGATAGGTCATAAAAAAATATTTTTTTAGTTTAAGGTATTCGTTTGTGAAATATTAAGCTTTAAAGTGCTCATTTTTGTTAGACTCAAGTGTATCCCCCTCTGCCAGCCCCCGTAGCATGACTACCGTAGACAAGGATTTCTTTGACGCAAGAATCGACAAAATGACAGATTGTGTAGACACAATGACATCTGTCATTATGTTCTTTGCACTATCTGTCATTCAGCAGCTAAGCGGTTGTGTTTGGGTGTGTGAAAAAATTCACGGTGATAGTACATATAACGAAATTAAAAAGAAAACTATCGCAGCTATGGAGGCTTCACAAGTTTACGAGTAATAGTCGACCAACTTATAAAATGTACTTGAATAACATATTTTCCTAAACATAATGAATGGGAGCACAGGTTTTTCAACTGCGAATGTAAATTCGTTTTTTATTATTATAATAAAAATCATCGATCGGAGGTAAATCCGCAAATTTTGACGGGTAACTACGGAACCCTGCATTGTGCGTGGCCCGACACGCACTTAACCGGTTTTTCAATCTGTTGTTGAAGAAATAAAATTTTCTTATTTGGAGTGCAGATTCGCGAGCAAGGAAGACCTAAAAAGGCAATTTCGTAGCTTATTGAATTTTCACTGCTTTTCAACAAATGAGATACGTTGTATTTAATCAATGGCTTCGGTTCCCCGATTGCACAGTTGAGAGAACCTCGCTGGGAGTATTAAGGAAACCACGACTAATAAATAATATTGTGATGGTCAGTTAGTTAATATGGGATATCATATTGTCATCTAGTCACCGTTACCAATTATAGTGAGGCTTCTCACACCGCTACTACAAACAAACGGTCTTGTATGGAGCATTATTGCCATGTCATCAAGTAATATTTTTCCGTTACCATAACGAAACGTATTACAAAGAATCGAGGTTCACGTACGTCTGTGCGCACAGCGGTAACGAAACGCCGATATTTCCGGTGGTTATGCGCGTACGTACTGATCAAAACCTAGAGTGACAGCAAGAGGTTGTCTATGGTCACCCTGACTGGCCGATTTTCAAAAATTCAAAATTGGAACGGAGCGCGCGACCGTTAGAACGACCGATTGCGGCATCGTGAGAACTTTGTTCTTTCACTTCGTGACCTACCTCCGACCAACGCGCACCTCGAGTGAACTTTGAGATTCAACGTCATCCAACACCATCATCTTCATTATCATCATCAGGAACAGCAGGTTGAAGGTCAACGAGTGCAGGTCGCTGTCTAAAGTACGTACGCTGCACATATTATGTTTACTGTTGTCTGCACAGAACTATTGTGAACCTCATCTTTACGTATTTCGTAACCGACCCTTAAACGGTCTCCCCAGGGTAGCAGGAAGCCACCAAACCCACTTCGGCATTTTGCATGCGCATGCATTTTTTTTTGTGCCGAAACCCGGGACCTTTTATTGTTCTAATCGTTAACCGTCATTCCGCGTGGTATTTCTGATTATTGAAATCGAAACTTAGAATATCATCAAACCCATAGTTTTAGCTAAAAACCGTAGTTATTTATCGCATTCTAAGTTATTTCATCGAATCATCAGATCACTTTTAATCAACGTTCCACCATCGAACAGTTTTCATAAATCTATAAGAATACCTCCGTATCACTTTTCTTAAATTATTTTGAGAACAGTAAAACTGCAATCACTATCAAACTACCATCGGTGCATAATATTACGTCGGCTCGCAATAGTATTATCTAATATCATCATTGTTCCTATCCTTTTACTATCTGTATCCTTCAACATATCGAAAAAATACGTTTTCAAACGTATTTTTTCGATATGTTGAAATCGGGAGGTAATCGTAAATTAATTTTACAATTATTTATTTTTTCACTCTGCGGGTAGATCGAAATAATTCTCAGTGGACGCGTACTTCTACTCAGTTTTAGCAATCTGTGGAACTAGTATAACGTAAAAACATTACTCGGTTCAGTCTAAACCCATAAGCCTTGGTTGAAGTGAATTCTAAGTATTAATATCAAGACATCATTTTATCATAGTGTTTCTGCAAATTAAAGTACACATTCACAGTGAACTAAGTGGAAACAAGTTTCGTTTTCATGTGTTATTTGTTACGATGCGCAGTTATAGTGTCCAGTGTACAGGTAGCTCCTAATATCCTACGTAAGTACATTAGAACTTTAAGTTAATTACCCACAAAACTTGTTATATCTTGTGCAAAACCGGAAAGTTACCCACCTATATAAAGATTCCTTACACGAGACTCATAATAAACTATAACCAACTCAACTGCACCCGTACCTATCAATAACTCGTAACAAACATGGCGCTTTTAGGAAAACATTCCTCTCGCAAAGCAAGCAACAACTTGCAAGTACTTTGAAGCGATCTAAGTCTAAGTCTATAGATATCGAATACACCACTTAGAATCTACCGTCTTTGCGTAGAAAACAGGTTACTAATTATCGTACTCAGCCAGACCTCTTTTTATCATATCACGCAGAAGTGAAACACATTGCCGCAACTTTCGAAGATGCACATTCTAGCATTCAAGAAATTCTTGATGAGCCTGAAAGTGATGAAATTCAATAACGTTTCGACGAAGTTCTTCGAATATTTGGTTACCAAAAATTGGACTACCGACATTTAGTGGTGATATCAAAAAGTCTGGATGGTCACATACAGGGTGTAAACAGACCCTCCACGAAGTCGTCAACCAAGCATTTTGTACATCAAACTAAGTAACTTTACGAAAAAATAATTGCTGGGAAATGACTTTTTTGGGGAAAATCACGTTTTACGGTAGGACTCACTCAAGTAAAAATCTTACATTAAAAACATGTATTTAAAAAAAAAGTTGGAACTTTGACCCCCAATATCTCCGTAACTAGAAGGTTTCTACGTTTGGTCTAGAACAAAAAAATGATCGCAAAGACGGGTAGAACAAGTGCCTTTCGGCTTCGTTAAGGGTCTATTTACACCCTTTATAGATTCAAGGAAGACCCCGGTTTTGATGTTCTACGATCTATCGACTTATTGCTCCCGGCCGATGTTTTCGCGGATTCCCTTCTAAATCAACATATCAAAGGGAACTTGCACCAACCTATTGCGTTTAACTCTGCCTTCGGTTGGCTACTTCTAGGGAAAACCAGATTAGTTTCCCACACGTTGGTGCATTCTCCTTTCAACATAGCTATCGATCTAAACTCTTTAGTTCAACACTCTTGGAAACTCAACTCTGTACCGAAGGCGACACTTGACGCCCTGTCGGAGCGCTCTGTGAGCGGAAGTTTCTGTCCGAGCATTCTCGCGACTCATCTGGACGATACATGGTTCGGTTAGCATTCAAGGAGGATTCTGACACAGAATTCATGGGTTCTCGTGATGTCGCGCTCAGAAGATTCCAAGCCATCGAACGAAGACTTTCTTGGGATACAGAATTACACAATCAGTACCCAGATTTCATGAAAGATTACATTGAAACCGGCCACATGTTATTGGTTCCAACGAAGGAACTCAGCATGGGAAAGTAATACATACCGCATCATTGTGTTTTACGTCCAGACTGCAAGTGAGGATTGTCTCATCGGTTCTGTAGCGGCACTACAAAGAGTACTTCAGCAACATAGAACAAAAAGTACTACAGCGCCATCTATGACACAGACGATGAACTAAACATCGAAATACGCCTAAATCCTACATCGCGCAAGTTATTCGCGACTTAAGACTATATAGAAGGACCCGACAACAACTGTTGGGCAGTAGCCCACCAGACATAACATCTGGTCGGAGGATCCTCCCTTTTCTAGGGGGGATGAACAACTTTACACCCTGTTCTTCATACCCCCAAAGTTCCATACCTTCCAACAATTCTGAACCCTCAACGTTAAAGGACCTCGGCTTCAAATGGGATCCTTCACTAGATGCTTTCTAGTTTGAAATCAAACCTATCGATCGTCCATGTACGAAACGATCAAACTTTGATTAAGCCTTTAGATTCATCGTCATCCAACACAATTGCCATCATTATCATCATCAGGAACGGCAGCTGGAAGGTCAGTGAGCGCAGGTCGCAGTTTAAAGTACGTACGCACATATGTTTAGTGCTGTCTGCACAGAACTATTGTGAACCTCATCTTAACGTATTTCACAAGACCCTTAAACGGTCTCTCCAGGGTAGCAGGAAGCCATCAAACCCATTTCGGCTGATGGGCATGCTATAAATATTTGTTCTTATTATCTTTCTTTAACATGAAATGCGGATGTTCTTGTCTCTTCTGTTTCATGCGAATCAAAATGCCCTCATAGCATAATCCATGGTCTTGATCTTTCCATTTAAAAAATCTCTTTCTTTAGAAAAATCCCGTGTACGTGACCCACGCCACGGAATTTGTATATTTATGTTAAACAGCTGTTTTAAAATACTTCTCAGTAGTCAAATACATACTTATTATGTCTTGGTCGAGTAAACAAGGGACAAGGACAATCAGTTACGTTTTAATATTATTTTCAGTAAATTGACGATGTACAGCCTTGAATTTTAAATTCAGACTTGTTTATCGCTCGCAGAAAGTGCGACGACCTTTTGTATATCTTTTTTAACTTAAACGCCCACGTGTTAAAGGAGTTCTCTTTATATTTAAACAATTAACCCGATTTTGGAAGTAAACAACATGATGAGCGCATTCGGCGCTGTTCTTCTTCATTATCTTTAGCACGTTTTGTTAATTTTACAAAGAACAGAGGATATTTTAAGATTTTTTGTCATGTAGTGTATTAAACACTTCGCCTTGTTTATACACAAGTAAACGTTATGGCACTTCTGGTAAAAATATATATTTCATGTTCAACTCTAATTAAGAACCAGTTATCAGCAACCCTTGGTGTGGTCTCATCTTGAATGCTGATAGGACCACTTTATCACCTAGAGTAGTCGTCGGTATATGTGATTATGGTACTACTGCTATCAACAGGATGGCTAGCATTTCATATGCAAATAAAACGCTCTTTGGCTCGTCATGATCAACGTAAGGTGGTTATTGTTCAGTCTTATCCCTAAGCTTGATTTTTAGAACCCAGATTTGCTTCGTTATTTTTCTATCTAGTTTGGATCCTTTCTGTTGATATACGTCCAATAGTAACAGTGGAACTTCTTGTTTATTCAAATATGAAATTAAAGTATGTGGGTCAATTGACAATTTATAATATTTGGTAGACGACATATTCACTTGTGTCAATTAAATACTGATGTATCATTGTATGCTGTTGTATATTATGTGAAATAACGAAAAATATCAATACTTAAGATATGTTATTTTCGAATTACACAATCCTTGAGTCATATGTTTGATAGCGCAGTCTGTCTTTCATGTTTGCTTATGATTTTACTAGTTCACTTAGTATTGTATACATACTAATTGTGAAAAACTATGTCATTCGGGTAATTGCATTTTAAATTGGACCTTATTAAGTAAATCATGTTTGGCGCCATAAAGTGCACCTAACCACCCAACCGTTTATATTAAACGCATTTTTCGCAGTCTTAAATAATGTGTCTAGCTAGGACACGCAAATAATTACAAATTGTTCAATTTAAATTATTTAAAAAATTAACTAGTCCTTGTGACATCCATGTGGATCCATCCATATTGTTCGTTCGTGGCTAAAGCTAAAGATCACATTCTGTGCTGAATGTGCCGGAAGATACAACAAGAAATTGTTCCCTTGTATCTTTGAAACCTGCGTCAACCACGGCTGTAGGCATTCAAATGGAGTTTCTTGCCCGTTCTTCTCCATAGAGATTTACGCTTTGGAATGGGCAACTACAGTACTTTTACAAACACAGTTTTTTTTTACTTTTGATTGGGACTGTAGTTACATTTTATTGTTGTCTTTGTTTCGACAGTTCAAAAGTGCCAGTAACTGGCCTACTTGAAATAAATGCTTTAATTTTGATTTTCAATGTTTATCACTCAATTTTACTCAATAGATACACATACAGTTAATAAACATCTGTCAATTGGTACTTCATAAAGAGCAACAAAATCCACCCGCCATCTGCCACCACCTGCTATCGAAAACCGTACGCCTTTCCCATTACATTGCGCTTGACATTCGATTACACCTGCTTCTAACTCAATGAAATCCACATTGAGTCGTAATGTGAACCCAAGGCCAATCCCTTATCGCATATTGTATCGTTCTTTTTTTTTTTTCAGGTAAGCCCACGAATCCGACACTCTCGTTCCGGTGAGTCATAGAATGAAAAAGGTATACCCTGCCCTTGTATGTTTTTTTTTACAGCAGCCTTTGGACTTTATTCTCAAATGTTGTGCTCTCCGACTTTTAACATTTTTATGATGTGGAAATTTATTCCGACCTTGTTCTTTTGTTAGCACTTAATATAATGAATGGAAGTTTAAAGACTTAATAATAACTACGTTTAATATTCATTTATACATTATTCCGCTTTTAAAACTTCTTCATTGAATCAAACTTGTAACAAAAATCCAGTAGTGTCACGTTGAAATTTTTTATTTAGAAGACATTTCTTATTCTTGAACCACTTTTGGGGCTTATGTCCATCCCCTTTTTCCGAAACACATTAGAGCCTATTTTCAGCCTGACATGCGAGTCGAATATAAACTTATTATTTATCAGACTATGTGTCAACGTTATTTTTCTCTACTATCTGTTAACTTATCAACTTTGCTAATATTATTATTTTATCTGTGTTGTAATAGTTATTATGTATTTAGGTTGAATAATTCATCCGCGAAAACAAAACTTCGAATATTGCTCTGGTACAAGGGCTTGCCAAATAAACAAATACAAGTTACGAAATGCCGTGAGTATGTTAATTACTGTAGAGAAACCTGTTTTACTAATCTAATAATATATTTTATTTATTCGATAAAGGTTCGACCTTTACGTAATACTGCTAATTGAATTTTGTCAGAATACAAAATTACCAGTAATTGGGGATAAATGACTGTCATTGAAGTATTCTTAAGCTCTATTACATCACTCAAGCCGCTTTGTCTTGGTGTCACTATTTATAATAATAATATTCTCTTCTAATAATCTCCACTGATTGGTGTTATCTGTTAGCAATGACCATCAAGCAAGATAGATAAGACAATAAAATTGATAAGCGTTCGTAGAAATCATAAAGATCACAATGATAACCAGCTTTGTAAGTAAATCACAGGTGGACTTAGAAGAATTTGATCATTGATTTAAACAAAGCCTTAGATCTTGTCAATCATATCTAGGTTTACTTAGAAAAACATGTGCTAATGTAATTATCTATTCTGTCTAAGCACAAAACTTATTCTCGCTACAGGCACACACTGTGCGAAGCTGTCTAACAGGATATACAATAGTCAACGCTGATAAACAGAGCAAGACGCTCGGCGTCTCGTAGGGCACTGACTTAGGACCTTTGATGAAATTGTGCAAAGAGGTAGTCATACTAAACCTTAAACTCAATTTTTACTAACTCTGGTAAAATGTGTTTAAGGTTTACTACGATACACCCCGCAACTCGTACAAGTCTCCAGTTCGAAGCGATATACAGCAAACAGCTATGGTGCAATGTTATTTTATCAATGAGAATATCGGACCAATTTCCAAGAACCGATACTACCGGCTGTCACGCTCATGCCCGTATGAGGTGCAACTCAGGGGTGAAAGTACGAACGAGCAATATGCGTAAAATCGATACAATTTTAATCTGATCCAGACAGTCCCCATCCCCTACTATTCAAGGTCACGTTCGCCGCCATTTTGTACGACTCGATGGTTTTATGACGTCGACGTGAACCCTCTTTAAAAGGGCGGCTGTCTACTGAGTTTGAAAGTTTAAAAGGTTTTTTGGACTCCATTAACTTATTAAAAAAAGTAGACACTTTTTTGTCAACAACAAAAAATGTCTTATTGGTTTGTTTTTTTACTTTTTTTTGGGGTCTGGCGTGGACTTTGAGCTATTAGTGTTTTTTTTATATTTTGGAACACAAATCATCTACCTTTCGGCTAGTAATATTCCATAATCAGGCGGATTTTAAATAATTTTTCAGTTTATTTCAAAATACAACCAATTTGTTCAGTTAGTTATTGAGCTCACAGTTGAATAAATATGGCATAAGGTTTTCTAGTAAGTTACATCATCACAATGGAAGGTAATTGGCATAACGGCGAGACTCGTTCAGCAAATTTATTTGTTGATCGCCCCAGCTATAAATTCATGTTATTGTCGTATTCATTTCCGATGATGACATAATAGATGTAACACGTTACCCCTTCATCATGGTCGAGAACTTTCTGTTGTTTGGAAAACCGTTGGTCTTAAGGCCAGCGCCGCCGGCCCCGTCCTCTCTAGTTCAAAGAAATCCATAAATTCTCAGTGAGGTGTTTAACAACAAAAGGATGTTGCCACCAGTAAAAATTCTCAACTACATCGACACCCTTAAAGGTGTGTCCAAACTTAGAGCGGCAATCACGCGCGGCAGCAGCGCGCGGCCTGCCGTGCTGTGATTGAACGACTGCAACGCGCGAACGCTTGTGTCTACCTGCCGCGCACAAACATTGTTGTCCATTTCGATACGCAGAAATCAGAAATACGTCCAAACACAATTACTGAAAGAAATCCATGTTGTTATTTATTTCTGATTTCTGCGTATCGAAATGGACAACGAAACATCGATTCGTGTGATCGAAATGTATGGATCTTTTAATGTGTTATCCTCGACAAAAAGAATATCATAATAAAAACAAACGTAAAGACGTATGGGATGAAATAGCCAAGGATCTCTGTTTTATTGTGATTGCTTTACGCCAGTGCGTATCTTCCTATAAATGCTGCTGCTGCTTCTTATAAATTCCACCAGGCTATGTAAATGTTCAGTCTTCTAAGGATAATCTTAAAACGTGTGGTGTTCGGTAATGAATTCCGTAATTTATTGATTCATAATTCTGTAACCTCGGCTGATAAAGTGGTTTCATCCAGCATTTCTTTATTTTTACATGTTTTTTCTTAGTCCTCCTTCGCAATTTTCGAATAATAAGCAGAGCTACGACACACGCAACCGCTTTTATTTTAGTTCTGACACCAACTGAAGAGCGCGGCGTGTCTCGGATGTGCCACGCAGTACTGCCGCGCAAACATACGTCGGTTTAGTCCTAAGTCCTAACTAGAGCGCGGCAGAAATGTGTCCTGCAAACACCGCGTGTTGCTCCCGCGCTCTTGCCGCTCAATGTTTGAACACACCTTAAGAGCAATAGTAAAGTGCCATCGGCGTCGAGCTTACAATCTTTTATGTACTCGTTACCTTTATTTTACGGTCGGAATTCCTTTCTTCCTTTTTGCTAACAGGGATAAGTAATCTAGATGAGTAGGAGTCTTTTTAATTTACTGAACTGCACTTCCCAATATTCACTTTTATGTTTAAAGAGTATGCAAAGATAAGAAGTGTCTACATAAGACAATGACTATTTGATCCCCTGTGCATGATTATATTCCAATGCACTAGCGGGTTTCGCCTACGTTATTAATCATGGCAGATGATTGAAAAGAGAAAGCCACAGTGAGCTTACAAGACTTTTCTTATTGAATATTGCTATCACCATTACTCAGTTAAACTGAGTAAGTGAAAAATGAACTTCAAAATTGATAACTATCTGGTGATGCGCTTTCAAATAGTTAACACGGCCTTATTATTTTTAAACGTTTCAATTCCTTCTTAAAAATTTAATGAGGTCAAAAATAGTTATTGGTTAAATAAATCGTTGAAACCCCACACCTCGTTCTAGGAATACATATAGCTGATCGTTTGGTTTTTCATTTAAAACACAAAGCTAAAAAGTAAAATATATTTATTAAAATGGTACCGGCCATTGGTCGCCCGACCGATCGTCGACAACACACAATAAACACCAAATACCGTAAAGTGGCGAGTAAATCAACGCATGAATAGGCACGCGATGGTAACGAAGCCATAGAATCGTAATTCCCTGGAACTGTTACATCTAATACACCTTGTAGACTATTAACATGTACGCTAACAATGATGCAGTCGTTGGAACATCAGTTTTAGACTGACCTCCGTGCTGAGTTTCAAAAAATAGATACTGTAGATGCATGACGGGATATTTTTGGACGGTCGTGCGAATATTTGCGACACCACGGGCAGTCAGAACCCGGAAGTGTTGACAACGAATCTAATCTTAAAATTGGTCCATTGCACGGCTTGAGGTCAGCCTGCAATAATTCTGTATCAAGCGAACGGTATTCGGGCTTAGCAGCACCTGGTTGGAATTCGAATGGAACAGAATATTCCAAAAGGCCTGGGAAACGATTACAATGATGTTGAATGTGGAATGTGAAACATAACACTTGTCATTTATGGTGCTCTGGTAGACTTGTCAGATACCACGTACACCAACATAACAGTTTTAAAATAGTTACGACTCGCCGTTGCCTTCACACATCAAAGTGACCCACTTGCCACACACGATTTGTCAACCAGATAAGAAACCAGTAAACAAAAACAAGTTCGTAAAGATAGTATTTTTTATATCGTTGTTTGAAACGAGAAAGTTTGGAAAACTCCAAGTACAAATGGAAAACTTGTGCGAAGGTGAACTTTCGCCTTTGACATTTAAATTGTTTGAAAAGTGACTGCTCTGTGGCTGTCAGATTTTAGAAGTTTCTTGTAGAATAATTAATAAATTATTTTAGGAAAACCGAAATAATTATACTTATACTGAGTAGTGGAAGAGATCGTGTAAAGGTCGAAGTCCTTGTAATGTTACACGTGTATAGTTTTTTTTTTCCAACTTTTGGAAGAATGGAAGCCTTTTATATTATGATGTTCTTGCTAACGTAAAATAACATTCTAGCAGGAAGACAACATAATATTCACAACGTCCTCTATTCACCTTACTTACGAGTGTCTACAACCCTGACCTACACGACCTGAAACCTCAGTAAATCTGAGCAGTTACGAATCAACTGAGTTGATTTCATGCTCATTACTACTCATGTTTACTTCCTTCAGAAGTAAGGACAGTATTATGCACACGCAATCACAACCTACTATTACCAAAATCATCAACCAAATACCATTGTCGACCTTGCCCTACTGTTTCGTTGTCGCTTGCCTACGTGACGCCCTTCACGCGCTTTTCTATTCCTATAGCTGTCCCTTTCTAGAATTCTCTCAGTTGTTGTTTTTTAGGTCAATCAGCTGCTGTAGGAGTCACTCGAGTCGTTCCGCTGTTGATTGATACTACGAGTTCTTTGAACTTCTGCTTGCCTATGTTCTCCTGGTTACGTCATTCGAATTAATATTATGGTGACTAATAATAACTAATAAGCTAAAGCGTCAGTTTGGTTGTTTATTTTATTTAAGGTTATGCTTTTGATTACCATTTAAGTGCTATCATATTTCATTTCAGTAGTTGAATATTGTTACACTGCCAACTCAATCTAAATTTTGAAGTCAAGCTGTCTGTTCAGTAGTTTATTCACATTGGTAGTAGTATTCTCTGTGTGCAATAGTGTCCCGGATACAAAATTAGACTTGAATAGTGCCTTAACTGTTGTCTATATTACCAATCTATGCAAATTCATTACTAATGAGAGAGAATATTTTCACGTAAGCAAGTTTTGATAAATGACTTGTCTCGGCTTGCTTCTGTGCAACATAAAAACATGTTACTTCAGTTATTTTAACTTTATATTGTGTAAATTTTCTTAAACAATGCCTTTATGCAAAACGTTGCGTGTGACTGGGAATTTGCCTCATATGGAAGAAATACTATCAAATGTATGCTGGCCATTCTTATTGCCGCAACATAAGATCCAAAATGTAATATGAATAATAAATCGGATGCGGGTGTTGGAACATTGTATCGTGCTTCCTACGAAATAAGTGGCTAAGCTAACTTGACATCCGTTCAGTTTGTTAAGAGTTGTAACACGGATTTATGTGTGTGGGAAATTGGAAAGTTGATGGTCGCTCAAGTACGCACTTGTCGAAGAAACTTAACAAATACATTAATCACTAGATACTTACGGATCTATTATCTTTAGAATGTACACAGCGCAATCAATTCCGAGCCTGTGCTAGTTGAGCATGCTAAGACTGCCGACGCCGACCTACTTCTTAACTGTACAAATGTTTCGAAGAGCCTATTCTCTCTAAACACTTAAGATAAACAATGCCTGGAAGTCAACTCCAAAAAGCTCAGCACCTCATAACAAAAACAAATAGAACAATAGCGTTGTCAACTCCACGCTCCGTGGACATTAGGCTAAACACGCCAGCGATAACTGACAGATGTCAAAAAAGTTAATTATACTAACAAATACAAGTCATCAATGGCCACCTTGACGGAATCGTCAAGACCGATCTTAAGCAGCGTACTGACAAACCATAGAGTATGATCACGATGACGAAGATGAGGATGTGAATCACGTTTTTCCCATTTACCGCGAGGTTGTGCTGTTTACGGAAGTCCTGCGGAAATGACGAGCGAGACACCAAATGCAGTTGGCATCGACTGGCCTTTGAGAGGTGCACCTGTCTTGCGTTAGTGTTACTCAAATAAATAAACTCTGCTCGGAGCTCATTATTATGCAACACATGCAAGCAGTCGGCATCATAATCGCAAACGTTTTGTATGATTGAACATCAGCCGTGTGTGAATTTATGAGTTCACTATCCTAGCAGACATTGTTGATAGTGAAATTAGTAGCTTGTTTTATAGCTGTTCTTGCTACGTTGGACTTAAGATTCGAAGCCAGGTGAATAGTAGATAGCGATTACTGTCGGTAGATACTCTAGCTAGATAGATTTGGAAGGCCAGTCTCCCCACTGTTTTAAATCACCGAGGGGTCAGTGAGAGAGTTGTTTTGAAAATAAACACGATATTGCTTAGACATGTAAATACAATGACTTAATCAGAAGAAGTGTATGTTTGTTTTGGTTATCGCTTTGCAAATGTGTAGGAGTCAAGCAAAGGTAACGTGTAACCGAAGTTGACGCAAGCGATAAGGAATCGTTTGTTATTGTGTACTTGCTTAATGCACCTTTTGCCAAACTCTTTACTGACCTGTGATACGTTATTATTTATTGACTTTTGACTCGTAATATTCGTTTCTGTGAAACTGTGTTTGGTGTTTAACCAGTTTTATTCAGACCAGCAAGATCCTATTCACAGCAGTTGGCTCATAAATGGCTAATAAATTGAACACCGAAATAAATAGAAGTCCTAGGTAACTCTTCCTTAGTTGCAGTCCCATTATCCATGCTGAAAATGAAAACCAGAGTCTTGTAAGTATTCAAGATAACTGCCTTCAAGTAATCTTACTGCAGCACGCGTAGCATGACCTCCGTAGAAACGGATTTTGTCGACGGAAGAATCGACAAAATGACAGATATCTTTTGTTGATCTGTCATTTTGTCGATTCTTCCGTCGACAAAACCCGTTTCTACGGTGGTCATGCTACGCGTGCAGCTAAAGCATAAACAAGTCAAGGTAATCCCAAAATATACCAGTGGCGTCAGAAAGCACACTATTTTTAAAAAAGCGCTTTCTCAACGAAATACTCAACTTTGTAAACGATGAGGTCACACACAAACCTATTATGAAAATACCTGTGAACTTGGTTCACAACAGTATGATTTCCAGCGTTAATAGTAAATTCTACTACAAGTTTAACGTATAACACTTAATGGATTCTGGTTCTATCGATTTCCGTGGCCTAATTCTCTCCCGAGTACGTCTAGACTAGTTTGGGCGTGTTGGATTTGCTATTGCCGTACTTATAGTGGAATTGGCATGGAGCACGGAAAGTTGTCGCACTAGCAATTTTCCTGATTAAACAGTTGTTTCTGGTCTAGTTAGATTAGTTACGTTAGGCGTTGTTAGCTCATTTACTTTAACAAAGTTCAAGCCTATATTTTATTTTTAATCTTTGACTAAACTCCTAGAGATAATTTGTACTCAATTTCGAAGTAGGTTTCTTTGGAAATGTATCAATAGCGATTTTAATTCAGATGAACACATTTACAAAGTGCATAATTATTAATTTGTATCATGATAATTATAAATACATCCCATATGATTAAAATAGGATTATTTATTTGAACAAACCTAATTATATCACCAGATAACCTCTTGTCATATTATATACAAAAACAACATTATCCACTGAGTGGTCGTTGGAAATAAACCTCTTGATACAAGCATGTTTATATTCAAAGCTGAATCAAAATAACTTCAACAGTTTATTGTTAAAAGCTCCAGGTCAGCACGTGAAATTTTGTGGAGAGCCAAGGACACATTTAAAATAGAGATCACAATGCTCATTATTGATTTATTCTGTTGGAGCGTTCATCATTCAGCATTGACGCACTTCCGTGATTTTAGATTCAAATAATCAAATTATCAATTCTTCCAAAAATCTTGTCACTGTTGCTAGAAAAATTTGCAACTCAGAGGTCAACTAACGCATTAATAAGAATCGCTTTGCCATTTTAATCTGACGATGATTTGGAAAATTTTCTTTGCAAACATGTTTCATTGTAAACGAGGTCACTTAAAATAGTACAAGTAACTATGTCAGCATTATCGAATGCAAAACGTCACAATATATTTCAGTGGCGCCCGACTGTGGGCGAAATATGTGGGCGGGGAATTGCACCACCGCCCACCACACCTCCGGCCAGAGCACTAGGAATTTACAAGGAACTGTCTCTTCATAGTTTACCACGTCCACTGTTCCTCCTGTTTCATCTTATGTCCGTCTTACACTCTCAAAAGGTGCATTAGGGGCTGAAGTAAGTGATTCTCGAATTATGTCCCAAGTATTTGTGTGAGAAACTATCTTGTGCGATACAGAAAACAACGTTGTTCCATTATTTTTGGCGTCTGTCTGTTTTGTAGCTTTGTGTCAAGGTACTGGTTTGTCCGGTGTTTTTATCGCCACTAACGAACCTAAGCCGGGATTGGACCATTGTGACTAAAACCTTGTTCAACAACTTCGCAAGGATTTCGGCAAAGCTTCTTTAATTAATTATTTCGGGTCGCTCTTATATCGTTTTTACTGTTGCCATTTTGTTTACGAGAAGCTATTTTATATTGTTATCGAGCAGGTGTGTCGCTGATTATTTAAATTATCAGAACAAAATTATCATCTGTTTTGTATTGTTCTTTTTCATTATTGTTTTTGTTTTGTTTTGCGTAGGTACTATTCAAATTGTTGTTTTATAAGTACTGTTTGTAAACTTAGTCTAGCGAATTGAGCCTAGTAACTGGTAACGTTGAGATCGTTTTATTAGCAGTTGTAAAACCGTGTGTGCAGAAAGCAATAAAAATATTTTCGTTATCGCTCTCATTGTACTATGCAATGTGCAACTGCTGCAACTAGTCCCCATAGCGACTGAGAGTTCCACGTGTATAGCTCCTTGAGCTTGTGCAGTCTTGATAACGACTAACATAGCCATAATTTAACATGACGTTTGATCACGTTTGTGAGTGAGTTGGAACTAATTCGCCACCTAGTGATAGGTGAAAATAAATTAAATGTACACTTGTTGACACCATGAAAGTGTGGAAAAAAAATGAAATGAAAGGATTACAAAAGCAGGTGTTTAGATTTACATCCCTAGTATATAAGAATACAATCGGAACAAAAGCCTCACGATCAAAACCAATCATTTCATATTCAGTCTAGTCCAAGATATAGTTATCATTAGAGCACAAATATTTAGTAAAAGAAATGTTGCATCGTCAACAAACAAATAACAATAAGGGCAAAAAAGTATGATGATGAACATATATTTTCCGTCTGTCCAATAGCCACCAAGTAACGCAAGTATTGAAAGCCATGATACGGTATAATCGACAATAAACCCTGTGGCTGTGACCGTCGACAATCGCAGGAAATGTCCGCCATTGAATTTTCTTCACGCTAATTCTTTTCGTCGTTTCTAATTGTATTAACATTCTTTCGGTGTTGTATAACGTCTCTTTGGCACTGCAGCTGTGTGGTAACGCAACATTCTTCTGATTAATACTTCCATTTTGTTTACTATTTCATCATTCAAGTGTCCCCTATGATGATATTGCAAGAGGGTCATTGGATGCTTTGTAAAGAAATTTTCAACCAAAAAAAAACAAAAAAAGAATCGTGAGATCTTTGATTAAATTCTTCACTTGACTTACTTGTACCTTTACATGGACATGAGTGCTATAATACTGTTACCAAGGTTTTACTTTTATCGTTCTGGAAATTTCTTGATTATCTCTTTTAAATTTTGCCTTAACTACAAATATCATGGCAATAGCCATTAACGACCCTTTAAGAGTCGTGTGTTTTTCATAATATTCCGTAATATTAATTGCTCGGTTAAATCTTAAATTTTCCACTAGTTACAAGGTTTATGTTGATTTGGTCAGTAAGAAACTGCTTTTGTAGTCGTACGGGTATGTTTTTATGACCGGAAATATATGTTTAAAAGCAATGGTTGGGCTGCATGCATACGCAATGAATTTTTTAAATATTTCGAGAAAACTTGTATTGGTAAAGCATACTTGGTCAGGTTAACATCAAAGAGGATCCACAATTTGATATACAGTTGGTAAAAAATTGAAAAAAGAACGATTACAACATCGTTATCGCCTATAACATTATCATTGTTAGCTACCAGCTCTTGAATAGTAGGACACTAGTAATGTTTACCTTTTGTTGACAAGATTTTATTTGTATAGCTTATTATTTTTCTGTTTTCCTTAACACCTCTAATTCAAAAATAGAATCTGTCATAGATTGTTTTTATTTGTCTCGTTTATTGTCTCTAGACGTGCTCTATAATCATTATGTATATTTGTTTTAACTTCATCGTGCACCTCTCCAGTTGCACCACGTCATCCATAATCATAGACGTAATGTCATCCTTCGACATGCAAACATCAAATCTTATGTTTGAATCTAATGCATTTTTGTTTACCTTCTCCTCCGCTTGATTAGATCATCCATTCAAATTACATATTCAAATGTTAGTGTTCTTTGAATTGATACACCAGCATCCAATTTGAATTTCATATCCTTGTCACGAATGAGAATCGTAAAATTATTGCAATGTCTGGTTTTTCCATCGTCATCGATGGCGATGACAACTTCGATCAACATTCATCGACAAGGGAAATCATCACTACGTTTTTCAACTGAATCTTCGAGCCAAGACATCAGAGAATAATTTTGATAATAATTCTTAAAATTTGTTTGATTACCTACATTGATCAAGTCTTCAGTTTCATATTTGCCAAGAATTTCCTCTTTAAGTATAAACCGCAGACTTCAAATAAGTTTGTGTTTACATGAACGTGCAACACGTTTACAAGTCAATATTAGCCAATCATAAATGTGATAAAAACAACGCCAGCCTTGACTGGAGTAACGAAAAAACTGTTAATGGAAGCGAGTCGCATCCCACGATAATTATAAAGTAACATCGGGGTATAGTATAACGAGTTTGTGTGAAAACTTGATGCTCGCATAATCGCCGACGCAAGTTTTGTATCGAGGTTTTTGTTGCGAAGTCGAGTACGGCTGTACGCACGCGCCTGCTGACGTTGCACAATTCACGACGGGCCTCTACTAGCGAACTAGAGACGCGGTTCAGACGCCGCCTGCCCTCCCCCCCCCCCCGCCCTGCACGTCGCGCGCCGGCACGCCGTACCTCCCCCCGCAGCACCACACCCGTCAGCGCGCTTTAGTTGCCCCGCAGCTGCCGCGCGCGTCCGTCGCATACTCCATGCGACCCCGCTATCCCTCTACCGTAATATGGATATACAGCAAATCCGCGTTCTTATCAACAACCAGTTCGCGTATTTGTGGTTCTGCGAAGTCTTCGACAAATATAAATGGATTATATTGTAAAGTGCCACAAGAAACTATTAGTTTTATAAGGTCCGCATTGGAATTTCTAATAAGGCAAACCGTAGCGCGCCGACACGACGTGTTCGGCACATGGCTTTATAATAATATGGCGCTTGCGGAAATTACGTCAAGATTTACAACTGTCTGTGTGGCGGTAAAGCGAGAGTGTAAATATTGTGTCTGATATATTCAGAAATACTTCTTTTAATTACATTCAAGGTTTAGTTGCGTCGCAGCATGGCATAGGTACTCGTGGCGTCCACGTTACATTATGGCGGGTTTTCGCTTTCTGGCAATATTGTACGTATAATTGTATTTAATCTTTTACATCTACAAGTTTCACTAAAAATAGCCAAGCTGAAAGGAGATATGACAAATACAACGATGTTGATACAGTTAGTAGATATGGTTGACATATGTTTTCAAAAGTGGAAGTGAATTTGTTGTAATGAGTGTCTAGAATTCTTCAGGCAAAGTGAACAGTATTTATTGCTTTGTTCAGACTTCAAAGTACGATTTCGTCCGAGGTCACTGGCTCAAGAAAACGTTGGCTAATCACTTCGCACCACTGAATGAATCGCATGAATCTATACAATACAACCAATATCAAGCTTCTTCTAGCCTTACTTAACTTATATGTATTGAATTTTTTTACAGATCCTATAAAACACTCTTTAATCACTTGTCATCGAATCCAAATTTTAAGTTTTCATTCTGTCTAAAATGGCGGGCGAATTCCGCAGTCATTCTGCAGAACTTGCACTTGTGTGGGTTTAAAACTGTGCATGTGTGCGCACAGTCACAGCAGTGCAACGTGGCTGCAACATGCCATAGTACTATTACTAACTATGGAATAGGGTACTGTAGGCGTAGTCGGAGACATTCTCCGATTGCTGACTTCCTGGTACTTGGACTCGTTATAGATTGAACAAGCTGCGTCAAATTATTTTCTTATTTCATCAATAGCTTATCGCACTAGACCGCGAAATGTGGAAGGAGGGAAGGAAGGCCTTTGCCCTGCAGTGGGACAACATAGGCAAATAATAAATAATAATAATCAATAGCTTCATCTTAAACTCGAAAAATCCCAGCAAAGTTTAAATAAGGTGCAAACATTTTTCAGAAGGTGTGAATAGATTTTGAAGTCGGACTCACTTAATGCATGGAAGCTAAACAAACTTCGGTTCATTTACCCGTAATAACGATAATATGCTAATTATGCATGACACGCCAAACATTCTAATTAACTTAATTAGAATAGATACGACTAGCCTGACACTTCGTGGACTGACATCTTAAACTTGTTAAATATTAGCCCATTCACATGCTTCTTTGAACAAAAAATGTGAATTATAGTAGTATAGTATAACGGGCTGGTGTCCGCAACTCCACATCCAAAACGCATATTTTGCGTACGAAAAAAAATAGTGAATCATAGATATCGTTGGGGTAGTTACCAAGAATTCTAATCACTGAGATATCCCTGAATTGAGTTCTGATAGTATCATTGAGGCTTTATAAATTAGAAACAACAATGTAGGAGGTCTTAATTTTAATTTGGGGTGTCAAAAAAATTTCGATATATTTTGGGGTTATACGAGACATAACCGCAATGTGGGAAAGGTTATGCAACGGGGGATTGCCACGTGGCACTGCCCTTCGTTCTGCGCATGCCTGGGAGATAGATCCATGACATTGCAAGTATTGCAACTATATTCTAGACATAGCGTAAAATGGATTGTCATTCTGGAAGTCCTGAGTCGTTTTAATTTTTGATTACTTTCCCATTAAAGTGATTTTTCATTCAGAAATTGGGTCTGCTCTCTTCCACAGTATGTATTGAATTGCCGACTCTTAAATTTGGATACAGTCCCGGTCAAGTTATAAATACTATCTTGTATTGGTATCCTTCAACAATTTTTATTTAAATTTTCTTTCTGATTAGAATCTGTTAGTTATGAATCCAATCAAACATTGATGGAGTAGCCACGTGGATAGCGACTCCAGTGCGCAAGTCCACAACCTCGTCTCAGCTGTGTTCTGAGAAAATCGTTACCATCGTCCAACGCACCCACTTTTCGTCACGTGGTATGTCGAAAAATCTCACGGCTTTTTACAAAGAATTCTCTCTGCATCCAATGCTTCAATTAATACACTATCTATGGTAAGGTAGCTTAACTCACTGTTATTGTTTTCTTTTATTTATCTTCTTTCTTTCAAACATATGTTACACTTTTAATAGTAGTTTCATAGATTAGATTACAAAATGAATTATATATACAAAATATTAGGGAATCTTAATCAGTTTTATCAGTCCCAAGCCCATGGGTGCTCCAATTAAGCTAGAGATTATTAATCTCTGATATTGATAAAAGGTTTTATAAGTAAATTGGACGACAGATATGATTTGACATCTTTTAATTTGTTAAAACGTACAAAAATATCGTTCCGTAATCTAATTTGCTTTAAAGTTTGTCTAGGATATCTAAACTATTGTAAAGGGCCATGGATAGAAGTATAAACTTTTGTCGTACATTTTAAGCTCATTTTTGTTATCATTTGGTAGAATATTCAGATAAGTGTACTTCTTCGAAGGTATCTTGAAGCATAAATTAATATTTTTAATTACTTCGATCGTCTGGAAGTTGGTCTCCAACTTCAATCGTAAAGTTCATCGTTTTATCGTTATGTTTTTAGGTCGTGGTCGCCACGAACACATCGCGTGCTTCATTTCAGGGATTTTTATTACCATCTTTCTCTTTTACTTAGACGTCTATTAAATTGTTTAATGATCCATGAAGTTTTTGTGTTATTGTTCGATCGATGCCATCGAATAGTGCATCAGCATTATCCTTCTATATTCATGAGACTTTGTTATTAAACTGCATAAGTATCAGTGCCAAGACGTGTACAGCCCGACCTTTATCGAGTTTCACGTGACTTATTTCCATTTCAGTATGTACCTCGTGCATTTGCTTTTCGTTTTGTATGCCAAGTCGACTTTCTCCCCCGATGCATCCAAACCCATAAATTTTCCATAGATATAATCAAAATAGTTATGGGCGTATGTTAGTTCTATAAAATGGAATTGAAACAACAGTAAAACTCTGTCAAACCTTTATGTATTGAACTACTCCTTTTTTTTTCTGGGGAACCCCCATTAGTTACGTGATACTTCCACAGTAGAATAACAATTGAATAGGTACAATTACATTGAGTGTATTGATTTCAAGTTCACTTGAAAAAATCACCTATAAAGTACCCACCATACTAAGTAGAGCCCGGAATCTGCCGAAGAAAGATTGGCATCACAAAGGATTTTAAAATAATAATTTCAATATGGAGACAATGCACACCAGATAATGCATAACGCTTTGACTTTGAGGCACTGTTTGTTCTCATTCTATTTATATTTCGGTTTTGAGTTTGTCTTGTTTTGAGAGTGCGACCTTGATCGGTCATGTCTAGACGACCTTGCCGTTAGTGGAGAATGCCAGTTCTACGTCCGCTTCAATTAATGCCACATGTTTAATGACATTTACAGCGAGTCAACTTTCACAATCGCTAACTCAGTAAGAACTTATCCACAATCTTGTTGCATCACGGAAGCGTTTGCATCTAACGCGGAAGCCCCTCGTCTCTTTAAGTCTTTACCTCTTTATAGGTACAATAAATTAAGAATTCTGCCGCTTCCTAGATTTACATAATTAACTTCATTTATTTTTGCCCTCTGCATTATTACCATCTCAAAGTTATCATCTCATTAAATCTCCATATCCCAAGTTTAAAGACCTTGTACTATCATTTGCCATTCACAAACATTTAAATTCGTGCTTTCCTCATAATGTACTTGAAATGATGACTCTATTTGCAAATTGAAATCCTGCCATAACGTCATTGGTCTCATTGTCTGAAGATTTAAACTTCCGTACAATACATTGTGCAAATTGCACCGTAATGCCGTCAGGATCTTTTATTTTTTCTCTCGTTTTATTTATAGCCCTTTGTTGCGCTTACTAGTGTTTGGTTTGTGTACATAGTAATTGCGTTTACAGCGATTCGTCGGCGTGCACAGGTGAAGGTCATGGTCGAGGCGCCTGGACGCGGCATGCTCACATGACTGGTTGTTTGTATGTGCCGCGTTACGACGCGCTCGGCGGCGACGGCGCGCCGCGGCAGCGTGTTCGAACGCGATTGGTCGGCTTTCACGAACCTCGTTACATAAATGCTAGTATCTCTGCTTCTAGTGCGAGTGACAAGCTATATGCAATTGGTCGTAGAATCTTAATATGGTCATGCTTTTCTTACCGTTCATTGTATGAAATCGTATAAAATGTTTGCTTAAATAAATTTATTCAAAGCGTTTCACTTTTTACGCAACCTTATATCCAATAACGTGGATTACATTTTCATTCAGTATTTCCGTTCTATTCCTAGAAACCGTGCAGTGCTTGTTCATTGATAAGTCTTCCGCGATAATAGAACACGACGGTACTGAAAATAGATTTATACAAGTAAGAATAGACAATTTAAGGCATAACACTTTCAGAGTTCCTTATCCAGATGTTTTTTCAGACATTTGAATCTGGCAAGTGTACGGCAAGGTCGTCATTATAGGCCGCCTGGGAAAGACCTTGCTCTTATAACTTGAGTCATATGGTCGGATCTACATTTGGGTTAATCACAAAGGCCAAATGTTTGTACCGCGCCGGCTTTTTCAACAATGACGAATCATTGTTTGGTATCTCGATGTTTGGGATGTATTATGTCATTGAAAATGATTATAACTTGCTCATTGTCGTTAACGGTTAACTATTTACTATTGGTTCGTTCATTAAGTATTCCGTCTTTGTATGGAACTTTATCATTTCTTGTTTCGTGTCTAATTAGAATATAAATAGATGTAATGAACTTATTGAAGTCATGCACGTTCTCTGGACCTCTTGGAAGTTTAAGGTGGTTTAGCTTAATTGTGGCAATAAATTAAAAAGCATTATTTCAGTCACGTCTTTCCTTGTATTTTAAACATTTGGATCAGGTTCACGTTATAAAACTTTCTTAGCGCCCTCAATAGGTTATCTGTCAACAGCAGCTTTCTTCTAAGTTTACTTTACCGTCCGTTTTCACAGCTCGTGCAATACTGTTTGGAAACTACTTCAATAATTGCAAAGCGTTAACCGAGTAGTTCCAACTTTCTAACAACCTTTTCTAACCCATGTATTTTTATTCGTTTTTCCTTTTCAGTAGATCTAATCTGATCAAGAGTCTTCACATTTATTTTAATGTCATTTGAGTATAGTTTCGTCATTTTACTGTTGAGTACTATATGAGATACTAACGTTTCTATGCGACAATGCACAATAATCTCTGTTAATTTATTAAATATTTCGAGAAAATCTTAAGAGCCAGTACCTGATATAATTTATATAGCTGTTACTGTTTATGCTGCAATAAACCATAAATAACTATTTTACGGTTCGCTTGTTGTTGTACCGAGACTAGATTTCTAGCCGTAAGCACTTGGGGAAAGGTGAATAATATAGCCTCATTGAATAAGGTCCGTGCTTTGTCCTTAGACAGATTAAGGTGAAAATTGACTTGATTTATTCCTCTTGTACTTTATCTGATAACGGTAGTTTATTTAAGTGTCGTTCTAGCCGACAACTTTCTGCTGCAAAATGGATATAATTCACACCTTCACACCAGCAAGGTACAGGTTTGGATTAAACTGAAAAGGTAACGATAAAAGTACTAGCCCGATGTCTTGTTAGTGAGTTATAAGAAGATTGTTGATAATTTCTTGTACGATATTGTCGATTTTGTTTACTTAAGTCGCTGTTGGTCTTACAGCTGAACAAATATTTTTTCCGAACGATTTACTCTTTGTTTCATTTAAATAAACAATCGTACGCTTGTTGTTCACTGTGTCAGCTGCTATAACGAGTATCTAGATTATCGGGAAAGTCAGCTCCTATTCACCTGGGAGACTGTGTTTGATTAGAAGTTCAGTCAGAACAAAATATTGCTGAACTTCAATGAAATATATTATGGAATTAGAATAAACGGGCAGCGATCTTTAGAATATTAAGACACAAACACACACGACTGAAGAAATAACTAAGTATTCCAAAACACCTACAGGAGGAAATTTAAAAGCCCTAACTGCAAACTGGAAACTACATCTCTGTTTGCAAATAATGAGAACCTTTTTCTTGAAAGAACCCCACTGCGAGAGAAATGACAGGAGGATTATGGATGCTATGGTGATAATTCACCATCCAATGGGACATACGTCTAGTCTATTCGCCGAGGAAAATTAATTGCCTAGATAATGTATTTAAATACAATGTACCGGAACGATCTCATGTTTCATTCCATTTATGCCTAGTGTTAACACTTGACACTTCTATTACTTCTTGGCTAAGCGACAGAATAGCATTAGCTTTAAAAGTATTTGATACATTGACCATTTATCAATCGAAAAGCGCTATGAAACTGACGTCTATTCAATTAAACGAGGGTAATTCAAGGAACGGGTCATTGTAATATTATTGGTTCTCTAACAGTTATTGAAGTCATAATTTCGCTCGAAATTGACACGTAATGACTGGGTAATAGTCCTTCTTTCGATTTAGATAAATGTAATGTACGTAATATATTGTGCTTTAATAGCGAAATGAGGTTCTTATCCTTCGTAATACTAACAAGTCCATTTACAGTGGTAAACAACTGTCAAGGATGTTTATCATTTTTTCTACGACCGTCGGCCGGCTCGACTCGATTTACCCAATAATAACCGTTTGTTTGTCTTATGAGTCGCGCCTGATTGGTCAGAGTTGACACTTGATTGAAATTTACCACTTAAGCACGCGATACTTGGTTATTTGAGCCGTTGAAATTGAAACGTTGCGCAAAATATTCGACGCAAGTAGCCAGAAACATTGCACAAAGCAAGTCCACACATAATTTCAAGTGAATCTAAATATAGATATTGCAAGTCACTTTGAAGGAGCTTGTGTTAATGTAAAGTTACAAAGAGTACGGAATGTTTGTCATCATCACAGTTCGTGAGTTGTGACGGATGATTGCCGCGGACTGTGTCTAATGAAAGGTCCAATCAATTTGATCATCCATCAGCGGATTGTGTGAATGTGCGAGAAGGTCAACAACGAGCCATATAAACAGCGTCCGATGTTCGCCGATCATCAACAGTTTGAGTCTGTTCGCACAGTTTTCTCTTCAGTCTTGCCGCTATTTCCATATCTTCGATGTGTTGTAGCGGAAGCAGCCTTGGCCCACTAATGGCGAATAATTATGACTTGTATCTTTCTTATGATAAATATTTACATTATCATTCCATATCGTTTCCTTGTCGTGGGTACTACTTCCTTGTTTTCTTTCTGACTTAATTACTTTTTTTTTGGTATTTCTTTTGGATCTGTCTGTTGAATGATAGATGGTTCCCTTCACTCAGACGTTTTATGTTTATCGTTTGTAATTTCCAATGTTTTCCTGGTTGCCAGAATATACATGTTACGCAGTTACGCAAGTACGAAACTGCTTGTCAATTCGAATGTAGTGGATCATGTTACGTCCAACCGTAAAACAAACCGCAACAAAAATATCTTAACATACATCTAAGTCAATTTTCCAACTTAAAATACCGTGTTTTCTAAGGCCTAAGAGTGGATTTCGTGCGGAAATTTTACTTGTTAGATGTAAAAACATGCTGGCCGTAAGTAACTTGAGAATGCTGGCGAGCGGCGACAACTACGCTAGTTTGCGGTCTAGGAATGTGATACGCGAGCTTCGCTCGCTTCTTTCTATTGATTTAATTATAATGCCCTTTGTAAATCTCTGTATTTCTTTCTTAAATGGCTGGTTTCCGAAATTATATCATGCGGTTTCCAAATATACCCCGCTCAATTGCGCAAGAAGGTTTGGCTACTTTTATAAACACGGTATTATTGTTTAATCACTACATACGGAAAGTGTCGATAAATGTTTTTACTGACCTCACTTTAGTGTTTCGTAATTAATGACAGCGCAAGCTTACTTCTTCAGTAGAATTATTCACGCAATTTGATGTTGCAACTCGCGCAAGAACTTCGTATTGTTCAGTAAAAAAACTAATCTTGGAATAATTGCTATTAGTCTTTCAAAAGGCCTTGCTGAGGTACCTACTTTGGTTCTTTTAATTGAATTCACGGAGATCTATTATCTTAGATTCGTGTCGTTCGGGCTCATTTACATTTTCATTGACACTTTTTTCTTCAAAACCATGGTGTTTGCCTTTTTAACAATTACTATTGTTATGCTGTACTTCGGTACTTTTAATGCGCGTACCAGGACAGTATAGTTTTACAGATGTGTCGATCACTCGGTAGGCGCCGGTGACCGCATTCTTTACGTCGTCGCAGCGTATTGAAAGTGGAGCAAGCATCCGTTCAACGTTTATAAGATTTGCAATACCATAGTTCTCGTTATCGTCACGGATCCTAGTACATATATATGAAAAGGGATTTATGTATACAAAGGAAAGCGTTATTGTGCAGTTTTCAATTTAAATGATAATCTTCTTCGTTGTCATTCATCAGATTTACTTCACAACAATGGAAGAAAAGGAAAAGGTGACCATTAACTTTATTGAATGGAAATCAAATGTCCGGTGTTAAAACTGTCATGTATATTGATGGATTTAGAAATGTATCGTAATCTAGTTACATCACAATGAAATAGATTTAATTGTATGATAATAATAGAATTTAATTGCTTTGTCAACAAACATGTCTCCAATGAGCCTGCTTTACAAAATATATAATTCATTGTGTTCATTGAACACGGTCGCGGAGGGACCTAAAAACGCTCAAGTGATTTTCCAACGTCTGCAAGCCACACTTCTACATTATTTCCACGGTACTACTCTAGCATTATTCTATTGCTTTTTATTATTATAATCAGCAAAAAAACTCAGACGGATTAGAAATTATACAAAAGCCTTTCTTAGATAATACTCAAATTTTTCTACACATTGTCGATGTGGTCAGACAGTTTACGTTTGCCGACCTAGTTTGGTATTTCAATATTTTGTAATATATTCTCATTTCTTTGCTGGTCGGGAATGTTATCATTAAACACATTATCACACTAGTGAAAAAATCCTAAACCAATATTTGGAAATGCTTGTTTGTGGAAAATGCCCATTCTAGAATTGATGCATGTAGTTGTTTCAATGGTTGATCCCATATCCGTCGAGGTCAATGAACCTATTCGACTTTGAATTGTATCTATCGTATGCATTATTTGCTCGCGATAACAAATGCTATTGAATGACAAGAAACAAAAGATACTCGGAACAATAAGAAAAGCAAGTGTTTTGCCTTGAGATAATCAGGCGGCTCGAATTCTGTCTGTCAGCTTTTTAAATCGTCTAGGTATACGATTCGTAACCAAAGTGGTCAATGGGTGATAAAGTTGTATCTTTTCTTAGCAACTATGACTGCATACAGTGTCGTCAGTCTCTGCTTTGTTGCAATGTTTATTACTTAGATGTTTTGATATTCATTTTGTGTCTCTCTGTTTTTCGTTTTGAATATTAACATGACAGAAGTATCTGCATTAATGACAAATGATGCTACACTTTGAATATATTCATCATTTGTTTAAGTTTCTTTTTCATATAAAGGGCGTAAATAGACCCTTAACACAGCCGAAAGGCACTTGTTCTCCCCGTCTTTGCGATCATTTTTTTTGTTCTAGACCATACCTGGGACTCGTCTAGTTACGGAGATATTGGGGGTCAAAGTTCCAACTTTTTCGCAAGTTTTTTCTTTTAAATACATTTTTTAACCCCCGTACTATTCAATCCATCTATCAGCACAATGCTTTGAGTCCTTTCCATCGAGTCCTACCGTAAAACGTGATTTTTCACTCCAAAAAAAAAATATTCCCAGCAATAATTTTTGCGTAAAGTTACTTAGTTTGATGTACAGAATGCTTGGTTGACGGCTATGTGAAGGGTCTGTTTACACCCTGTATTTTCTTTATTAAGTTTCTTTTTTTGAAAAGTTCTAGCATGAAAGTTTCGAACGTCAAAGGCCGTAATCTTAGAACATCAGCTGAGGGCTTTATTTAATTATGTTCATTTACCAAGACACAATTACAAACTCGCATTACAACACAGACAGTTTTCTATTATAAACAAGCGCCATACTATTCTGAATGACGTCAATTGAACCTTCATACCCGCACGATCGGTCGCATGATCTAAAATATGTGTGTCTATCGCACAGTTATTAATTACTATGTTTATGACACTACTGTTAGCGGTAAACACGACTGGATTCGAATTTTATTTGGCGATCTCTTGAACTATTATGTCGCCCTGGTACAATTTTTTTTTTAACATTAGCTGCTTTTCTTCTTAGGCGTTCTTTCTCGTCCCAGTTAGTCCATCTGCAGGAATATTATACAAGGTAACTGTCAATCCATTGGCAATCTTCCAGTTCAAAATTAACAACCGTACGAACTCTGACCAAAACAAATGTCGTTATTTCAGAGTCGCACCCGTACTAAAGATAAATAGTACAAAGTACAAATTCACCCCCAGAGTAACTGCCAATGATTTGAAAGTGACCCTGTATTTAAAGATTTTATAAAGTTGAGAATTTATTAAGGACGCCAAGTTCATATTATTAGCTCATGATTAATCAAAACATGTTCTTTGTCTTCCAAGAATACCTACTTGCTTATCTTAGGGAATACCTAAAGACAAACGAATTGTCAAGTCACTCCGAAATTTCCATTTCTGTAATAGGTTTCTTATCAACTTGACAACTTACTTTTGGTGATGAATTGATGAATAATTAATCAGTACATATTGTCCTATTTTTAAGGGAGGTAGCTATATAATTTTTGTGGGCCAGTAAAATTTCATTCCTGTGGTTATCATCGACCTTTCCAATAACACTATCACCTCATTACATAGTGTTCTAGATTCGTATTAAATTATTTTATTACACATAATATTATCAAAAGTGCATTTCGTTACTATGTCGTTTTATCTGCTGTAATAATTATCCGCTTAAACGTAACGTAATGATCGTTGAGCGCCATATTACATCGCATTACTTCAGTAATAACACGTCTCGTGTTGCCAGGGCAAATATTAAAATGTTTTTCGAAATATTCTCGTGTTACGAACGTTTTAGTTGTGGATAAGGTTAGGTTCGGGTAGTAAAACAACGTGGAGTAGTAGTAACATGTTAAACTCTTGCTATCTCAAGTGTTAGTAGCTCGATGGTGTATCATAAATTATCCTTGTAGATATTTTTGTCATTTCTCAAAGATAAGCAATATTCACGCCCCTACATTCGCTGGTGGCCTTTAAACAGCTGTGTCGTCACCGATAAGCGACCAAAAAGGCCTCGTTTTCAGTTGCGATAACAACCATAACAGTAGTGTCAAAAACGATGACTGACAACATAAAAATAACCAAATAATACCATTTTTACCAGATAAGTGTGCGGTTGAACGGTGCAAATGTGAATTTATATTTATACAAGTGTAGTGAATGTATTAACTTATTTATTATTTAACATATCCAGATATTCAATGAGGACTCAAAACATGGAACGTGACAAATCCGACGCGTTACGATGGCGTGCTTCCTATAACAGTGATTTAAATTTAAACTAGTGCTTAGTGGTCGTAAAGTCTGATCTGTTAGACTGCGTTAAATTATTTATTAGTTAGTGTTTATATCGTGTGGATTATGCTGATCAATACGTTTTTGGACACGGAGGATTTCGTGCATTTGTATTACCCGGAGGATGAGCCTGCGGCCGTGCAGGGCTGTGGAGCCGGCGCGCGCATGGCGTCCAAGTACCCGCCCAGACCGCCCTCGCCAGAATACTCACAGGTTTGTGCTAAGATACACCTCCCCCCTTTATGGAAGCCTGGTAAATTATTGCTTTTATATTTTTATATATCAGCTTGCTCTGTCTCACTGCTAGGCAGAGGCCTCCTCCATGGCTTTCCAATTTGTCAAAAATGTCTGACTCACGTTTGTGGAGAAGTTCCTAATGATAAAGGAAATACCGGACTCAGCGATCATTGTGCCGATAGCTGTATCAGCCCATGGCTTAATTGCCATGAGCCTCGACCAATACCTGAGGAGGCTCTCGTTAGGCAGCTGGATCAAGGGCTTGATTCAGAAAGCGGTACTTCTGGACACGGTTCGTATTGTTAGGAGGTTCCTCTCTCTGGAGACCTGACCGCCGGTAGCTTGGACCCTGTTCCCGATACCGGTGGGCTACAATTTTAAATATTTTTTTTTTTTTCTAAGGAATATAAAAATGCAATTAGTTTATAAAGGTAAAAATAAAGGAAATACTCAGACTATTACTGTAAAAAAATACCATCAGAGCAAAACGAAAAACAATAATATTGTACTTATTATACCTACCTACATTTCCAGTTTTCATTATTTTGAAATAGTTTATACCTATTTTATCATAAATTATATAACAATTTATTGTAATTATTCTCAGCTATGTAATCGATACTTGTTAGTTGTGAAAACATATCATTGACCCGACAGTTACACAAGAATATAGAAATTAATACACAAAATAAAGTAACTTTGGAATATCGTCTTGCAATAATTCGATACGATACTTCCCAGTGGGCGTCACGGCCAAAAGTTCAGAAAAAAATGACTGGCTGCTACGTACGTACCTACTTTGTTATGTAAAGCAGGTAGTTTAAAATATTGACGAACCGGGGAAAAGTAACGGTATACTACGAGTCCTTCACCTTGAGACTAATAAATTATTGTGTATACGTCGACGCCCCCTCCCCCAACACCTCCCTCTCTCGTCCGTTCATTCAGCGGGGGGAGGAAGGTCGAGAGTACTATCAAACTATGATTACTTGTAGGGCTTTGCGCTGAGTAATTGGAACTTTTCGAAGTAATTAACTTCCGTAGTAGAAATAAATAAGTGCTCTTGAATTCTATTTATGATTTTCCTGTACTTTATTAAAACTGGAGTGAGTGGGAAGGGATTTTAGATGCGGTGAATGTGGGACTTTATGAATTTTCTTTGTTTGTTTTTTCTCTTGTTTGTGTCTTGGCTAAGCTAGACGAGAGGGTTTAGTTTTTAAGGCCAAGTTCCTCAGAATCGACCTGTTTTTGATCCAACATTAAACAGTTGATTGTATATTGTTTGTTTTGTTCTGATAAAAATGTGTGTACTACTACGGTTCAAAACACGATTTTTTCAACTTCATCCGATTATAAAAAATCGTTCAGGAGCTTTTAAATAAACTTGAGCGTTTGCAAAACATATGTATTCGTTTTGTATTTAACCTTAAAAAGTATGATCATGTTTTTAACTTTCTCAAAATACTCAAGTGGCTCCCAATTCGACTTCGCAAGAACTCTCGGATATTGTGTTTGCTATTTAACATCCTCCATAACCCTAAAACGCCATCTTATCTGCGGGAGCTCTTTTCGTACTCCCGTCCTTCTGATGCAGGTCGCATCTTGGGAACAAGTGTCATGTCTACATTAGCCTTGGATCGAAAAAGTCATGGGGAGAGGCCTTTGCCTAGCAGTGGGATTGTGCAGGCTATCAGTTTCAGGTCCACCTGTCTGTTTTGAGACTGAGAACAAAGACAAGGTGATGACAACAATTATGATTGCATTAAGACCGAAAACAATCGCATGTTTACGATCAATACGAATATCTTGAGTCATCCACTAAAAATAAAAATGTTCCAAATGATGTTGACATTCTGATCAAATAACGCCCACCGTCTTCCATTGTTTGTTTGTTAATCTATACTGGCAACCCATCAGTCTATATTAAAAGTTTCTCTTTAAAAGAGACGCAGTCAAAATCGTAATTTATCAATTGAGACTAATGGTGGGGGTTATATGAGCTGTAATGGTCGGTACAATGTCAGAATGCACCGTAATGAGACACAGTAGTGTAGTGAGTCATTACAAAAACATGTTCCCTCGCTACAGCCATTGTTGAACACATGTTGTGTTGTGTGTGATGTCCTAATTTGGACTCTGTTAATTACTCTTTTACTAAACTTACACTGTCACTTTGATGTCTTCCGTGATTATATTTTTTTCTGAGCTCCCGATATTTCGACGCTGTTGCAAGCGCTATGATCGCGGGCTGACTGGAGAATGCGGAGACTGTAAATAAATTGTTAGGTGCAGACAAATCTGTCTACCCTCTTTCTTAGTCTTTTGCTACGCGCACTACTGGAACTCGATACAAACTCACTGCAAAACACACTCAGTATCACTAGGCTTCGTGGAGTCCTTTTTACGACGCCGGCTGTTACTTTTGAGCATACTTAAAACGGGATTCCACGTACTGCACAATTTGAAACTCTCCACGCGATTGAAATTTTTGTGTTTTGTTATTTCAATTGCTTAACTTGTCAGCCTTGCTATGTATCTTTTACTGTCTGACCTAAAAAAATCGTACATCTTATAATGTAAAAAGGAACGCATGTGTCCCAAAAATATTTGATACAGTGAGTGATAAGATGTAAATTATATTAATTACGTGTTACGAAACGTGCGGCTATTAGTTAATTTTAGATCTACATAACTTTCAATGTTATAGAACATCTTGCCAAGCAATTTGTCATTACGTCATTGACGTCACAGATGCATTCAACCAGGATCACATGAGCACAAACAGATAATACTGCCCATAGTTGCAAACACCGGAAGCTTTTTAATCCATTGTTGTTTGCAATGAAGAGTGACACAAAAGTCTGCAGATCACTCCTCCACGGTTCATACAGCTACTACGCATATTCTATCTCCTTCACATGTTTCAATAGTTTGTGTAGTGTACCAGGAATTCATAACATACTGGAAATATCAGTACAAAACCTTGAATGGGCCTTTCAATGCAACACACGGCCTCGAGCAGGGTTGAATGACATGAATGATTGAGTGAATGGATAATGAACGCTCCTTTCATTCATTCACTATCTGTATCAAAACCTATTTCAGCGTAGTTGTGAAGTTGCCAACACGTTTGAATCAAAGACATAGCCGTCCTAGTCAGTTTAGTGCACTGAATTAGGTAATAAATCTTTTTATTCTAACTCTTTATGAGTCTTTGCGTTGCGTCTTTGTTTCACATACTGGTCCAGCTACACAATTATATAATTGTCTGTTTGCAAGGCATATCATATGAATATCCAGCATATACTCCTACAGATATAGCTCCAAGTAGTGTGATAATTGTATAGTTCTGCAACACGCGGACGTTAGCTGATGATGTCCACATGTTAACCTCGAACGACCTTATTCTATCTCCTACGCACGCTGCGGTTGCATTAGTCACGCTTTACGTTATGCAAGCGAAGGTTTGCCCCTTCCGCAGATCAGATGATGTTGCCTAATGCCACGCTTTGATAGCGTCGGGGATCTGTCTGTTGCAGAACTGACGTATGCAATCATCTTCGTAAATGTATAGCAGTGCTATTTGTAAAGGGAAGGTCTTAGCAATCTGACAAATCTAGCGGGGTAATTGCGTAGTACCCTTCAATAGAAATGCCAATAATTTTGACAATTTAACAACATTCATCGCGTTGTTTACATCAAACATATGGAGCTATTTTGGCTAGGTAGGTACGTTCCTTGTGAACTAAAAATGTCTCTTGTCTGTTACCAAGTCACGCGAAATCTGCCTCTACCTCTCAGGCTCAGGAGTCAGGAACGTGTCAAAATTAAAATAATCTCAATGTGTATGTGCCATTGTTGTTTATTAGCTTTTGAGAATATTTTGTATTCAAGAGTATGTATTTCTCAAATGACGTATTTGCAATGCATTGTTTAAAATTCTGTAAAATACCTACTTCATTTCAATAAACGTTATGTCATGTAAAAAAAAAACAAACGGGTTTTACAGATGGACGCAAAAAATAAGTACCTACCTACGTAGTCAACAGACGTTATATTTATACATACAACCAAATAATATAAACAACTTTTGTAATTAATTCGATTCGTCTTGGGCAATTTATATGAAACTAGAATGTTATCAACAAAGGCATATCGTTTATAAGATTATATCTGCCTTGCTAACCCCATTTACACATCAGTAGGTACTACTTACCCCAACAGTTCATTCATAATTTTCACACTAGCTAATTTTTATGATGTCCTGGTATTTTAAAGCTCACACTTGAACACAGAAATTCACTCAGCTCCCTCGCTTTTGAAGAAACAAAAGATCCAGGTGACTTAAAAATTCCTACAATGTTGAAAATAATAGTTTGTTAGTTTAATTTTAGAAGCACAAACTCAAAGTTAGCAAGTTACAAACCAGGATTACAGATTGACTGTTATCCCGGTTTATTGCAGTTCTGGTTAGTCAAATTACTGTTAGAGAATATGCTAAATAGGTACCTACAAGTGTCAGAAACATACATTTCCCTGATGGTATTCTGTAAACACCTACAAAGCTTCTTAACATAAAAGAAAATCATGGGAGGCATCGACCTCAGTATTACGTTGTTAGGTTTTAATACAAAAGCGATTACTTCAAGGACACAACGAAAAACATTTAAGCAAGATCCTGTTTTGTTTCAATCAAAGGTGGTATATACGTAGTTATGTACCTGTTTGAAACGTTCTAGAATATATTTTTGTGCTCCTCAGAGTCGGCGAGTTTTATTTTTCATGTTTACCATCCATCGGCTTACGAGGTGAACGACCCACGCTTCAAATTCAACTATTAACCCAACCATATGTGTGGGGATCCTCGTTCAATGGAAGTTTATTACAACCAGTGGGGCTTTCCTAGTTGGTTGGTTAGTCATTCGGTAGTAGTCGGCTCTAGGCGCCCACCCGCGCGGGTTTGATGACTGTTTTAATGATTACGACCATGCTTTAGTGCACAGTTTGTTTCTGTTTTAAACAGTAAGCTTTGTTTATTTACACTACGGTTTATAAAAGGTATCCATACTCGCCTTTTGATATATCGCTGTTTCGTTTGAAATTCTGATTCAGCACCGTACACGGCAACAATAAACCGTCTAACGTTACGTATTGTTTAACAAAAAATACAGCTCTGATTTCGATCTAGTTTTTTTTTTGCCATACGGTCAACAACACACTTTATTATCTCATCTCGCAAGAATGTACAATATTTTCTTTCTTATGTAACGACAGGCAAGTCTGTAATGGCGTAGTTGATCACGATTGGTTAGTGCTAACAAAAAAAAGCTTTTTAGTTTCTTGGATGTCTGTCTCCGTTGTTGCGCAAAAGTTTGTGTTCATTGAACTGCCGAGGGTGAATGCGCTAAAAGGACCGTGGGACGCACACCCACGATCACCTAATATTTTAATGTCTCCGTTCCTCATTAGGCAATGTTTCATGTAGTCATTGTTGCACTTCAACCCTTTATAAAGTCATTCAACAGAAGTCATAAAATATCCCATTATATCTGTATTTATAGGCAATCGTCTGTCTTGGTATGGACGTGTGATGAGGAGGGATGAAAAACATGTGACTAAAAGAGTGATGAATATAAATGTTGGTGGTTGGAGAGGGAGAGGAAGACCAAAGAAAAGATGGTTGGATTGTGTGAGGAATGATATGAAAGAGAAAGGAGTAAATGACGTCTGACAGGCTCCCCTGTCTTCACGCGACGTCGCGCGATGTGGCATTTAACGTGACGAAAAACATAAAATTACTGAACTGATTTTAATGAAATTTTTATGGGACCAATCGGGAAGTATATCCTTTCACTTAAAACAAGATTTTTTCAAATCGGTTTAGAAATTACGGAGTTATGAAGTAACAAACATAAAAAAACCTCTTCCTTTTTGAAGAAAGTCGGTTAAAAACAAGTAAGTTATCAATGTACGCAACTTGAGATGCAAGCTTAAATCCCATCCATCTCCCATCGCCCATAACTAGGCAAACGCTCGAGATGAATCATATTTAAAGGCCATGTAAGTGTATGTTCTATGCTGAGCTTATGAGAACCGCCGCAGGAGATTACGTCATTACTCTGGAATGCTGCACCAATTATATCTGATGGAAAGTAGAGCTTATATCTAACGAAGTATGAATTATTACATGCTGTGTATACCTATGTGAGTTGTAAATAGTTGTTGATGTAAAATTACATTTTTGCCATATTCAATTCATACAGAAAGTCTGACAACCAGTCTTACCATAGGGGTATCGTATTACCTAGTACTAACTGGCTTGTGGAGGTCGGATAGGCAGTCGCTCCATGTAAAATACTGGCATTCAGCTGCATCTGGTTAGACTGGAAGCCGACCCGAACATAGTTGGGAAAAGGCTAGGCAGATGATGATAAAACTAAGATCAATTAATAACATACTGTTAGCTGCCTTGATCTCAGTTTCCGTATGTATTATAGTATAGTACTTGTACTGTAGACGTAAAATTTAATTGCTTTTAAACAAAAATAGTTGTGGTCAAATTAGAGGTCAATTGCCGCTATTGCTATCGCTGTCACAGCATACATTATACCACTAATTACCTTTCGTTATTATTTCCTTCTGTACTGTATTATTTATCAATTAGGTGTATTTGGTTATTCAATTAAAATTAACAAAACACGGAATGTTACTGACCGATATCGTCTATTAATTATTTTAAAATTTTAAAACTATTTATTTACCATAAAGTGGAAAAATTAAAGACAGAAATTCATTGGGTAAACCGTGTAAAACTCATCATGTGTTTGAATCATGAAATGTAAGTAGGGAAATGCACTGTTTTCCATCTTAAACATTGACGAAAGATGGTTTTATGTCTTGTCCATGGCTTACATTTTGGACCGTACTGGCACAACGTGTGTGTCGGAATTCACAGGAGAAACATGACACTTCTTGCAAAATTGTTTAGTTACTGCTGTTTATTATGCTCTCCTGGTAGGTACCTGGAGGTATGACTTATGAGCCAATGACAAAGTACCTAGGTACATTGTTTGTGTACGAAGCAAATATTCAGTCAGTAGATATTGGTCTCTTGGTATTTCATACATACCTCAAACATTTCACATTATCATAATTATGCATAATGTCTGTTCTGTGAATCGTTCATAACATGGATTTGTTTAATTGGCAGCTGCTGTGTGGCTTTTTCGGACAAATGCGTGTTGCGATGCAATAATTGGAGACACGGCTTGTAAAACTATTTTTAAACTTACATATATCCAGCAACAAGAAATGGACTACCTACCTAAGGCATAGTTGATGGCGATAAGACTGAATTTCAAAGCCAAATTCATGAAACTTCACAGCATTGTGAAGGCCTCTTTTATAACCTCGTAAATTCTTAAGTAAATAATAAACAGATAAGTAATTTAAAAAATTCGCTGGTATGTTTTCAAGGAAGCACGACCAGCATAGCATTCTAATGATTAATAAAAAATGCACAATAAGGTAAACCTTTAAATTCCGTCCTTGATACCTATCCTGTAGAACCAACAAGCGTTCAAAAGTACGTATAAGTAAGTAATGCGCATGAGTGGCAAGTTAGGTAACGCAAGGTCGCTTTCTAACGTGTTCTGTAGTACCCAACGAGGGACAGGTATGCAGTATGGGCGTGAGTCGAGTGTGAATTGCCTGATAGTATGTGCAATGGTTGGAAAAGGTGGGTTTTCTTTGCTTTTAAAATTTCCATCACGTAATTCTTTGGTACTTTAAGGGCCGATTAGGCGGCCACCTTTTAACCGACGAATTCTTTGACTGTTTTATAGCTTTTCAGAAGTAAATTAGTCGAATCTCAAATCGCTTTCCAGGCTAATTCCTCAATATCCGGCTCGAAGGACAACATTTTTATTTCTGATTATTGACGATTACGATTTAGAACCGGATTATTAAACAATAATTAAGTATCTAGTCATACTATCATAATAGATGAATAAACAGCCTAGGCCTACTATAACGAAAGTCCTGCTAACGACCTCCTTGATACTTTTACTCATATTCTCTGCTAAATCAATAAAGTAATCGAAGAACAATTTAATTCTGTACTCCGAAGTTGCTACAACATTCACCAATTATCAAACTAAGTAACAGGACAGGTTTTCTTATGCTTGTTATTAAGTTCAACACCTACGAAGTAACCACATTCCACCAAGAGGTTTCGAAGCGCCACAGTGAATCATAAGCACGCAAGATCATTATTTATGATTGTCGATAACTGAGCATTTTAGTTATTATATAACGGCGATAAACGATACCAAGGCAGCATAACTTCACGTCCAGCACATTTTACATAATGCCTATGTATTCGTTATGCACTTTTATGTAACGAAAGTTATGAAGAATCTAATTTTCAAGACATGCCTGATTTTAAATAACTATTGTTCAACTTCAAAGTACAGTTTGTTGTTTGAGAAATTTTCCTCCGTATTTTCAAGAATAAGATTTAAGTTTAGAAAAGGGTTCCAAGTTGATCCCGAATGAAAGCAAAATACCAATAATAGCCTTATTTAATTTCAAAACTGGTTTTTCATCTTTGTAAGTTGTAAGAGGCGACTCAAATGTAAGTTTTTGAGATGCCGCATAAATATTGCTTATGCAGAATATTTAACCCTTGTCCTAACGCATTCATTTAAGTATACAAGGTATACAAACCCTAGTATTTTTCTTATGTTGTGATAGTCTTCCAGCATGTCTAGATAGTGTAAATCTAGTGTTTTGTTTTTAAATGGTGGCCACCATTACAGTTTCCTCCGAATCATAAGGACCTGTGATATCTTAAGTATGTTGCATTTATGAATTAGTGTTTGCTTGGGCTACGACTCTGCTCATCCGTAGAAAACAGAAATTTGAACATATTTCAACAACGGACATACATTTCTTGATAATGTACATTCAGTTCTGGGAAATACAAGAGTCCTTGTTTGCAGATACCATATTTATACACAAATAAAGATAGAGAAAGCGTATGGCCGTCCCACTCGCACTTGTGGGATCCTTAGGACCATCTTGCTGGCTGGAAGGAGTTATTATCAAATTATAGCAACAGTTAGACAATAACCGAATACAAAAGTGAACGCGTTCCGATCAATACTTTATAGTAAATAATTTGTTCTGTTTACATTTTCGTTCTCGTGCTGAATTTTAATTCGACCTTGTGGCTCATTGTGTGCACAATTTATAAACGATTGTTCATTAATTTGTTCAATAGATTCGTTATTAATGGAGAGTTTGTCTAAATCTGTCTCGATATGAATATGTACGTGACCAAGTCGGATGTTACGTGTCTCACTATCTCTGGCCTTCTCGAGGTATTATGCGGATGGAGAGTAAATAATTGTTTCTTTACTTCAAAATTTAATTTTCCTACTCACCTTGAAAACATATTTCTGCTTTTTTCAACGCAATGGATTTCACTTTGTCCAAAAACCACGGCATCTAATAATAATGGCGCCTTTAATCTTTTGTTGGGTTTTCTAAGCGTTAACGATCGCAGGAAATGACTTTGTTCAATGAAGCTGTTGGAATCGTAATGAAGTGTTTATGGACAATTTGTCCAGAAATAAATATAGTCGGCATCTTGCACGTGTATACGTTTGGAGGAAGTACTTATTCGTTTCGGCTTTTTGAGATGTTAGCTAAGAGACATGAGTGGAAGAAGCAGCATGTATTCTTTTTCCACAAATTGGAACCTAATTGGACCTAAATTGGCGCCGAGCTCACATAAATAGTGGATAATGGGATAGTGCCAGACAAGAAGATGCTGGTGTGGGTGATTTTCGCGATTTTCTTTTGCTTCCTGGATAAACTTGAACTAACAGTCCTTCTCCTTTGTCCCCAGGTGGTAGTGCCTTCGACAAGCGAGATGGGTGACCGCGAGCGGTACCGCGCGTCGCCTCAACCGGAGCCGCCGCCGCACCGCGTTCGTGCTGCCGACCTGTATCCTCGCTTGCGGACGCACTACGATGAGCCTGGCCTGGATGCCGGGTTCACGCCTATATGTGGGGAGTTTGTGCAGGTGAGCTACTAGGATTGTATAGATCAAGAGAGATGTGTTTTAATCGAGTGCATGAGCCTATGATTGTTGAGTCCGTCAAATATCGCGAGCGATATTTGACGAACTTGTTAAACAGGAGAACATACTACTATGTTGTATGAAGTAATTTACTCCATTTTCAGATCCCAAAGACTTCACTTGATTAGGCAAAAGTTCCCTCCGTTTTCTGTCTTTAGATGCACCTAGTTGTAGACACATCATTCGAGGATATTTTGTAAAATGTTGTACAAACAATCTATACATAAAATAAAATTGAAGTGTCTGTTTGTCAATATAACAGCTTTTTACTGAATGCATATGAAAATATATACGGCACTTATAACAAAAACACATTTTTTTTTTCAATTTTTGTCTGTCTGTCTGTTCGTTCCGGCTAATCTCAGAAACGGCTGGACCGATTTTGACGGGACTTTTACTGGCAGATAGCTTATGTTATAAGGTCTAACATAGGGTACTTTTATTTTAGAAAAATAATTAATGTTTCGTGCAAAAAATAATTAAACCCTTGAATTTATTAACAAATTCCGATTCAAAAAGGAAAGTAATATTTTTTATTATAATTTCACGCGAACGAAGGTCGCGAGTAACAGCTATAAACTATGAAATTATAAATATATAGGGAAAACGACAAATATGTACGTATTATATTCGAATAGTATCATAATCGGCTTGAATGCAGCCAGACATTCATTGTCGCAATATGACGGCAGAACCACTCAATCGTACCACAATTTCAACAATTTGTAGGCACTTTTTTGGTAATAACAGCCTGTTTACGGGAAACTACGAATTAGGTAATTTAAAATGAAAATTGTAGTAATCGCAGTTTAATAATACGTTTTGTTACCTTCATGAACGGCAGTCTACCTCGTGTACGGTATTGTTTCCCAACGTAATTACACGGTTGCCGCAACCTCTTCAATAGACATGACGTCTTAATGCTTCCATGACAAATGTGCTACTAGCACGTCTGTAAACAGCCGTATTTCCTAGTCCAGAGTCCACGTCAATAATTAATTAGCGAAAGAGTAACAAATAGATAAAACACGCACATATTAAGTAACTAATACGGCTGGTGGCCTAAAAGGTCAGCAGGTCGCATGCATCGGGTTGAACGAACCGCAATGACGTTCCGATAGTGTTTAGCTCCGTTCTAGTTCTGCATTCCTGGTAGTTCGTTGACTTCGCGTTATCAGCCCAAAGCGTGCACTTATGCCGGTAGAAACTGCAGCTTTGCGAAAATAGTACTCTATACACGACAGGACTGAATGTTATCAATATCTCTCGTACTTGAACACGTGATAAATGCGTCATCTCATGAGTGAGTATATGAATTATCAAGAAAAGAACTCCTTATCACCTACTTCGAGTGTATGTTATAGATTTGTCCAATGAATTTAAGACCTAAACGAATGAATGTTTGCACAACTACAGTAGTATTCTCGTCTTCCGAAATATGTGCCATTTGTCTAACCTTATCATTTGTTTGCAGTGGGTGGGTAGAACAGCGGATGGCGGAACTATCGCAATGTCCAACTACCGCCTGCACGTCCAGCCTCGTCGAAGGAACGGACCGGGAGCGTCCATCCCGCTCCGACTCATCGACGCACTGGAGATCCGGGACCTGCTGCACCTGATCGTGCTCTGCAAAAATGGAAGACAACTCAAGTTAGTATCCTTGTGTTTTATGATAGCCTGGTATTGACACCAGCATCGATCAAAATGAACCTTACCCTACTACATCTCTAAAAGAAATGACTTCTTCCTGCATTGCAATCCGGTTCGATTCTCTGTTCAGAAAAAGGTGTTTGATTGCTTATTTCATTTTTGTCTAAGTCAATAATCAATTATCAAGCGTAATCGGAAAACTATGTTTTACCTATTTATAAATTCGTTGAATACGCACATGAGTTTATACGGTTAGTAACCTACTCGTTTAATTTAGTGGTATACAACTTATATACAACACTCTGTTTAAGTGCTGATTAGATAGTTCTTAAAATATTTTATAATAAATGAACTAACTTATCTAGTGTTTACATACAAAGTTATGAGATATTCAAATAGATAAATATGCCACGGTAAAAAAACGTGTAAAAATTATCTTGTTTGAACAAAAAACGTGCTAAGTAGGTATTCAATATGTATTTAAATTTGAAAATTCACACTTTATTTTGTCTTTGCTATGAAGTCATTTATTTGTCTATGATTAAACAAGTACAATAGTCCATAATTATTTACTTTATGAACGGATATTACTGAAAGCAATATTGACTTAATTTTCGATTACCGTACCACCAAAATGAGGGTACTGACTGATAATCACATAGCGACCAAAGAAAGCGGACATGTAAATTTTCCTTCAATAATAAGATAAAGATTGTTTAAACTAATGTTTATTATCTGAGTTGCTACCTACTCGTGAACTAGAACATTTATTTTATAAATAGCTGATACGGTTACATACTTACATGTGCTTTTGGGAATGCCCGAATAACTTCGCTTAATCGCTCTCATAAAAAGTTCTTCACGAGTTGTGATTGTGTAAACAGTCATCATTCTCTTGCCCTTATTCATTTGGGGGCAGCGCAACATGTCCTCTTCTTCCACATTTCTCTATTACTCGTCATCTCATCAGACACCTCCTTTCTTGCCATATCATTCTTTACACAGTCCATCCATCGTTTCTTCGGTCTTCCTCTACTCATATACCATCCACATTCAAACTCAAAACTTTCCACACGACATTTTCCTCATTCCATCACATTCCCATACCAAGACAACCGATTACCACACAACTTTTCAGTCACCGGCGTCACTTTCTGACTACCTCTTATATACTCATTTCTTATTTTATCCATTCGCGTAACACCCCACATCCCCCTTACCATTCTCATCTCAGCCACATGCAAATACCTTTCATTCATCCCTTTTGTGGGCCAACATTCTGATCCATACAAGACAGCAGGTCTAACCATTGTTTTATAAATCTTCCGCGTAAGTGGAATGCGGGAGTCGAAACAAAGTATTAGCGTAAAGCGATTTTTCCTCATGAAAAGTATTTCTTTTGTTCTAGATGCTCATTCACCACTGGGGATCAATGTATAGAATGGTGGAGGCGGTTGAACACCGCGCTCGCCCCTATAGGATCCGTCCAGGAGACCTTCGCCGCGGCGTACGCGGCGTGGGCCAAGGAACAGCCGCCCACGTCAGTGCACAGAACACTGATGAGGGCGTCTCAGTCTCCTCAGAGACATTGGTTTGGTCCTGAAGTAAGTAAACTTTTCGTGTCTTTTGATGGCCTGGTACCTTTATGATAACAACTTTCTCTCTCTCTCGTTTGCGTGTTATCTTTTCACTTAGTCCATTCAGTGCATGTAATCTCGTTGTGTCTCCGTGTGCCTTCTGATTACCTGGTACTTTTACGAGTAAAACTTTCACTTCAATTACACTGCCAAAAAAAAAGCCCGTTAAACTATACAATGGTCCGTCAAAATTAATAATTCATCAGTTTTGAGTAATTTATGCAGATAGAAAAAAATAAGAGCTTGTCTAGAATAATTCCTGAAACCAGTTTTGGTTCAGAGACTATATTTTGAAGTCTTCGATGAAATACCAGGATGTTCAAATCGGGATGAAGTCTTCAGAATATCTCGCTATTGGCACCTTACTCGCACACGTCATTCTCTACCATAAACACCATTGTCATTTATAAAATACTTAAATCAGCTAACCAATAATGACGTCTATAGTTGCTCGGATACGAATACTGCCTACAACATATTTCATGATAATTTCGTTATGCTATACAATCTCTGTTTTCCTATTAAGAAAGTCAAGATACATAACAGATCTAGACCGAAATGGATTTCACGTGGATTAAAAATATGTAGCAAACGTAAATGTCAACTATTGTGGCAATATAGGATTAATCCAAATCAAAACACTAAAACTGCTTTTAAAGCATATGCAAAGAGGTATAAAACTATAATTAGACTGACTAAAAAATCTCAAAACGATTATTTTATTAAATCTGCAATAAATAAGAACAAAGCTACTTGGAAAGTAATAAATGACATCAAATGTAAGTTTCCAAATGAGGGTGTGGCTCAATTAATTACAAATGGCGTAGCCATAAATAATCCTCAAGACATTGCTAATTCGTTTAATGACTTTTTTCTTGACATCAGCAATAACAATACTAGTGTACCCCAGGAATCATTCAATAAATTGACATATAATTCTAATTCAATCTTTATGACACCGACGATCCCTGATGACATTAATAAAATAATAATTGCTCTAAAAAATAAAAACAGTGCCGGTTATGATAACATTATGACAAATATTGTTAAAGATGTAGCCCATATTATATCAAAACCACTTAGCTTCATTGTCAATTTATCTATAGAAGAAGGCACTTTCCCAGAAAAACTAAAAATATCGGTTATAAAGCCAGTGTTTAAAAAAGGAGACAAAACCAACATGAGTAATTACAGGCCCATTGCATTAATACCTATTTTTGGGAAAATCTTTGAAAAGGTTATCTTCAACTGTCTTTATAATTTCTTTGAGGCAAAAAACATCCTAACGCCCAATCAATATGGTTTCAGAAAAAACAAATCCATAAACGTAGCAGTTTATAACTTCTTACATAAGGTAATGATTAACTTGGATAAAGGGTTGTCAGCTGTCGCATTATACATGGACATGTCGAAAGCTTTCGATCGTGTCGATCACAAAATCCTCTTAAGAAAGTTGGATGCATATGGTGTAAGAGGAAATGTGTACAAACTCATAGAATCGTACCTTAACAACAGGCAACAATTCACAGAAGTAAGGAGGATAAATTTTAGTACTAAAACAGAAGAACTATATGTATCTGAATATAGAACAGTTAGATTCGGCGTTCCTCAAGGGAGTATTATCGGCCCACTATTCTTTCTGATCTATATAAATGACATGCCTTCGGTAACTATTCATGACGTTACACTGTTTGCTGATGATAGTACCGTTTTATTTGCTAATGATAATTCAATTAATTTAGAATCTGACATTAACCAAACAATACTATTGATTATAGATTGGCTTAAAATGAATAATTTAATGATTAATATTGATAAAACTAAAATAATGAATTTTAAAATAAGAACTCGACGTACAGGTGCTTTAAAAATTCATTACCTAGATAGTGACATTGAGGAAACGGAAGTAACGAAATTTCTAGGGCTACATATTGACCACAAACTTAATTGGAAATTTCATATTGAGCATGTTTGCAAAAAGCTGGGACAATTTTCATATGCACTATATAGATTAAGGAAAATAGCGAATCAGAGTACTTTGCTAACAGCTTACCATGGTTACGTTGGCTCTATTCTCAGATACGGTGTAATATTTTGGGGCAACAGTACGGAAAAAGAGCGCGCTTTCATTGCTCAAAAACGCTGCATCAGAGCTATATTTAATTTATGCGGAACTGACTCCTGTAAGCCATTTTTTAAAAACAATAAATTATTAACACTGCCATGTATCTATATACTGGAGGCTGCAGTATTTGTTAAAAACAATATCCACATGTTTAGCTATTACACGCGTATACGGCGTAAGGACAAATTACGTACAGTAGCCAGTAAAACTCATCTAATGCATGAGAGCATCTTTTGTTCAGCTTCTCGCATCTTTAATAATATACCGGGGCCTATTAGAACAATTATGGAAAAGGAAAATTTTAAAAGGACTCTCCATGATCTGTTAGTAGACAAAAGTTACTACTCTGTAAAAGAATTTCTGTCCGACAAGTCTTTGCCTAAATATAGTCCCACCCAGTCATGATGTGTTCGATGACCTACAGACTTTAATTAATTTTGTTCTCTTCAATATTCTATTTTTTTAATTTTATGTATGATTTTTACAATTTGACATTTTAATTTGTTATGAATAATTTAATTTTTTTTTTAATTTTATGTGTATAATTTGACATGTTCCTATCTTAATTTGTTATGTTTGACTTTATCTTTTTATCTTTTGAGTGTTAAATGTAATTTTATTTTCTATATAATTTGAATTTGACATTTCTCTTAATTTGTGCCCTTTTGGTTTTTATTTTATTTTTTATTTATTGTGCTAGAGGGAAAATAATAATAATTAGTAATAATGTTAATTTTATCGAACAGTCAATTTCTGTGTGATTATTGTATGCCCTACGGGCGGGACATAGCGGATCAAAATTTTCAACTGTTAAGAACTGTACCTACCTATGATCCACAATAAAATATTTTGAATTTGAATTTGAATTTGAATTTGAATTGTTTTATTTATCGTCAAGTATGTGTACATTTTACAGCATTTTCTGCTCCCCTTCAATCCATATTAACCTGTTGCTTTGTCTACAGGTGGAGCGATTAGGCTTCACTTCGAAGGGCGCGTGGCGGGTCACGGCAGCTAACGCGGAGCACAAGTTGTGCCCCTCGTACCCTCCCCTCATTGTAGTGCCCGCGTCTATCTGTGATGAAGACCTCGACTCAGTTGCGAGGTAAGGACTCCAAGACATGATTATTTTGAGATGTTATGTAGTTCATTGAATAAGCCCAGACAGGGTTTCTTGAAGATGTTTGAGTATCTATCTGTCTGTCTATCTATCTGTCTGCTAAAAACTAAATGTGGACTTAATTGGTTTTAACTTACTGGTCTTAAATTAAACAGTGAGTGTCACACTTATCGACGCGGGAAATGCTTGAGCTGATCACGTATGACTAGATATGTCTCATTTAGTTCGGCGCCGTCAAACCGAAACAAGGCGAATGACGTCTTTTTCGCGTTTATTGCATCTGAACTGCCCAAGCCGATTCCACTCTCTAAAGCTAATGTCACTATATCGCCCATTCGTCGTGACAACCTCTGGTTACCCAGTTTCTGAACTATGCTTAGACCCATCTTGAACATTCACTAATAATATCCACTTCGCCGTAGGTTTCGTGCCATGCGACGGGTGCCGGCCGTGGTGTGGCGGCACCGCGCCAACGGCGCAGTGATCGCGCGCTCGTCGCAACCGGAGGTGGGCTGGCTGGGGTGGCGCTCCAGCGAGGACGAGCGCCTGCTTTCCGCCTTCGTCAGCGCCTGCAACCAGGACCGGGGTTTGCAGCCGGCTAATAATAATAAGGTAGGCTTTCTGTCCACTAGTCACCCAAACCCACTTCATCAGCACTCGTCATCTTTTGTTTTCATGGTCTATAATTTTCCTTCTTTGTTATTTCACGGCGTGAAAAATCCTCAATGGATGTCCTCCGCACTGGGGAGAGCGGAAGGTTCTGTCAGACTCGTTCTGACTAAAACCACACCGTGTGGGCGTACACTTACGTCGGGGGCAGCGGGATCTAATGCGACTTCCGCTGCCCCGGACTAGTGCCGGCGCGCTTGACCTGCGGGCCTCGTCTATAATACTCCTACACCAGGAGGGTTGATAGACCATGTAATCTCCTTGGACTGGCACAGTTCATACAGAGATAATCGTCGGTTGGTGCCTGATTCTATTCAAAGAGAATTCTCTTCGACCTCGTACGGCTCCAAAGATCCGGGACTCCCGTCCCAAATACATATGTCAATAAGGTAAATTTAATAAAGTATGGTAATGTTGCGATTGAAGACCTAAAGTAGATGGCACAGGACAGGAGCGGCACTTGGAAAACTGGACACTATCTGGTTATCCAGCTGGTTAGGGCTGTAAAACTAAATGCTATTTTAGTAACAATAACAAAATAATAGCAAGCTAGATTAGCATTGTAAATTAATCTATCTTACTTACTTCCTAGCGATCATGCTCTCCTGGTACTATCAATATTAATGACCTATAATACAATAAGCACTACCGACAATTTTATGAACAGAACCGTGATGTCAGAAAGTACCTACTTGTGATAATTTTATTATAGCTTGTAGCTTATTAGTTAGTCGTATTGCCCACTCAGTATCTGTCCGTAATACACAAGTTACGATACAGGAAACTTTATTACAAATTTATAATGGTGCTGTGATCCTAAGATTCAATTAACATAGAACCTGGCTTACAATTATGCACCTTATGTCAGTGAAATAAGGTAAAATTTGAAATGAGACAGTCGCCGTTGAATAATACTTCAAATATAAGTTTATCATCATCATAACATTGCTTATTAATTCATTTTAACCCCCCAGTGTCCGCTAAACAATGTGAATGAACTGTACAAGGAAAAAGCATATTATTCGCATCATTTGGTAGGCTTGTGGTCGTTTAAAAATTAATATAACTTTTGTATATACCTATAATAAATAACTAGTTGCAAACGTAACTTGCACCACGATTTACTAAATGCGTTTAGAGATTAAACTTATTACAAATATCGTTCTGTTTGGGTATTTTGGTCGAAGATGACAAACACAAAATTAGGTTTTGAATACGTTTAGCGTTAAATGCATTTAGGGGTTTGTGGACGCAACCGTGACGCAACCAATTCTAGGGAAGAATCACTTAGCTCACTGCGGCTAAGTGATTCTTGCCTCGAATGATTGGTTTCCTAAACCTTTTTAACCCGCAACCAGTCACAGACCAAAACAGTCATCATAGCTCCTGAACGGATGAACCGATTTTGATGATTTTTTTTTTTCGCTTGGACGGTGTCTTAGCTATGTTCCAAGAAAATCTGTTCAGCCGTTAGCAGCTCTTTACTAGTTGTTCGGTATGTAAAGTCCTGATATTCTTTCATCCTTGACAAATTACCCATCTATTGTTACAGCAACTAAAGCTGCTAATCGTAGACGCGCGTTCATACGCGTCTGCAGTAACGAACCGAGCGCGCGGCGGCGGTTGTGAGTGCCAACAGTACTACCCGGCCGCAGACATACAGTTCATGTGCCTTCCCAACATACACCACGTGCGGAGGAGCTTCCAGCAGATGAGGGCGCTAGCGGCCGAGCCCAGTGACCAGGCCAAGTGAGTAGAAAAGTGTGAACTTTTTTTTTGTAAGTAAAAAACGTTGCCCCAGACTAGGAATTTCTCCTGTATCGTGGGTGCGTTTACAAACATTTAAACTCACATACACAAACAACCAGACCCGGAACAACTACTTGTAGGCCATACAAATATTAGATCCGTGCGGGAATCGAACCCGCGACACGCAGCGCAGCAGCCAATCGCTCAGCCAGTGCACCACCCACGTAGTCAAGTTTACTTTAAATCCAATGGTGACCGTCAAACCAGTCTGACCAAGGGGTATCGTATTACCCAGTACTACTGTGGAGGTCAGATAGGTAGTTGCTCCATGTAAAATACTGGTATTAAGCTGCATTATCCAGTTAGACTGGAAGCCGACCCCAACAAAGTTGGGAAAAGGCGAAGCAGATGATGAAAAGTGATGGAAAGTGGATAGCACGCCGTCTTTAACGGTACTCTCCATGCTAGCTTAACTTAAAGGTTTTGCATGAAATGCGTTTGTGCAAACATCACCCATCGGGGAAAACGTGTCGTGATGTAATGTTTCATGTTTTCGCCATGGTAACCTCAACACTCGGGGGTTCCCAAAGTCATCGGCTTAGCGAACCCCCTCGTTTAAAGGCGTAGTTATCGATTGACCGGAATACAACAACGCTGCATCTGCTTGGTGACAAAATTAGGGACAAGCTCCTCCCACTGCGTGAATCAATAAATTAATGTCACGGTCTGATAACACCACCACCACCACCAACGCCACCTGCCTGGTTTTTTGACATATCCATTTGGTATGTAACCCATGTGTGTAGGATATGTCAAATAAAATATTTCGATTATGAAAAATCGGCGCATATGAAACATCAAAACATAAGTGCACGGTCCACGGTGCAAACTCCAAGATAAATATATAAAAAAATTCGTTGTCAATAAATTCATTAAAGAAAAATTGTCTATCTGATATGGTTCTTGAAAAAGCGTACAGGCAGACTTGAATGCTTCGTAATACTAAATGAACAAATTAATATCGATAGTATTAATCTCCCGCCGCGGCGCCGTGCTGTTTTAGCTGTCAAACTAACTGAAGTCAGGTAATATTCTGAATGAAGTTAGTACGGTCGAGGTCAAGGCTGAGATCCTGATAGCCTAGTACCCATAGACGTAGCTAGATCACTGCGTAGTATAATCGATACTCGATACCAGGATGTCAATGGAAGTGGGCGGCGCATTTAAGGCGAGCCGTAATGCACTTAGGATACAGCTACGACGATTATCGTGTTAATAGTTTGGTTAAGCTTTACAAGTCACTTCCTCGGGCAGTTAATGACTTCCTGCATTTAATGCAACTACTATAACATCACGCCTATGTTATTAGAAAAGGTAGGCAGAAGTATCAATTTTAAATCCTGTCAACGTCTAAAAAATTTTAATGGAAAAGTCCAATACTTTATTCGACCTTGGGAATCGAAACCAAAGCCCCCAAGCTCGACAGTCAAAGTTTAGACCACTAGAGCTACGAGGCAGTGTCCCTGCACTAAATAGGCAATGTTTACGATACGCCGCCGTTCGTTACGCGGACCTAGGTAGTATTACAGCGGATTTTTTGTGTCAGTTGGCATTGCGCCCGAATGAACTCATTGTTTTGAATCCAAGCTCGCAAATACCCGCAATATCTCTTCCGGAAACATTGCGCCGTCAAATGTGTTTTACGAAGCGTATTTTTAAAAGAATGCACGTGATTTTGCAAGTAAATGAAAATAATTTTTCTGAAACGTGACTTGTAATTTCTCTAATCTTAATGAATAAGAAAGATTCTTCATTTATTATAGCTGCGGATGACAATATCCGTAATAAAACTTTGGTCAATAGGTCACAACATGTGCGAATGCAGAGGCTGTTGTTATTATTTGTATGTTATTGGGATTTTCCATTTAATTTCTGGGTCACCCCATTACGCGCGACTCACATAATAATATACATTTATCTATAAAAATGTGCGTGTACTATTCCGCTCCGCCGCATCGGGGAGTAAAGGCATACGTCGGCTTGATGTTATGTTGTGTATGTGTATTACTTCCATTGTTGGGCGATATAAAAAATAATGTCATTCCCGATATGTATTTTTTTTACTTAGCCCGTATTGTCCCTCTCCTGCAAAAGCCTCCCCTCCCCCCCCATTCGTTCCACTTCTCACAATGGTGTGCTTCTTCTCGCCAATTCGCGAGGAAACCATCCAAGACGTCCCGGCGTCTTCTCATCGATATGTATTACTATAATATTATAAGGATGGCTTATACAATCAACATTGCTTTGGTAAGCTTTCTGGGCAATTTTCCCATTGACAGCGATGACGATAATTTTTACAAAATATTATTTTAAAAAATGTTTCGAAGAATATCCATAATTCATGTAATCTTTTCTTTTGTCCTAGTTGGCACAGCAACCTGGAGCGCACACTATGGCTGCAGTACGTGTCAGGCGTAGTGCGCGCGTCGAGCGTGGTGGCACGCGCCGTGGCCGCGGGCCGACCGGTGCTCGTCCACTGTTCCGATGGCTGGGACAGGACGCCACAGATTGTCGCCGCTGCTCAACTCATACTAGATCCATATTACAGAACTTTAGAGGTTTGTTGTCTTGGGAACTATTAGGCTAACATAATGATATGGTAGTCACGCGCAGTGGCCGTAGGCCGGCCGATGCTCGTGCACTGTTCCGATTGCTAGGACAAGTTGCCGCAGATCGTGCCTGCAGCTGAACTGATGAATTACAGAACTTTAGAGGTGAGTTGATCTTGGAAATAAGTGTGGATAGGTCTTATCCCTAATACCGCGGCGCCTTTTGAAGGTTTCTCTCAGAAACAAAAAAAGTACTAGGATAACATATTGAGTTCGGAGTATACCGCTCCGCCAGCTAAAGAAGGAAGTGCGCTATTTATTAGTCCCGTATAGCTCCACTGGTACTTCATTGCTCCATTGCGAAAATAAGCTATGGCGCTTCTTTTTCTTAGCATGTCGATAGCAATCTAAATTGTGTCGGTCCAGAACTGAGCCACTAGTTTCTGGCGCCTTCAGTAGCGTCTCAATCAGTTCCGGTAATAAACAAACAACAGGCGCTGTTGGTACTTTTCACGTTCCCAGAACTCTACATGTGAGCTCTACTACAGGTGTGTTGTATTTAACAGAAGTACTAGAGCTGCATAATTTAAGAAGAGTGTCGGAACCGGGGCCGATAGAGTGGCCTCAAAGTAAGTTATTCCTTCCGTGGGAAGCAAAAGCCCAGACCTTCGCCAAACACAGACTTACGAATAGTACAGCCGTACTAGGCGAACATGATGTGAAAGTGGTGCCCTATTATTGATCAAACTTGTCTTGAGATCAACAATCAAGCAAAATAAAATATTCAATCAAGTATCAGGCTACTACTACTAGGGTAGCAGACCAATGCTGGAATTTGCAACATGAATTAATTAATTCATCTCTTTCCTCAGGGCTTCCGTATACTAATCGAGCGTGAATGGTTGGACTTTGGCCACAAGTTCGCGGACCGATGCGGACATCAGTTCGGTCCGGAGGACCCTAACGAGCGGTCACCCATCTTCCTCCAATGGCTTGACGTCGTCCACCAAATGATGCTGCAGTTTCCATGCAGCTTTGAGTTTAATGAGGCTTATTTGGTAAGTAGAAACCGATATCATTACCTCCCCCCTTTTTTATTTATCCTTTTCTATTTTAAGACTGTTCTTACATCTTTTTCTTCTGAATGTCTCTACTTCTTTTTAAGGTCCTTAGAATGTAACATCAAGCCGACCGTCGACCGTTTGGGCACCACCAAATCCAACCAAATACTAAACCTCTATCCCTATCTCCATAGATGACGGAGATGTTATAAGACCGTGTACCATGTACGCAGATAAAGCTGGGCACACACGTGCACTCGTGCATGTTCGGCACGTTCCTGTGCAACACGGGCCGCGAGCGCGCCGAGTGCCGCGCCGGCGACCTCACGCCGCACGTGTGGCATCTGCTGCGCGCGCCAGCCTACAGGAACCATCTGTACTCGCCGCACCAGCTCGAGCAGGTGGGTTTGTTAGCATACACTCTTGCATGTTCGGCACGTTCCTGTGAACACGGGCCGCGACGTGCCGGGTTTAACCTTCTGCGGCAAACTCATATTTAAAACAAACCAAATTCAGGCACTTTTGAATTGTTAAGGAGTCTGTCAAAAAGATGGAGCTATAAAGTGGCTCATTTCAAAGCGTAGATTTCGATGGAGACGAACGAGTAAGTCAACGTCCAGTCCATTCCAGGTGCATGCTATTCCAAAGAAAGAAAGTTGTCTCCCGTACCGAAACTGGCACACAATCTGTTTGCATATTAATGAATTTTACTCGTGATTATGAGAATGCTACATACAAATACGGCCCAATTTTCCCTCATGAAAATTGCATAGGTATGCCAGCCATGATGTAAAATATACCTTCTTACCATTGTAAAAAGCTCAAAAGACCTAAAACTAACCTCCCCTATCAATATTCCAGCAGGCAATCTGGCCGGAGTACTCGGTGCGCACGATGTGCGTGTGGAGCGGCATGTTCTGCGCGCAGAGCCCGCGCGACGATCCGCGCTCCGAGCACAAGCCCGACCTTCCCGCGCAACAGTTACATACCACACAGAACCCTAACGGTAACAGTATAATAAATCTCGTTTTTCTACCCTTGGTTTTCATATTAAATCAAGATATACAGTTAGCATTATTATACTAAATCTTACTACTTTGAGTCTGGTCAACCGATCAAATAGATTGACTGATAACGTTTCGTGGTGCTGGAAATATTTTTTATTCAAACGTAGAAAATAATAAACTGAATAATTCAAATCGCTGTCCATGTAAACTGTCAAGCCACCTACTAGCATACAGCTAAAAAACATAATAACCCACCACCCACCCACCTACCACCACCTACCTGACCTATTGGTCCTGACTCACTGATGAATATGCAAAACCCAAAGTCGAAGACCACTAAAGTACTCCAAAAAGTGGAAAACTCTCGCATATGGTTTTTTTTTCGCAAAATTAAAATAGTCATGGATGGCTTCTTTATCAATAAAAACTTCTTTCAATTTGTTCCAGGCCTGATGACGAAGACGAGATCTTGTGATAACCTGCTGAATGAAGGCGAGAAGCGAACAGCGCAGAGGAGGTGTAGCGACCCGAGTTTATCGCCGGATTCTATGTGAGTTAGCTGTGTATAGCATAATCAGCCTTATAACGTTGTCACTACTGCTTTTTTTCTATGAGATGATTGTGGGTCGACCAGATCCACCAGACGAGCCCATGCTGTATTTATTCGTTGGCAGGTTATGTAAACTCTGGTTGTAATTTTGCAAGGACGGAATTCTTCAACTTATTCTTTGTTGCAAATGTCGAACACGCAATATTTTAGATCGCAGTGATGCCACGTCCAAAGCAAGTAATTTGCGTGTCATGCTACTTTTATGCCGATTGATCAACATAAGGTTTAAACTGCAATTAGTGTCGTGTGGTCGGATAACGCATTATGCAATTTTATAGTTTAAGTTCCAATGATTGTATACTAAATATTACTATTTCCGTTGCAGGAAACTATCAATGGTAGTGAACAGCGAGTGTGAGAACCGTCGCGAGTGTCGTGCAGCGCTCACCGACAGTTGTGTGGACGAGCTGCCCGTACTGCCGCTCTCCAACGACAACGACACGGTCAGTATACTAGGGTAACATAAAGATGTAGTAGATAGAGCTGCCCGACATCAAGACAACAATAAAGTCCAAAGGCTTGGAAAACTAACGTTACCTTCTTCCTCCAGGTCGACGGCCTCCACCCTGACCACTTCGAGAACAGCAACCGTGTGGCGCGCGACCTCACGAGCGGCTCGTCCTCGCTGGAGCGCGAGCTGGGCGCGCTCGGCGACAAGCGCGTCCCCGACCAGGTCATCGACCACTCGGAAGGCCAGCTCAACGGGGCCGTGGGCGATAGTGTGGCCGGCGTGGGCGCCAGCGTGGCCTTGCCGGACGTGGACACTCCGGAAGAACCACCCGTGTTCGTCTGTGATACTTATACTGATGTTATGGGAATGGCTGAGGTGAGTTTGGGTTACTCCTTTTGGTTTATGTTTGCCTGGTACTTGAAATTCAGATGCAAATACAATGTATGGATTACCAAGATTTTCAGAAACCCTTTAAATGCGTTGAGTTTTAGAATTAATATTTCTCCAGCTATATGTAAAAATCATGTTTTTTACTCACAGGCAGCAAGAGAATCCGCCCGAACCCGCAACATCAGCATAACATGGCGTTCCATATCAGAGTCAAGCAACCAGTCTTCCACCGGCTTCGAAATTAACGAGGGTCGAGCAGAACCACCGGCCAGAAACACTTCCCACGATTCCTCGCCACTCGACAACCATACCACTGAAGATAGAACCAACCATAATGTGGTCACAGATAACAACCATACAAGAGAGAATGGTTCGACGACTAATGGGACTATGAATGGGACTGATGATGTAGCTACTAAGTTTCTTGAAGTCGACCTAAATGGTAAGACAATTATAATATGCTAGCTTATATCCGCGGCTTTGCCTGCGTGTAGTACGGGAAATGCCCAAGGGATCGTGATTCCTGCCCAAAATCTCATGTATTTTTTTTGTACAAAGTATCTTAAAAAATATCAGAATATTATCTTTATAACAGGTTAACAGGTATAATCTAATTTAATTCTGGAAAATTAACCACCGTGATAAAAATGTCAAGGTCACACACGTTAGAAAATGCGCGTTCAAAGAGAATAAATACACGTGGTATCTCACTACACCCGCCCCCTAGTGATATTTCGTAAATTTTTACGAACCCCCCTTCGAGCCTCACGTGATTAATGGACGACCCCTAAAGTTAAAACAAACCAACTCAAGAAAGTTGTAGTTTCATTAACACGAACAATACCTACAATCGAAATCATAGTTAAAACAAAAAAAAAAAATCAATACACTTTCTCGAAAACTGCTTCTTATCGCACTACGATTAGGTTCAACATGCAATGTATTTCACACGGGTGATCTGCAGATAACTATACTTATACTAAGTCCAAATGGGTTCAATGACTATAGTCGGTGGTTTTTGTTTATTTTTTTAATCTCGGCAGAGAGATATGCGTCTTTAGGGCGTAAATATTCTTTGAATATTTAAATTGTATTTATAAACAGAATAATGATTATTTAAAACAATTATTGACTTTTATGAACATTTATTTGTGGTCTAAATTCAAAAATATTTGAATTTTCTATTTTTCATATAAGACTGTGTAGTAGCATCATACCTTTGCTTCTTCTTCAACCTGGCGAAAGCCAAGCGCAGAAAAAAAGCAAATTGAATCATAGTTTCCTTATAATTCCTGCCAAAAATACTTTCCGTTGTAATAAATAATTTCTTCGAAAGTGTATTAAAAAACATCGTTTGATACGCGTGGGGATTTGTTACTGCAGTTCTCGGCTCCATAACAATTCCGCCTCGAATGCAATAACAAAGTTTCCTCACTTATATCAAAATGTACTATTTCAATACACTTTCTCGAAAACTGGTTCTTATCGTACCACGATTAGGTTCAACATGCAATGGATTTTTATTTTTTTTCCGGACACGTGCGGAAATAAAAATTTCCACAGATAACTATACTTATACTATGTCCAAATGGGTTCAATGACTACCCAAGTAACACCGAAGCGCTGTATGTCAGCTAAATCACTGTCTACCATAGAATCTGAAGCTGTACAAGCCCGCTGAATAAGAGCGTTAGTAGCAGCGCTGTGTCAGCTGATATAACTCTGATTTGGGCACAATTTAAACTGCTATTAGCTGAATAACTGCAGCTATTGCATTATATTAGCATTATTTAAACTTTTATAAGGGTAACAGTCAGCCCAAGCGCTGAACATTGGCTGATTGTTAGAGTGGGTGTTACCTATTATGCAGCACAATGGATGAGATGTGAGTTACCTATTATTCAGCACAACCTACAGACGTGAATCTTTTTAAAACTTCAGCTGTTGAAAATTTAATACAAGTGGCAAAATTGTGTTTTATTTTATTTCCTTTATTCATTCTTTCTCTTATCTAATACATTTATAAATATTTTTAAAAAACAAAAGTAAACAAAACATTTAAAAATAAAAAAAATAAATGGCCCATCGGCATCAGGAACAAGGTCCAGGTTGCCGGTGGTCAGGGCTCCACAGAGAGGCTCCTCACTATGCGTGCCGTGTCCAGGAGTACTGCGCACTGAATCAAGCCCTTGACCCAGCCGCGCAATGAGAGCCTCCTAAAGTGTTGGTCGAGACTCTCTGATATTAGTCCATTAACCGTAACGACTATCGGTACAATGATTGCAGAGTCCACGTCCCACATGTCGACAACCAATTTTTATTTATTATTTTGGTGTTGTTTGTGCGTGAACCATTTTGGGACCTTTATTTTTCCTTTAACATGCGTAATATTTTATTGGGAAAGCAAGTTTATTGTCAAATGTCGTATGATTATAGGCGAAAATTTTCACGCGCTCTTTAAATATGACTGTTTACTTGAAATTTATAAAATAAAATAAGGTGATGATACAAAAATAAACTACAAAACTCTTTTTAAATGACATGTTATTTGACAATAAGCTGTTAACTAATAAATGGAATCTTTTTCAAATCTAATTGTTATTTTCGTTGACTAAACAAAAATAAATTGTTAGTGTTATTATAATAAATAGGTTAAAACCTGAATAATGGCGGACAACCAATGTGCACCGCATTAATCACAATTAAATGCTATGTATAGCATATAGCATAATTATAATGTTTCCACTGCTGGGACACAGGCCTCCTCTCTATGAGAGGAAAATCCTATGTGCTGTGTAAGAATTCACTCGTGGTACATAAATCCGTAACAAGCTGACACGAGTAGTTTTTGTGTCGAACAAGTCAGCCACAGAGCCATGTAGAGCTTAATAGTTGGTAACACTTACGCAAATATTGTACGCAATGAACCGCTAAACTCTCTGTACGAATTGGCTTTTTTGGGGATCGGTGGAAACAGCATAATATCTTGACATTTTACAAAATACAATGTCTGTCTCTATCCGTTTATGTTACTTATTAACATCAGCTCATCCGATCAGTGTGTCACCGTAAATTTATAGATACTTAGTATAAAAAAATTCACGGTCGAAGTGAAACGTGAAACGGTTACGGTCAAATAATAATAGTCTTTCAGGATCTTATTTAACAGCATTAGTAGATTAATTGCCTATGCTAGTACAAGTATTCAGCTCCAACCAGGATCAAAGGTTACATGTGATCTAATTTATAGCAGTTTGATGTAATTTAAGTGCTATTATAAGATTGCGTGTAGCAAGCTGATTACCACTGTAAAAGTTCAACTATGTACAGCAAGACGAAATATATCATTGTTAATTGAAGTCACAGAATAATTGATTGCATTAAAGCAATTGACATGTTCTTTTTTTAAAATGCAAGTATTTATGGGTACGTTTGAGGCCTTCAATTCAGAATATAGCTACTTTCCGGTCCACAAAATGCTATTTTGTGGCTGAAAGTACTATTGATTGCTAAATGCTGATTAACACAGACCGGGACACGTATATTAACGCTCGCAACATTACAATGTTATTTCCATGGTTCTTGTTGTTTGGTGTTGTTTGTAGCCAATAAACAGGCGAAAGCGTGATTTTTAGCTTTTGCAGTTAGCGAGTAAACTCTAAGAAGTCTTCATAAATGCTAAAGTTACCGATGTGGACCCTATGTGACATCCAATAATGTAGTTTGGTGCTACTTGGGTATAGTCGGCGGTGTTTGTTTTTTTTTTTTAAATCTCGGCTAAGAGATATGCGTCTTTACGGCGTAAATGTTTTTGAGTAAGTATTTAAATTTTGGTTATAAATAGAATATCATAAATAAACATGATTATTTAAAACAATTATTTACATTTATGAACAAATAAACATTTATTTGTGTTCTAAATTAAAAAAAATATTTGAAGTTTCTATTTTTCATCATACCTTTGCTTCTTCTTCAACCTGGCGAAAGCAAAGCGCGGCAAAAAGGGAATTAAATCATAGTTTCCTTATAATTCCAGACAAAAATACTTTCCGTTCAAATATTTAATTTCTTCGAAAGTGTATTGAGAAACGTCGTTTGATACGCGGATTTGTTAGTTCTCGGCTCCATAACATATTCCGCCTAGAATACAATAACAAAATTTCCCCACTTAAATAAAAATATACTATAATCATTCTCTTTCTTTCAGGGGGAGCAACATCCAGCAGTATCAGTTCAGAGAGCGAAGGCGAGGCACACACACACCCCAGACGAACAGCTCACACTCACACGCGCACGCGCGTCGCCAGCCAACTCACACTGTGTCCTACCTCACCGCGACGTATTGCGTGCTGCCATTGTTCCAGGAGAGCTAGCACCACCAGTGAGTACCATCTCTCTGAATCTTAGCATATTACTTTTTATGTTAAGAAAATATGTCCGCGTCAAGAGAAACTCAGCTGTTCGCTTCACACAACCATTCCAGGAGGAAAATTAGCACTCCCAGTAGTTTATGACAGCTTAATACCACACCACCACATATAGCACCACATATGTAGCGTGTGCATGCTCGCAGACGGAACAAAAAGGAATTCGAAGGTGATATAATTAAACGCGCAAGGACACAACCAACGACAAAAAAATTATTTTCATCAAGTAAAGACTATACAGAAAAATAGTGCACATAGTTTATGCTAGATGGCGGTAAAAAACTATATTTTGACATTCTAACATCCCCACATATTATATCAAAATATCCAATAAATATACTTTTATACAATGACTATTATTTTCATAAACTTATAATGAAAGCATTATAAGGCTCCAGCACCCATAGAATGACATGTCTATTCTACCAACAATAGACAAAGCTCTTTCTATACAACTCGACATGTGTTCTGCCCGAGCATGGGGCGACCCGTAGACTAGTCTCTACGAATAGTCCAGTGCAGACCATAAGGTGGAACGAAGTTTATAGTGGTCGGATTTTCATGGGGCTTTTTTATGTTGAGTTCCTAGAGTTGTGGAGAGAAAAGGTTAAAAAAAAACTAAACAAAGTAAAATATTTTTGAACGATAACGAAACATTGGGATGTAGTTGTTTTGTATTTTTTTTTTCTAATGTGTTGGTTTTTTGGAAAAATTATACTAGCGGTAAGAAGAAAGTAGTACATTTTTAATGAATCATATTAAGTACTGATTTATTATCGTACCATCCTATATACAGGGTGTAAACAGACCCTACACATTGCCGTCAACCAAGCATTCTGTACATCTAACTAAGTAACTGTACGCAAAAATTATTGCTGGGAAACGACTTTTTTTTTGGGGTAAAGAATTACGTTTTACGGTAGGACTCGATGGAAAGCACTCAAAAACATTGAGCTGATGGATGGATTGAATAGTACGGGGGTCGTGGAGGTGTGTTAAGTAAAAATCATACATTAAAAACATGTATTTAAAAAAAACTTGTGAAAAAGTTGGAACTTTGACCCCCAATGTCTCCGTAACTAGAAGGTTCCCAGGTAAGGTCTAGAACAAAAAAATGATCACAAAGACGGGGAGAACAAGTGCCTTTCGGCGATGTTAAGGGTCTATTTACACCCTTTATGTGTGTGATTATTTTAAAAGAATTATTTTAATTTTCTCCCTTAGTCGAAAACAGCACTACACAGCCAATGCCACAATCTTGTTTTAAAATATCCTATTTTAAAACAAGATGTGGCATTAGCTGATATAGTTTATTTTGATATAAGTGGGGAAACTTTGTTATTGCATTCGAGGCGAAATTCACAACTAAGCCGCGGGCGAGATTGTTATGGTATGTTAGCGGTAGGGTGTATCTTATAAACGACTCTTTCCAACACACTTTCGAAGAAATAAAATAATAGAATTTTTATCATGAATTATTAGGAAACTTTGATTTAATTTGCTTTGCGCGCTTTGCTTTCACCAGTTTGAAGGAGAAGCAGCCGCTAAACAGCCTAATATCAAAAATAGAAAGTTCAAATATTATTTAATTTAGAATACAAAAAAATGTTAATTTGTCCGTAAAAGTAAAAGTTAATTTAAATTATCATGTTTACTATGTATATTCTATTTATAAACACAATTTAAATATTCAAAAAATATTTACTTCCGAAAGTCGCATATTTCTTTGCCCAGATTAAAAAAACACCACGACAATAGGCATTGAACCAATTTGGACTTGTATAAGTATAGTTCTACTAAGCTTATGTCTGTGGATTTTTTTATTTGCGCGTATATTGTGATAAATGAAAAAAAAAACCGGCTAAGTGCGAGTCGTAGTCACACGCACGCAGGGTTCCAAAGCACCAAACAATTTATTACATTCAACAGCAAAACTAAATTAGTTTTTTCATAGTATGTTAATGAAAAACAAAGTTACTGCTGCAGTTTGGTGAAAAAGTCCCATATTTCAAAAACTAAACATCAAATCTTATTCAAACCAATTTTCATTGAAAGTTTTTTCTACATTCTACAATCCTACATTTTTTCAGAATTTTCCTCCTCTAACTTTAGAAATTAGAGAGGGGGGGACACATTTTACCACTTAGGAAGTGGCTATCTTTCAAACTATTGACTTTGAGAAGAAAGAAGCAACGGTATGAAGCCGCTAAACAGCCTTATATGCAAAACAGAAAATTAAAATATCTTAGAATTCAGAACACAAATAAATGTTAATTTGTTCATAAAAGTACATATTTTTTTAAATAATAATTTTTACTTATGATATTCTATTTATAAACACAATTTATATATTCAAAAAATATTTACGCCGTAAAGACGCATGCATATCTCTTAGCCAAAATTAAAAAAAAAAAGCTCACCGCCGACCATAAGCATTGAACTAATTTGGACTTAGTGTAAGTATAGTTATTATTATTTCCTTTATTTATTTCTATACAAATTTCATGTTTAAATATTCCATAAAATAAAACAATATAAAAAAATGTAACCCACCGGTATCGGGAATAGGGTCCAAGCTACCCGGGTTCCAGAGAGAGGAACCTCCTAAGAAACACTACCTAGCCGTGTCCAGGAGTACCGCTTTCTGAATCAAGCCTTTGATCTAGCACTAATTATACTTTCCACTCATATAACTCTAGGAGCCACTTTCCTGCTGGAGTAACGTGCACCTCACCTCACGCTCATTCAGTCGTATAAGATAATAACAGAATATTTATTTTAAAACAAATAAAGTAAATTTTCAAATTATTATTGTGATCCATAACGGGCCTCTAATCAATTAAGAGGGGTGTTACAAAAAAACGCGAAATTGCAATTGTATGTTTTTCGTTGGTTGCTTGAAATAACAATTATTTTTTTTAAATAGGTCGTTATCTCTACTACAATTATATTAAAACAAATTTTAGATAACTTTTTTATTTATTTAGTAATTATCATTCTCCCTATGCATGTTTAGGCAAAAACTCACGGAGACCTGATTTGGGAGCTCTAATGTGTAGATTCTATTGAATATAGACGATCAAAAATTTTTTTTTGTCTCACTTTTATCCTATACTATAATATTATTAGAATACATTTCCGTTATATGCCTTACATGTAAAGAAAAAAAAACTAGATCTAATTCAATTATCGACCGAAAAGGGTTGGAAACATGCCGCGATATCTCCGAAGTTGTGCATCATTTTGATGTAATATATAAATATTACATCAAAATGATGCACAACTAAAATATTTTTCACAACCAAAATATTTTTCAATATTTGCTTGAACTATACTATTATTTTTTCCTTTATTCATCTATAAACTTATTTTAAATATTTTTAAACATTTCTTAAAAATAACCATATAAAAAAACATTTAAAAATATAAAAAATAGTGGTCCGCCGGTAGCGGGAGCAGGGTCCAAGCTACCGGTGGTTAGGGCTCCAGAGACAGGAACCTCCTCACAATACGAGCCGTATCGAGGAGTACTGCCATCTGAATCAGGCCCTTGATCCAACCGCCTAAGGAGAGCCTCGAAAGATGGTCGTCGTCGTGATTTTCTAATAAAAAATATGGTAATTGACTGTACCAAATAAAAGAAGTTACGTTGATGTGTTTTATTTATTTAAACATGTTGCAACCGTACTATTTATTTATTTACGTACACATAAAATATATTAAACAGACATATTTGTCTGTGTAATATCTCTATATAATTCGATGGTCTAAAGATATTGTTTATTTTTCAAATAAATCTGTTCACAAGAAACATATATGTGTTTACGAGTATTGTGGTCGGCTTTTACTTTCTAATGATGCATCTTTAGTAAATGCGCTGGTATACATTGTTTTACACTTGAGACTTACACCTGGAACCAAAAATGCTGAAGTGAACAATTAGCGCTAATTAATAGTTCGTAAACATCTATGGTTTGCGCGCAGGTAGCAGAAAGTTCTGATGCTAATTATCCTTTTACTTATTGTAATACTTGATTAGTTGTAAAACACGTGCGTTCGGCTTTGACCGTGTAAGGATATTAATGTCAAAAACTACCTGAATGAATTTAAAAATGCAACAGCAAATGAAACGTTTAAATAATACGAATAGCGCGGACTATAATAGTGTCCTTTAAAATATCTAACAAAAGTACTTTCATGGTATCGATAGTATAAATTATTTCGATTTCTATGAGTATAGAGCACGATTCAGACTACTATGCTTCGGATGTCGGTTATCTACGATCTGTTACTGCATAAAAATTTAAATGTTTATGTACATCTACTTAATTTAATACTTTAAGATTCTTAAATAATAAAAAAAAATATATTAAAATGAATTAAAATAAATCTTAAAACGAATTATATAACATTAAAATGTCACATCAAAAGTTTGTCCGTTCACGGGAGTACCACCTTAACTTTATCCTAAGAAAACTTGTGGTACGTTGCATCAAGATCGTTTAGTCGCCATACTCACAATATCATTGTGCGAACGAGTACAGATATGAAAGAAAGAATCGGTCGCGTAGCTCGCCGACCGCTCGGTGCGTAAAATACCTAAATTCGCGTAGCGCCGAAATGTAAGAGCGCTCTTAAAAACTCAGGAGATGGATTTTATATTATTTTTTCTACAAACAGTGGCCCCTGTTGCTCGGCTCCTGTTCGAATATTACTAGAACTGAGTGTTATTTGCAGGTGGCATCGAGACGTCAGGAGAGTCGGGCGGCAGCTCGGAGGTGTGCTGGTGCGGCGTGTGCGGCGCGTGTGGTGTGCGCTGCTCGCGCGGCCAGTGCGGCACGTGCAGCGTGCGCGGGGAGTGCGGCGCGTGCGGCGTGCGCGGCGTACGCTGCGTGTGCGGCGCGCCCGCCAGCTCGCGTGTCGACCCGCTGGACGGCCTGCCGCCCGCACTCGACCCGCTGCAGGCCCGCCTGCACCAGATCATACTCTACCAGAAGGTCAGCGACTGCTAGCCTGCTACTATCTGCTCGAGTAAACTGCAGAATAAATGCAGCTTGGTTGGTTCGAGTGCATTGCTATCGTAATGCTGTTATCATTATCCACAGCTTGCGCTTAAAATGCAATTTTCATTACAGAAAGTAGTGGAGGAGCTGAGTGGCCAGTTACGTGAGGCTCGGGAGGCATTGCGCCTGTCGTCCCCGCCTGCGCCCGCCCCTCCCGCCGCCCCGCACGCGACCACGCCCACGCAAGTACGGCGACATATACACGCGTAATACACCGCTACAATATAGTATACCCTTCTCAGGGCTCATATTACCCTGGTTTAATACCCATTCATAAATTTGGTCTTTTGTTCCGCAAACTAGTTTGTTTCTCAAAGCATTTTTCAACACTTGTCTATCAATCGTATTCTCCTGGTACAGAAAACAAGCAGCGGTAGTGGGTCAGTGCGAGGCAGCGGCAGCAGCAGCGGCAGCGCGTCCGAAGTAGAGGTGGGGGAGGAGGCGCGCGGCGTCGTGTGGCTGCCCGACAGCGCCGCTCCGCGCTGCCAGTACTGCAGGAACCATTTCTGGCTGGCCCGGCGCCGGCATCACTGCAGGTAACCTACCAGGATCACATAACTCACCGGAGTTTAGTTCGACAGGCCCTCTTGGCCACGTGTCGCGACAGTAGACTATCATAATTAACCATTAGTTCCTTTGTCTCAGACGGTGCGGCGGAATATTCTGCGGCTCATGCTCCGAGATGAGCTCGTGGGGCGACTGCGGCACCATGCGCGTGTGCCGGCGCTGCCGCGCGCTGCGGTGACGTCACCGGGCCCGCGTCCCCCGCTCCGCCCCGACTTCAGCGCGAGTGCGAAAACTGTTTAGACCGACCCACGCTTCCCTACCGGCCGATCTTACTAGATTAGCGTTCCTATAAAAATATAAAAAACAATAGTAAAGTATATAGTTACGTCTAAACAGTTTTACGTTTAAAACTAGTCATGCCGCTTCGATAACTAGCTTGTGAAACGTTTTCAAAACGCTATTTATCTACGAATTATGTATGAGAATTAAAATTGATTGTCATCTTTATTTTCATTAATATCACCATGACATTATTGTTTCATTATGTTTATCCAAATGTTAAATGTGTTAACGACATTGGCCGACCGTACCGAACTGTTTGAACTGTAACGATGGATGTAGAGGATCTAGTCTTTCGTGGTTTGGCGTCGGATGCTGAATGTTGGCTGGCTGGTCGCGGTAATGTAGTTAGGAAATGGTATAGTGAATTGTTACGCGAAGGCTGACTTTCTACGATTAATATTTAAAGTTTTTTCTACGACTGTTTTTTTCGGTCTCTATAAATAAATTCACTAAATGTATTTCTTTTCGATTTGTTTTGCCGTTTCTTTTGTTAGTCGAGAGAGCGATGGTTGTAACTGGCCCCAACTCATGTGAATACATACACATAGGTATCACTTTGTATAAACATGTTTTTTTCTTTTTATTTTGGTATAATAGTGTTTCATTTGTTCTATTATTATTTTTGTACAGTAAGGTTTTGTTTCACACATGGTCAGACACTGGACAATCTCTCGTGAGCTGGCCGGCGCGCGTCGGTCTCTTACAGAGAGCAATAACCTTAAATAAGACTTAATTTGTATATTCGACATTTTCCATTAATTTCAAATGTATGAAATACATTTCTTTGTACTATTAAATATTCGACTGAATTTGCTTATGGATAAGAATAGATGTCTATATTGGACATATTGATTTATAAAATCCATACTAAGCTTTATAATTACGTTGATACATTTATATTGTGTACTAAATTTTCACGCCGTAATAATTTCGTAGAGTAGAGCGTCAGAGTTTCTGTATTTTATTTGTGATATTGTGATGATAATTTTGTATAATGATTAAGAGTTTAATAACATGTTGTTAGAAGTAAAATTTTACAGGTGATTATTTTAACCCTCGCCGGTGCGTTGATTTAGCTGTTGTCGAAAGCACTAGGAGCGAATGTCCATGTGGTGTCAACGATAGAGTAGACCCGCGACAAGTGTGTAGCGCGGCCCAGCTTCCATACGCGACGAGCGGCCCTAGTGATAACGACACACATCTACTCTAGATAATATGTTAATTGAAAAATGGGTGTATTCCCGTTTACCCCACCGCCCGTGCCCTGGTGGGACCAGCGGGAATAGATTAAAATAATTAAAAATTGTTCCCGTTGGCCCACCGTATTTTTGAGTAATAAATATAACTCAAAAACCTTGCATGGGATCGAGTAGTGTTAGTACAGTTGTGCTAGTTATGGGCAGTAACCTTACGAACAGTACTAGAATGGCATGAATCTAAGAAGGTATTTATTACTAGAAGACCGTACCTATACCCAGAATTATTAAAATGCATACCACCTTGAGCTCATGCCAGCCTGGTACCTTTTGGGGAACATATGTGTCATATTATATGCCTCACTGGCAACAAACGGGATCTTTTTTCGCGTTTGTCGCCAGGGAAAATATACAAGACCGTGATCAGAGCTGTCGTACTGAATGGATCGGAGTGTCTTTTAATTCCCACTGACATCATTAGGGTTTGTTTCATTCCTTCATTTTTCTGATCTCAAAGTAGTGGGGCAGGATAGTGGGGCCAACGAAACAACGTTTTTGATTTTTCCCGTTGGCCCCACCAGTGGCCATGGCAGTGGGGTCAACGGAAATACGCCGAAAAATGATTCTACTACCATAGGTGTTATTTTCTTAATACATTTTTTTTATACATTGATATAATAATGTTAGACCCGCTCGTCGCCAAGGGCCGCGCGACAGCGTAACTGCTTCGTATATAAATAAAATGATTTTGTAATTTATTCGTAAACTGAGGGGATTGTTGTTAACTGCATATATTTTATATTGTAAAGGAAAAGCTCGGAGTAACGTGTAAGTATTGTCGAAGTGCAAAACTTGTTTGTGACCAATGATATTGACGCGATGTGAAATAAAGCATATTTAGTTTTATGAATTGATTTCTTTTATTTTTCCTAATATCATCCCCAATCTTGTACTTGTAGATCTCTGACAGTCGTTACAGGTAGTCAGTGGCCCGAAAGTCTGACAACCAGTCTTACCGAGGGGTATCGTATTTCCCTGTACTAACTGGGATGTGTAGGTCAGATAGGCAGTCGCTCCATGAAAAATACTGGTATTAAGCTGCATCCGGTTCGACGGGAAGATGGCCCCAACAAAGTTGGGAAAGGCTAGGCAGGTGATGACGATCATCCACAACCATTTCAATTCTTATACCTACACCAGGCGGCATGACATGGCAAAGGATTTTGATCCTTATTTTCATCACACTGAGTTTTTGTTGATATCGTTACGAGGGGAATTGAGCATATCGCGGGAAGCAGAATCTGATTTCATTTTTTGAAGGGTTAATAGCAATAGCAATAGCAATCCCTCCTAAAAAAGGCAATGACCCAATAACTTGCGTGATACAAATCTGGTTTATTTAATAAATTAATACTAATGTGCGGACGGCAGACTTAATGCCAATGGCATTTTCTACCAATCAACCTTTGGGTGAGGACATAAAACTGATTTCCATCCTGGTTCTCAAACATTTCGTATCGAATGGTGTTCAAATAACACCCGGTGTCTGGAACAGAAGTCAAACACGAGTCAAAGTCATGCGCATGTTAAGTACCAAGTCCAAAAAGCCACTACGAGCACTTCATCATCTGCCTAAGAGACACTTCAGCCAGAACGGACAAATCCTCGCGTAATTTATAGACTGCATTGAAAATAGGATCGTAAACGTGTTGCGCCGACACCAGGTAACATGGGACAAGGGCAGGAAGATGGTGATGATTGAAAATAGGACCGTATTGAAATTGTATGAATATCTGTTTGAACTGACCCTAATGTTTTAAATAATCTGATAATTAGTAAACTAATCATAGCGGGCTGACGCGCGCTTGGCAATTTTTAGCTTTTGTTGATTTTCGAAATGAAAAACAGAAGATTATCGGAAAGTCATTTATTCGCAGCATCCATTAACATCAATCTCAGTAGTGCTTACAACTAATCAACATTGATAATAAACAAATGCAGTAGTCGGCCGATCTAACATAAAATATAAATACAGTATAGCCATATTTGAAACAAGGAATGATTTTCATTGCGCATGGCGTTCTGTAGACAAATATTAGTAAAGCAGAATGTTTTGAAAACATTGCATAATGCTGTTTATCAATAAATAACATAGTTGAAACGCTATTTAACATATAATTAACACTAAACAGATCTTTGGTATCTAGACACTATACGTTTAATATGAATACAAAAAATATAACTTTATACCTACTCAGACTAGAAACCGTAAAAATAAAATGCATCTTCTATACAAAAATAAACAAAACATTTATCAAGTTTATAATTTAAATCAATTTATTACCAATGATTATGCGAAAATGATTCTCTTTAAATAAATAGATATTGGTCATAGATGATTTCCCATCCTAAAAAATAAAAAAAGGTACATCGCCAGGAATAAAATAATTTCGCATATGTAATGATCTTTTCACAGTTCTACTATTATGCAGAAATTGGTTTATTTATAACGTCGATATCTAAAACAATAATTATCTAAATAAAATTAGTTAAGTTTTGATTTAGAGAGTACCTACTAGGACCTTATAAACTTATGCAGTGCATATTTTAATCAAGTGCATTAGGCTTTTTTGAACTTTCAATGTGAATTTCGTTGAATTTATTTTGATTCTAAAAATAGCTATGTGGCTGAGAGGCCTTGTGTATTATGCAATCCTAGTACTTATGTTTAAAATAACAACATAAGTACAGTGTAAAGTAAAGTAACGTGAGTAAAGTTTTGACTAGGTATTAAATATTATTTACTAATAATACAATAAAAAGTTAGGCCTTAAATTAGGAACAATAATTACGCATTGCGTGGCGCACTACTTGGTGCTCGGTTGCTCACAAAGATAATCCATTCCATTCGGTGTCATTGGATAACACAAAAGGTATGTAGGTATTATTGTGTTGGACCGACTCAACAGTAGTACCTACTTGGCTGGATTAATGCACAACCAAACCTTTTAAAGGCATTTGTAGCCACCGCGTAATTGAAATTAATGAGTTAAATGATAATTAATTTTTAATTTTCTTGACTCTGAAGGTTAATTAAGAGTACGATTCGTGTCGCGCAGAGGTAAGGCCTATGAAATTTGGTGTCACAATGGCACTAACTTCGTGGGGCAAACAATGAACTAGGGAAGGTGTTACGCTCCAGTCGTACTAGTAATAGTATAATCAATGACTGAATGCAGAATTTTGAGGGGGGGGGCAACTGATATAGCTCGATGGGCCGACAGGAATATACCGCTGCGGAAACATATTTGGAAACATATTAGTTGGTATGTATCGAAACAACACAATGAGATAATCTCGGTATATTTCATCGATACCCGTCCTATATCATCATTTCAGCCGAAAGACGTCCACTGCTGGACATAGGCCTCCCCCAAGAAGGGGGGGTTTTGCCATAATCGCCACGCTTGGCAGGCGGGTTGGCGATCGCAGTATGGTGTTATAAAAAAAAAAAAATTAATAATATAATATAATATTGCCACTCTGAAATATTGCGACAAATCTAGTATGATTTAGTAACAATTAGAGGTATTTAAAAACAGATTTCCAATGTTAACTATCATCCAGCATTCTGTGTAGCGTCGACATCGACAGTATCGATACATCACGGATGGTCGGGCATCCTTATAAATTGCACTATGTTGTCAAGCAAACGTAATGCCGTCGGAATTATTATATAGATCATTTTCCACATCAATAACTTGATATAAATACGTCCAATCACATCACAACACGTAAAGAATCAATACGTTTGTACATTTTGTTAAAACTACGTTGGCTTAATTCTTAATATTACTGACTACACAATGAACTAGAAAAGCTTCATAATTAAAGTTTGAGCCGCTTCATTAAGGGATTTATAAGATCCAGTTACAGAAAGGGACAACACAATATTATTCTAGTTATTTTATACTCCTTTGCCATTCATCTACATAAGTCTGATCTATATTATAAAAATACTGTTATTATCAAGTTGTGATCTTAGTTCTACACAAAATTAATAGGACAGAAGATATCTCCTAAACAATGAGGGCTATCGTTTTTCAGCTCACTAGACAGCGCCACCGGCGAGTAAGGTTGGGAGGACCAATAACTTCATTAAAAGTTTATTTTTTTACGTATAACAACATAGTGTAAACTTCAGATACATATTTACAATATCGTCTCTAAAATGAGCAAACATGAAACATTTAAAAATCATTCTTCCTCCAAGTACTAACAAATTAGATCCTAACTTGCTACTTAAAATCTTCAAGCCTAAAATAACCATGAATGGCTCAATCTTGACCACAATCGTGAATATTAATAAAAATACGTGATATAAAAGCGCGCACTACGCAAACACTGACTTTTGACATTTCTGAAGACCTTACTCTACACGAGCGCCTCTAGCGGCGAACTCCAAAACAAATAGCCCCGCGCATATTTAATAAGCTCCTGAAATTAACAAAAATGTTGCCAGAAACTGCGAGGAGCTCCAGCTGAAAAAATGGCTTAATAAAATTGTTCTGTTCGTAGAACTAATGCATTTAAAATCTACTTATTTTACCTTTTAATAATGCCGTGCCTTTCACATACTGTACCCACGGGTTCGCCCACATTACAGTGAATTTTCATGGCATTATTTAGGTCTATAGTTCCATGTATCTATATAATATAGCTTTAGGCTTAAAGTATCTCTAATACTTTCGTCATTTAGGTATCATTTTATTATGAATCGAATAATGTTTTAACGTGAGCTCATCATCGAAAAAAATCTTCTGTACCTATTTACTTTGTGTCATTAAGTTACATAACAACTTTCTTACCCTACTGTCAGCGGTTCATGGTGTCTCTGCTTATAGTCCATGGCCATATTGAGCACCCTGTTCCTCACCTGATCCAATTCTTTGTACATGTCGGCTGTAAACGGGTCGAAGTCTTGGTGCTTTTTTTTTCGCCTGAAGATTCCTTCTTTGTTAGCTATCGCGCAGTTCATGTCAGCCTGGTAAACAGAATACATTTATTCAACATTAAAAACAATTAAGTTAGCTTATCAAATTCTTTCCTTCCCCGTATCGGAAATTTACGCTTAAACGACTCATGATCATGAATCACACTAATCTAATCTAAATATACACCGTGTTCTTCACGTTATCCATAAACTTTGGCAAACGCTTCTATAGCTTTTACAAATCATCTTACAAAGGAAGTAGTACTTTAAAAGGCAACGTTACAAAGATATTAATAATTTCAATTAATGCAATTTAATTGAGCTATGCATTAAAGGGTCTTAATTTAGCCTATGTTGCCGCTTAGTGCAATTAAAAATAATAATAAGAATTCATTAATGTGTCCATAATGAAAAATGCTTCCGTGGTCTGAACATCTGGTCGAAGTTTATGTATATCGTCCGGAACACGGTGTATAAAAGTCACTCATCATGATATATTGAAAACCGCTTGACGTATAAAGATGAAATTTAGCAGGAAGGTAGTTAATATGTAGTTAGTAGACGTCTAAGGAGGTATACCCTTATACCTCCTTAGACGTCTACTAACAATAATTGTTACGTAAAGTTAATTAGTTTGATGTACAGAATGCTTCTTTGACGGCTATGTGAAGGGTCTGTTTACACCCTTTTTAATTAAATATCGGTAACTTATTAGCAGTACCCTATATACACACACACTTTCACAGTTCGTCGAAACTACTGTGAACTTAATTCTCATTACAATCAGATTGCTATTGGATTGCTGGAAGTCTGTCAAAATGACACTAATCGTCAATCTCATTACAATAAAGCTTAATGGGTTACTGCTAGCAGAGGTAAAATCATTTTGAAAGGACTACTCATGATACAAAAGAAAAAATATTTATAATGTGGGGCAGATTTTTCTTATAAGATTCATGTTAATTATATTCATCCATTTAAAAAAAAATACAAACCTCAGTAACATTATACTTCAAAAAGTCCAGTATTCCTTGCAGGACGTGCCTGGTGTCGCGTACCAGGACCTCATAGAACACGATGTGTAGCGGCCCGGGGAACCAGGTCAGACACATCTCGTGGAGCGACTCCCACCACTTCAAGTGCTCCGACACGTGGGATGCCCAATCCTCTGGCAAAATTTTGTTCCGTACTTAAATCTTTTGACCGTCATAGTCATACGTGACAAGCAAGCGCGTGCCCTGAACGCCAAACGACACAAATATGTGTCAAAATGGTAAGTGAAATTGTGGCTTGGCGTGGAGGGCACGCGCGTTCATTTATGTAGTGGCGATCAAAAGGTTTGTATTAGAGCGATGTAGGGAAAATAAAAGAGAACTGTTCAGTTAATAATGCCAATAATTAGTGTGTGCAGTTACAAATGTAAAAAGGTGTAACAAGACACTTAACGAACCCGAAAGGTAATTGTTCTCCCCGTCATTGCGATCATTTTTTTGTTCTAGACCATAACTGGGAACCTTTTAGTTACCTCCGTAACTAGAAGATTCCCAGGAGCTTTGACCCCCAATATGGAGATATTGGGGGTCAAAGCTCCAACTTTTTCACAAGTTTTTTTTTTAATACATGTTTTTAACGTAAGATTTTTACTGTAAACACCTCCACTATCCCTTACTATTCAATCCATCCATCAGCACAAAGCACAATGTTTTCTGTGCGTTATATTGAGTAGGACCGTAAAACGTGATTTTCACCCCAAAAAAAGTCATTACCCAGCAATAATAAATTACTTAGTTTGATGTACATAATGCATGGTTGGCGGCTTCTAAAGGGCCTTGTTACATCCTGTATTATATAAGATTAGGCGAGCTGCACACTACTCCTCCCTTTTTTTAAAAAACATGTTATTATTATTTAAGTACCTATTGCATTTTTTTTTTACTTGGGCTAAGATAACAAATATTTTTTTAAACATTAAATTTTATAAAAAAGATTATAACATATTTTCTTAAATATGCATTGGGACTTTACTTGCGTATGCGTATGCAATGCGTCATATTATGCCGAAATCAAACATTTTGAAAACACTTTATACTTTGATTAGATACTGTACCTAATTTATTATGTTCATGATGTTTATTTTTGAATGCAGATTTTGGCGCCGTTCCTATATGCCCTCTGTGCAGTCTATGGAACTCAGCCTGAAAATATTTCAACAATATTTTAATATTGATGTTTAGATTTCTCTACTGAATTACTTTTTTAATAGAAATTAAAATGGTTTAATATGAAATGAATGAAAAACAATAATCACGTAGATGCATTGATATTGTACATATTCAAAAACAGTCTGATCTAACAAAGCAAAACAAAAATAATTACACTGGTCTAATTTCTGCTCGTCTACCCATGCTGAATACGAGGTGACAAGTAAAAGTAATTTATTAGTTTAAGTTTATATTTATATGTATATAATCCGAATTTAACGATGACAAATTGATAATGTTAGTATCAACTTAGTTGGCATCAAATGTTAAAATATTGTAATTTAGTGCTCTGTTGTACTATTAAGTGAAAAAAGTGTTGAAAGTAAAAAAAAAATATATTTTATAGTAAAATGTGTCAATAATCCCGAAATGTTTTGTTAAATTTCTGGTGAGGTGTTCTATATCGCCTACAATAAAAAAAAGCCTGCTATTACTACTTTACCGAAGACGTAAAACACCAGGATAGAAGCTGGGGTAAAAAAAAAACTACAATTGTGGGGTTTTTAGTGATGAACATGGGGAGCGCTCCATCAGGACATAGCGAAAATGGAAAAACGATATCAGGCCAATTGGAATGTTTCAATGTTAGCGGATTATTGCTGGACCGTTTCTCGAGATGTTAAAGAAGCAGAACACAAGAGGGCAGCGAAATCACGTCTCAATTCTGCTAATGAATAAAAGTACAATATGGTTTCTGTTAATTTTTGCAAAACATTGCAATTTTTTTTTCTGAAAAATGGAAACTAAATTTGAAATATAATCATCATTTTCGTATTCAGCACTTCAAAATTAATAAAAACAGCTACTTTATCTGAAGAATACTTTTTAAAGTCAAAATTTGTATACCAGTGTTACCATTATCAAGAACCTCTTCTGTGGTCTTGCCGATGCCGCCCTGGTAGGCCTGCTAGAGCACATGAAGCAATGTGAGAGTGAGTGAGTGTGAGCGCAACTAAAATTGTTAAAAACATTCATTTAAACAGTGGCAACACACAAACTGAAAATGTACACAAAACATAAAAAAGCTTTAAAAATATTAATGGGGCAGTTGTGAATAACAAAAACTATGTAAATTATTAAATAACCACTAGGAGGTACTGCAAGTAGATCATTGAGCTATTCCTTGTCAGTCGCTGAGACATCTTTTGCCTATTTGTATGCCTTTTCGAGACCAGTTTAATTTCTGAAATATGCTTTCCAGAACAGCAATAAAAAATTTTGGCGATATAGGATCTTCTTGTCTGACGCCTCTTTCGATCTTGATGGGGTAACCTCTGTTTCTAGCTTTACCTTGTTAGTGCTGTGAGCGTAGATATATTTCAGGATATTTAAATACTTATAGTTCACCTTGAAGACTTTCAGAGCTTCCAAGATTGAGCTGTGACTGATAGTATCAAAAGCCTTGCTGTGTCAGTGAATGCTAAATATAGGCTTTTGTTAAATTCAATGTACTCCTCCATTATTTGTTCTAATGTTTGTAGGTTGTCTGTTGTACTGAAACCTGAACGGAAACCAGCTTGCTCTATAGGATGTGAGCCATCGATTTCAGGTGATATTCTGTTTAGGATGATAGATGCGAAGAGTTTGTATGTGCTTGCTATTAAGCTAATTGGCCTGTAATTTCCTATGTCTGTAGGGCTTCCTTTTTTGTAGATTATTATAATTTCCGAACTACACCATTGCTGAGGAACCATTTCGGAATCTAGTATATTATTGAACAGCTGGGTCAAGTGGTGGAGTAAAACGGGTGCATCTAGTTTGATGGCTTCATTTAGTATGCTATCTGGCCCTGGATTTTTCTCAGACTTCAGCTTTCTTATGTGATCATACACTTCCCTTTCTGCTATAGGCTCAATTGTTGCCCTGGTTTCACTATTGACTTGCCTTTGTAAATCCACATTGTCTAACCTTTTCATGTATAGTTCCCTATAGAACTTTGTGGGCGTGGTTGATCACATCTTTTCTTGATATGTTGTGTTTGATTTGAATTCCAGTTTTTGGATCCACGTTTTATGTAATTTCAGATCTTTGAAAGCTGTTTTAGTGCTTTTATGTTTCACAAGGTTTCTTGTGATTATGTCTTGCCTATGTTTCTTATAATTTTTCTTAATAGACTTGTTTGCGATTTTTAACTGTTTGCTGAGCTCGTTCTTCATTGCTTCACCTTAGGTTTTCTGTTATTTTTTTAATCATTTGCTCTGTTTCTTCTCTATGTTATGTTTGTTGTGGATGTTTAGACTGTATAAAAATGTTTTTTCGATTGTAATAGCTTTGTATGTCCGAGGTCTCTTTCATATTGTTTCCTATATAAGCTTGTAGGCTATCCACAAAGCTTTCGACTTCAACATCTGTTTCTAAAGTTTTATTTGTTGGTTTTGCTTCTTAGAAACTCTCATATTAAGTACTTACCAGTCTATATTAAGCGTTGTTTGTTGCGTTATTTCTTCTTCTGTTTATTACAGACGGAGGGTAGTGGTCATTAATCCCTACGGTGGCCAGGCGGCTTGGAGAATGTAGATTGTTGTTGTCGTTGTTATTGTAGGTGTTTGAGTTTTTCGGCTGTTTATTGTGTAGTTTCTATTGGTTGCTGATTGCAGTTTGAGTGGTTTGCCTGAATTCATGAATAGGACTATTCATGAATTCGAAGGCATTTACTTTTTTATTTTGCTTGGAGCCTTTGGTATTGGAGTGACATCGTTAATTGATTGGGGTGGTGAAGGAAGCACGTATTCTTTTGTCATTCTTGTTTCCTTGCTTTTTTTTCCTTTTATTATAAGTTTATCGTATCGAATGACTGCAAAATTTCCTTTCTTCTTTTCTTCGTGTTGTTGTATTTTTAGTTCTTTCCTAATCTTTAATACCTCTTTAGGGAAATCTTCTGTAGCATATGTTGTTGCTGGGAAATATTTGATTTTCTTCAAGATTTCTACTTTCCTCCAAGCTAAGGTGAGTTTTACCACTATAGGTCTATGCTTATTATCCACTTCTTTCCCTAGTCTTTGGACCTGATTAAGTTCACACATGTCAAATTCTCGTATTCCACACTTATTCCCAATGTAGTTTAGGAATTCCACAACCAAATTCATGAGCTTGTTATTATTTGTCTCTGTTTCTTTTAGCCCATGTAGCAAAATGTTGTTTCTCCGCGCATTAGGCGTGGCCCCCGATTCCCGGGGCGTCTTCGGCGGCTGCTGGGACGGTAGGCTCTTTCCCTCTCACGTCCCGCTACCTCCTTCGCTAGCATGACTGCTTCGCAGAGGGAGGTTACAGCTTCCCATTCCCTCTCGCTCCGGACCATGGCTTGAACCAGGGGCAGACGCGAGAGATCGCCGCCGTCAAGTGCGAGTACGAGTGCTCCGCCCAAGCTATGCTGCAGACCTGTTTGGCTGACATAGCCCTCTGGCTCAAAAAGTGAAGGATAGAAGCAAACATAAAATAAAATCCTTTTATACAAAGCTATAGTCAAGCCTATATGGACCTATGGCATCCAGTTATGGGGGAACAGCATCACACTCTAACATAGGGATCATACAGCAGCGTGTTCAAAACAAGCTTCTAAGAATAATCACACATCCCATGATTTGTTCCAAATGAAGTTCTACACCATGATCTGAAGACACTTCCAGTCAAAGAAGAAATAAAAAGCTTCATCAAATAATACAAAGAAAGAATAACTAGCCACCCAAACTTGGCAAACCATCTCATGAATAAAAAAGGAATCCGCAGGCTAAAACACAAAATTCCACAGGATTTTATCAGTCAATCTTTAGCAAGTCATCTAACACGCCATAGAAATTACTTAATGTCCTAATTAATAGTGACAGATTCCAAGCAAGAAGAACAACAATAAAAAAAATATATATAAAAATAATAATTCGGTAGCAAAAAGTTTAGAACTTCTAAAATATGCTCCAGTTGTGATGTAAAACCTCTTTGCTTACCAATATAGCATCCCTTGGGTTCCGTATGAGTAGTATAGCAGATCGGAACTCCTCAGGGGCTTCATGCGTTTTGACTACAAGCACTGAGCCATCTGTTACATTCTCTGCAGGGAAGCCGTGTACTCTTAGGCCATAGTCCATGTATTTAGAACCAGTTACTACACCTGGAAATGTTTAATAGGGTGTAAAAATCATTCAAGCTTTACACTCTGTAAGAATTAAAGGCAGAGAAGCTATCACCATAACCAGTATCCAAGTAATTTTGGGTAGGTAGGGCAAACTGTGCTTGGGTAAAGTGTAGACTAAACAAACAGACAACTACCAACTTTTAAAATTATTCCGTTGCTATGAGTAGTCCCTTGGAATCATCAATTGCAATAAATAGCAAAGTGTGGAGTTTTTGTTTACAATAAATACTTGCTTGTTTAAAGAACATAATTGGATCCCGCAAACAGATAAATCAACTCGTTGATACTTATTTGTAACACAGTTATTTGTTATAACAACTAGCGGGCGGTTCCTTTATGGCACAATAGTAAGCACTAGGCCATTGAAAATACAGAATTATTTATACAATTATATATTGAATAAACCGTGAGTTATCTACTCACGTGACACAACTTCATGTAATATTTACCAGTAACTTGTTGCAGCAGGTATCGAAGCCATGTGTTGCCACTCCCAGGGTGCGACACCAGCGCGACCACGTCCGGGGCGGGAGGCGACCGCCACCGCAGCTCTCTGCACCAGTTCAGAGGACGTTCACGACGAAACGCGAAGTTATTCATGTACCCGCCCGCGTAGTAAAGACCCCGCGAACCATGCAAAGGGTGCATGGTTCGCGGGGATAACACAAACAATATTATCGAGAAATATAACATCACCACCGCAGCTGCAAGGAAAAATATCGATCTTCGCGACATGACTGCTAATGTAAACTCAATTCTCCTTAGAATAAACATTTTTTTGATTCATGATTTAGCGATTGTTGTGCACCTGCCCACTTTGTGTTTTGATTTCGTTATCATATTGTTTTTGGAAGGATAGCCAAAAAATTTCACAAATTTGTAATTTCTTGCTCAGTTGTAGTACATATTTAGAGTATTTATTGTTGTATTCGAAACACCGTTTCTCGTGATTTAGTTAAAATAAAAATAATTCGTAACTTTCTATTGACAGAAAATTTTGACAGGCGTTATATTTTTGCGCAAAAAATGTTGCTAACAGAAAATAAAATTGTGGGTATAATAAATAGTAGAAATCATTATTCATTATTTTGCTTTATTTTCCATCAGCTGTTTATTTTGATCTTGTGACTTCCTTGTTTGCTAGAAAAGAAAGAGTATCACGTTAGCAGGCCAATATTATATCCAGTATGTTCTTGCTCGACACGATTTTGAACTTTTTGTGAGAAGCCAATTCCGTGGCGTCTAATAAAGTGTTTTCGGGGCCATGGCCTTAACTACCCTACTAGTTTACATTTAAGTGGACAACTCACGGTTTATGGCAGTTAGTTCGCCCTTATACATGGGAGTGTAATAAATCACTGGAAAACAAGAGAGTGAGTGTGTAGGTCCACTCACTCCCTCGTTTGTTTCAAACAAATTAAAACATGTGAATTTTACGTTTGGCTTGGCTTGTAAAGAACAACCCGATTAGTGTTGGTTTTTACTTGAAACAAACAAATGCAATTTTTTTGCGATAATATTTCGCACGTTTGCGAAATGTGCCAAACGTGTGGATACGGTATTCTTGGAGATTTCTGTCCTGCACTTATCACAATTTATTTGTCTAAACAAACTGTAGGCTATAGCTACCTACACTACCTTCAGTTCGGTTGCTCTGAACATTGACGAGGTTTGCCAAGCCACGCGGCTGGTGCCGCGCCGCCGCCGCCGCCGCCGCCTCCTACCCGCGCAGGAGAAGCGGCGCTAGGTCGCCCTCGCCTGTCCGCGCTAACCAATGTATGTACCGACTAGGCCCGTAGTGCGGCCATAACGCGCGGATAGGAACGTGTGAAAACTACGCGCGCTAACTCGCTCATGCCCGTCGCGCTAGGCGCCCGCCTTACTCACTACACTATGGACGTAAACAGCGGTTTCATATGTTTCATACTTCGCGCCCGTCGTCGCAACTGCGCTAGGCTCACACTTTGGACGCATTCTTAGAGATTTTCAGACTCCTTAACAGTGGGTATATTAAATAATGATTTTAAATGATTATGAACTAATTGCCGTTTGTTGTTATAACGATACATGAGGAAAGAACACGAGGGTATTTATTTCATTTGGTGCAAATTGGGCGGTTTGTTAAAGAATATAGAAAAAAAGATTGTTTTTAATCGCAAACTTCATCTTAGTTAAAAGTTTCTTATTCAAGATTTATTAAAAAAAATGAAGGCCACCTTTTAGGGTCCATATTAGTGAAGATATGGACCCGCAAAGTTTTAAGCGTCATGGTAATGACAAATGTTTCTATCTCCAATTAGTGAACAGTTCTTGCAGTCTGTGTGTGTGTGTCTGTGTAGTAAAAACAATGTGTTAAAGTCTCAATGCTGTATTCTTAATACTGCATTGATATAAATGGCAAAATGTTTAAAAAGCAAGCTTTTTTCCGGGTAAGTGGAGATACTCATTACCATGGAATCATTGTCATTACCGTGGAAGCTTTGTGATTACCAAGGATTGTAAAGTCCACGGTAATGACAAAATCCAGAAATTTCCATTTTAGCATGTACCGTATAAGATATTCCAAAACCTTCTTATTCAAATCAGTTAGGCTAAACGCAAACATTTAAAAAGGCAAGCTCTTTCCAGGATAAGTGGAGATAGTCATTACCATGGAATCATTTTCGATTTGAGAGAGGCCATGGTAGAGCGAACGAATTCAACATTAAGTCTCATCTCCAAGTGGGGTGATGAGAATTTGGTTGTTTTCAACGCCACCAAAACACAAGTGTGCCTGTTCACCGCCAAAAGGAGTCCGTTCAATCTGGCTCCTACTTTCCGGGGTACATCTGTACCAGTCACCGACAGCCTCGAGCTTCTTGGTGCGAAGTTGAGTGCGAATCTGAACTTCGGTGCCTACATTGAGTCGAAAGCCCAAACTGCGGCAAAAAAGCTGGGTATCCTAAACAAGGTTAAGCGTTACTTCAAGCCTGGACAGCTTTTAGTTTTATATAAAGCTCTAGTTCGGTCCGGCATGGAGTATTGCTGTCACCTTTGGGATGGCTCAGCCAAATACCAATTAGCCACACTTGATTCTGTTGAGCGCAGAGCCAAGAGGCTCATTGGTGACGATAAGCTGGTTAGTACCAGGCTTCATAGCCTGGCCCATCGGCGCAAAGTTGCATGTTTGTCGGTCTTTTACAGATTGTACTTCGGTGAGTGTGCTCAAGAGCTCCACGAACTCATTCCGCCATCTCCTTTCTTCCATCGGGAGTCCAGACGTACTGCAGGTTATCACCCATACCTTGTCGATGTTCCACACATTCGCACGAAGCGCTTTGCTACATCATTTATTATGCGCACAGCCAAGGAGTGGAATTCCCTGCCTGCGTCGGTGTTTCCAAGTTCATATGACCCCAATCTATTTAAATCGCGAGTTAATAGGCTTCTTTTGGGTTAGCTCGTTCCATCGTCGACTTCATCTCTGTCCTCAGGACTAGATTGAGGTCAAGAGTAAGCCCATATAGAATAAAAAAATAAAAATTTCAGTACCGTGGATTGAAAATTCCACGGTAATCCATGGTAATGACCACCTTGGTAATGACAAAATCCAGAAATTTCCACTTTAGCATGTACCGTATAAGATATTCCAAAATGTTCTACTGATTACGTCATAACAAATCAGTTAGGCTATAAGATAAAATACGATTAATATAAACAATTCGTATTCTTACCGGAAAATTTACGGTTTTTTTCGACGTAGTTGTCATTTTCGTGTTCGCTGATAACGAAAATGTGGTCAAAATAAAAATTCAAGATGGCACCGACAATTTTTTTCATTTTTTCGGGTCCCTTGATAGCGAAAATGAGGTCAAAATACATAGACGCGAAAAAAAAAGTACAATTCTTATTTTTTTTTCTTCGGTTTCTCCTGACACAATTTTGACCCTTCGCCACAGTCTATCTATATCTGTGTTCGCCACCGAAATCTAGTGTGGCTACATCAAATTTAGAACTAGGTAGCAGGTATAGAATACAAAATGGTGTTTACAATTTTATTTCGGGACATGAATACAAAACCAGTTTTAGATTCAGTATATAAACATTTTATTATAAAGTTAACAATTCACTGTGATAAGTTAGTAAACCTAAGTTTTCTTAGTAATGTGTGACAGTTCTCTATATTCCCTGTACATATTTCTAAATACATTTGCAATGGCAAAACTCTTGGCGAATTTATTTGCAAAAGTATCTTTCTAGCAGTGACTAAATCACCTCTCAAAATGTGACAAACAGCTGCCTTTGCCCACACACTGACTGCTATCATATCTCTCATTTGATATGGCAACACTGACACAAGATCGTGGATCATAGGTGGGTGTAAATGCTCCACTGCATCTGCTATTCGGTCCAGATTTATAAGAGCTTCAGCTGCATAAATGTGTGCCCATGCTTTGTGGCTACTAGATGCCTCTGTCTGATTTAACAACTCATTTGCACTCATCAAAGCTGACAATGGGTCCTGTAGATGTAGTAGCACATAACTCTGAAGCACAAATGTGGAGTTCTTCAGTTCACACCTCTGTTGCCAGTTAATCGGTGGGCCTGGAGGTGCTTGAATAATAGGTGCTGTAACATCGGCTGGGGCTTCCTGATTCGGCAGTAACGTTATTGCATTTCTTAAACATAACGCAGCAAATTCTAATGATAATGATGGGATGGCGAATGATTCTCCTGATGTTGAATATTTGTCTTTCCCTTCCTTTGACAATAAGATGCGTGTGTGCGGCCCACTGCCAAGTTTCTTTACGGTGTACTGTTGTGCTTCTTCACTGCAACACTTTTTCACACAACATTCTGCTAAGTGCAGCCAAATGCGAGGGTTGTTGGGGTAGTGTCGGGCTGCCTCCACTAAACACTCAAAGGCACCTTCAGAGTTGTTGGCAGCTAGTAACGCTAACCCCAAGTTAAACACATACAGAGGTCTGTCTCTACATGCTATTAACTTTTCACTATCCTCACATTCCATTGCTTTAAAGTGTTCCTTGACTGCATGTTGGAAATATTTTGAAGCTAAAAATGGTTTCTTTATTGATAAATATATGACTCCAAGGTTATTATTGATTGCTGCCCATATATCTTCTCCCTGAGTTTTTAAATCATAATTATATTTGAGTGTTTTGTATTGACCTAATGTAGTTGCTGCTTCTTTGACATCACCATTGAGATATTGCTGTTGAGCTATAATAAATACATTCTCTATTGAGTCTGGTTTGAGATTTAACTTAACTTTCTGTCCTAATAACAACTGAGCTCTACTGACAAGTCTTTCAAACAGGTCACTCACTTCATTGTTGGTTTTTAGAGGGTCACCATGTGTCTTAGCTATGTCCAATGTTTTCTCATAGGTTCTTCTGCACAGTGAAGCCTCTAACAACAGTAGGACAATTTGTTGAAATAATTTGTTGTCTTTGACATTCTTACAACCAAGTAATCTCTCTAAGAGCACAGTACATTGATAGTAGTATCTCGAATGGTACAATAACACTGCATAATTGTATAACAAGAAAGGTGAACTGAGGTCTTTTGTGTCGATATCCGGAAATACGAGACCTGTTAACTGTGCAATGGCTTTTTTTAACTTATCCACGTTTTTCATGTCACTGATCATGAACTCAACCACTGCTTTGTTGTGCTGTACTCGTTTATTACTTGTGCCAACCAAAGTTTCCAATTCATTGAGGTGTTGTAATGCTCCAGTGTAATCCTTTTTTACATAACACTCGTGGGCGAGAATAACTGGCTCGTCTTTTGTGTTGGCCATTGTTTTTTTAATTTAAATAATCTGATATACAATTAGGGATGATGATTTTTATTTTTGTTTACGCGAATAGGTCGATTTTTCCACTATTCGTAAGCTGATTAATCTCCGAATGACAATTTAATTGACATTTCACAATTGACATCAACGGAACGCTTGTCAAATTGACATTTTCTTTTTTTGTGAGTTTGGAACCAAGTTTTTGTACACGTTTTGTTTTTTTGTACAGAGTGATTGGTAGTTGAGTGCATTCCTTGAAATAGGTAATGCTAGACCTAATGAGCAATAATTGCCTCGTTGGTCTAGTGGTCGCAAGCGGGAATGCTGAGCATGAAGTCCTGGATTCGACTCCCGAGTCGGGCAATGTGATTGATCGGCCGATGTTATTAGGTTTTCCATCACGAAAGTCGGTTAAAAAAAAAATATATATATATTCAAAATTATAAGGTACAACGTTTACAGTTTTTCTTAAATATATGTCAAGTTCACCCATGATTTGATAATAACAAAACACAAACATTGACATTGATGATGACAATAAGCTCGCGACTATTACACGGGACTTAAAATAATTGGTAAAATGTGGTTAGACTATTATTCCCTCCCTTCGGGGATTACAGGCGTAATTTTATGTTGACCCAAAAATTTGGGATCCAAACTTGGTTGTTTTGGAGAAATCTAACTTTTAAAGTGATGGGAAATTTTCTACCTCATAAATACCTACCTCAGAAAAAACACGAAACGGGTAATACGTGCCAATAAAATTTGAGGGTTGCCCTCAATTTCCCTGGGATTCTATCATCAGATCCTGACATGGTGACAATGGGACCACCTCGGGAGTATACTCTTTCGAATAAAAAAAAGAATTTTGATAATCGGTCTACAATTGACTGAGATATCAAGTCGAACATAGAATCATCATCTGCCTAGCCTTTTCACAACTATGTTAGGGTCGGCTTCCAGTCTAACCAGATGCAGCTGAATACCAGTATTTTACATGGAGCGACTGCCTATCTGACCTCCACAACCCAGTTAGTACTAGGTAATACGATACCCCTATGGTAAGACTGGTTGTCAGACTTTCTGTAAGAATTGAATATGTAAAAAATGTAATTTTACATCAACAACTATTTACAACTCACATAGGTACACACCGCATGTAATAATTCATACTTCGTTAGATATAAGCTCTACTTTCCATCAGATATAATTGGTGCAGCATTCCAGAGTAATGACGTAATCTCCTGCGGCGGTTCACATAAGCTCAGCATAGAATATACACTTACATGGCCTTTGAATATGATTCATCTCGAGCGTTTGCCTATTTATGGGCGATGGATGGATTTATGCTTGCATCTCAAGTTGCGTACATTGATAACTTACTTTTTTTTTAACCGTCTTTCTTCAAAAAGGAAGAGGTTTTTTTATGCTAGTTACCTCATAACTCCCGTCGTTTCTAAACCGATTTGAAAAATTCTTTTTTTAAGTGAAAGGATAAAATCCCGATTGGTCTCATTAATATTTCATTAAAATCGGTTTCAGTAATTTTTTTCGTCTCGTTAAATGCCACATCACGCGACGTCGCGTGAATACAGGGAGGGAGGGACAAGTCGAACATAGAACCTCCTCCTTTTTGGAAGGCGGTTAAAAATCGGGCGCTGTCAGTTGTGACTGGTCATCTCTTGGTTGCCACGGTTTATTTGAATTAATTATTTTATTTTTTACTATGGACACTTTTAAAATACACATCTTGCTACATCGTTCTCACATAATGTACCATCTCAACATAAATGATGTAACGAAATTATTGTAAAAGAATACTGATTTAAAAGAGTGTCCATGGAGTTTCTTGCCCGTTCTTCTCCATAGAGATCTACGTTAGGGAATGGGCAACTACAGTACTTTCACAGTTTTTATGCCTTGTGACTGGGACTGTAGCTATTTTTTTTCATTGTTGTCTTTGTTTCGACAATTCAAAAGTGCCTGTAACTGGCCTATTTGAAATAAATGCTTTGATTTTGAAATACAAAACGGCAGTGCGGGGCACATGACGTTCAACCAATCAGCGCGCGAGGTGTGATCCGTCACATGCCATTTCACAATTTGACGGTTTCATTACGATAAATTATAGTCTACGGAAAAATAATGCGTTAAATTGTAAGCAGTATGCTACGGTTCACAATCTCTCGACAGTTAACAATCCCGCGAGAGATTGTTATAATCTAACGGTATTTACAATTTGACGGTGACATATACATGTTATCGAAATTTTCATGGATACTAATAATTACAAGTATAAATTTTTACTGATTTTGTTTCGTTTATATTACTGTGAAACCAATGTATACCCAGTTTAGACACAGTTTTATGGTTAGGTAATTTAGAAAAAAAAATCATATACATTTTTTTAATGGTAGAAGTTAAGATATTTTAAAATGTGCCAATGTATATATATTATTGCTCGTGACTGTACGCCAACAGTAGAGGTACATAAATACATTCCACAATAAAAGTATGAGTATGGTGTGTTTACTGTATATTTCGTAATACATTTTATAGCTTGGTGCTAGGCGCGTTCTGTGTACATTGGCGGCGGTGAAAAGGTTAAAGTTCAGTCAAATCTACCAACAAATTCAAAAAGGCATTCTCATTGGAGAAATACCTAGGTACTTGATATGTTAAAAGACGCTATGACAACTTTTAATAAGTTGAGAGCTATTGGTTCAATGATAACGTCGATAATACTAACAGAAACCAAAAATTTAAAAATTTACAAATAAAAACAATCCAATCCATAATTAATTATGCTATGCAAAAATTTTAAGGAAGACGGATGCAATTTTGTGTATTTGTAATTGTAAATTAAAGGATGATTGGTTGGCGATTCTGTGCTAGGCTGTAGGAAGGAAGAGTTTGTAAAATTATAAATAAAACGAAATATTATTAAAAATCGGGATGAAGATGTCCTTTTATTTTCTTAGTCGATCTCTCTGCAGGCCGGATACATAAATGTTTACCAAACAAAGTTACTTTACTCTTCCCTAAATACATTTCAAACACACATTCTCTTTTAGGTATTGTGGTTGTTACATTTTCTTTTGATACAATTTTAAAAGTGTTTCTTGTATCCATAACACAAATTCCAGATTTACCAACATAACTCGGGCATTTTGATCTGATTACATTTAAGATGCTTCCATGAAAGTCTGCCTTGAACAGAGTTTGAGTAAAGGTTTCCCAGGCTTTGCTCGTACAATCTGGTACAGGTTTATCTAATTCTAGCACATCACTTATATAATTTAGCCACATTTTGTTTAGAGGCAAGACATCATTGTATTTCAGCCCATTCCTCGGTATTGCATAAAAACCTAAAAATTTCTTTTCCCCTCTTGTAATACAACGTACTTTCTTCTTCCTTGATTTTCGGTTCTGTCTTTTACCCTTTTTCTTAGCAAGAACAAAATCTGTTTTCAATTCGGCGTCCATATTTTGTCGAGCTGATCTTGATATATTGGATTTTAAAAATCCAACTATTGCTTCAGCGGCACCTTTGTTAAAAGTCTCTTCTGCTGGCATTTTGAGTTTGTTTTTATTTCATGAATCAATTAAAAAAATCATAAATCTCAAATCTCCATCGATTTCAAGCATGTACTTTGGTTTGTTGTTATTCTAACTAAACGTCAGTCAATTTGACATTGATTTCATTCATTCATTCATTCATTTACTCCAACCTAAGTCCATGACTCCAACACGGAGTTGTATTATTATATTTTTTAGTCGATTAGATATATATGGTCAGAAGACATTCTCGACACTGTGGTTATGTGTTATCGGTTTACCACTTTGCCACTGTCTTGTTTGACTTATGAATTATGATTGAAGTCATTTGTTGAACTTGAACTTTTTATGATTTTATTGATAAGATTACCCGTTATATTACTTTACTCTATGGACAAGATCGTGAAAGAAAATTACTGTTGGCGTAATTTTCAGAGGTTATACAATAAACTGTTTGGTTCTCAGTACTGAAAAATTCTTCATTCTCTTAAAAAATGGTGTCGAAAGTTCTAAGTGTTAAACTATCGAGTGGCCGAGAGATGCCCATGGTTGGCCTTGGCACTTATGCTGTGAGTTTTTATCAGTACATTTGACCATTAACTAAATATCTAATACATGTAACATCTCACTCATTATCTTATCTGCTAGTAGACTAAGTAGCACTGACTTGATATGTACGATTACAACTCTAAAAATTTGATTTCAGAGAAAAGCCGACCCTGGTCAGTTCAGACAGGCCGTGGAATGGGGCATCGAGGCAGGTTACAGACACATAGACACAGCATCTTTCTACGGTAATGAAGAGGAAGTCGGAGAAGGAATCAACAACAAGATCAAAGATGGTACTGTTATTAGAGATCAACTGTTTGTTACTACTAAGGTAATTGATTCTTTAACTTAAGTGTTTTCTTATAAGGGAAAAGTATCAGTATCTCCCTAGTGTAGACACTTAACTCACTTTTGTAATTATTGCAGGTTTATCTAACTAGTTTTGTACCCAATATCATCATTCTCTTGACCTTATCACGAGTTATTTGAGGTTGGTGCAGCATATCCTCTTCATCTTTTTTTTCTCTTTTGTACTCATAACCTTAGTATTTTTTTTTTCTCTGCGTTTATTTCCAATCAGCCCTAAGACTATGAGCAAATCTGTTCTGTGATGCCATTAGTATAAATAAAAGTTAATTAAAGTTACTAAATAATTATTTTCAAGGTTTGGAATGACCGCCATGCTGAACAGGAAGTAGTGTCATCATTGAAGGAGTCATTAGCAAGATTCAAGCTAGACTATGTGGATCTATACCTTGTGCATTGGCCATTCTCAGTTAATGTAAGTTTCTATTAATTTTACAGTTCAATTCCTGTTTGCCCTTTATTCTACAGCATTAGTTTTAAACCTGAAACATGTGTCTAGTGAAACCTTAAACATTTTTATGTAAAGAATTTCAAAACTGTATCATGAAAAATGCCAAATTTTGTCCTGTTACCTGGTTGTGCCCACTAAAACGTGGCCGCCACGCGGCGCGCTCGCGCGCGCGCCTTTAGCGTCGTCTTGAGCTCATTGATAATAATAATTTAAAACCTAAATAATTGCGATAGGTACTTAGTATCACTCAGTGTCCAACTTGTAGCTTTTTTAATATTTTTGGGACAAAATATAACATGGTTTAAAAATTATTGGAATCAATTCAGTTACTTATTCTGAACAAACTATATTCAGGTTTCACATGTACTAAAAATAATGTTGTATAGGGCAATTATTGCTTTATTTCAAATAAGCCAGTAAGAGTATCTACCAAGCTATTACTAATCCATCATCATCATCATCTTTGTGCTTAAATGTGTATGTGTATCACTATTAATCATTCTCTTGCCTATCTCAATTTACTTGGTGTTGGCGCAGCATGTCTTGTTTTATACTTCTTGCCATATCATCCTAAAACTGTATAAATAAATAATTAAAAAAAGTCTAGAAGTGATACAGGATTATCCTAGTACAGGCATCTAATATTTTTATACCTAAATTTTTAGTTTCAGATTTATATTGTATTTTACCTTATGGGACTCTGAATAAAGATTATTATATATATTTAGATTATTTAATATTGTAATTTCTATTTTCAGCATTTCAATTAATTACCCATTTCTCATAAAAATCAACATGAACCAAAATATATATGTTACAGTTAAAAGCCAAAGTTGGGTTACACCTAGTTGTAGCTGGCTATACCAAGGTGCGGTTTAAATTTGGAGGTTTGATGCAACCAATTTGGATGTACCCAAGTATAACAAACTGTTACCGGCCGCAACTAGGTATAGCCGGCTAGAACTAGATGTGACCTTACTTTTCCATTAAAAGTTGATCATGTAAATTGACCTTTCACAGCTTTTAACAACATTGTCAACTTTCAGTATGCGCATCAAGTTAAAAAAACTTTATTTCTAGGATAAAGGAGAAGAAGCAGGTATAGATTACCTGGAAACATGGAGAGGCATGGAACAGACTGTGAAGCTTGGACTCGCCAAGTCCATTGGAGTATCCAACTTTAATGAGGAGCAACTGGAGAGGTTGCTGAAGAATTCCACTATTAAGCCTGTTATTAATCAGTTTGAGGTAAGAAATAACCAAATTACTTGCTAATAAATTAGAGGCTGACTGTTTTTGACATCTAAGAGATGTCCCTCACACAGACAGGAGATCATATCTCAGCTATGGGAATGTTACAGGCTGAGCTGACTATGCTAAAGGATAATATAGTATTCTGAAGAAATTCTGATGAAATGCTGGAATTTAGGGAGAGATTTAAGTAAATTAAATTCAGTCCACTTGCTGACCCTAAGTAACCATTTTAAGTTTTATTATTTTAATTTTGCAGGTAAACCCAACTCTAACCCAGCACAAACTAGTAGACTTCTGCAAGCAGCACTCAGTGGTTCCAGTAGCTTACACTCCCCTCGGTCTCATATCTGAAGCTCGGCCAGAGTTCATTGGCAAGGATGTGATCAAAACTGATCCCAAGCTTGGTGCGATAGCTGAGAAGTATGGGAAAACTCGTGCCCAGATTGCGTTGAGATATCTGGTAAAGAAATATTTTTTACTAGCTTTTGCCCGCGACTTCGTTCGCGTTAATTTAGAATTTGACAATCAAACTCTTAATACACTAAGAAGACGAAGAAGGAAGACGTTACGTTGGAAGGCCTCGCACTATGTAGACCGATGACCTGGTGAAGGTTGCAGGGATCCGCTGGATGCGAGACACACGGGACCGGTCAATGTCGCGACAATTGGGGGAGGCCTATATCCAGCAGTGGATGTCATTCGGCTGAAATGATGATTCGAAAGACACGTTGCGCCATCTATTATCATAAGAACGTTATTGGTGTTTTCCTCGGGAACAGTACTATGTGTACTACTTTTTTTTTAGTAACATACACCTGAAAACGTATATGCAAAATTTCAGGATGATCGGTTCAGTGGTTTAGGCGTGAAAAGATAACAAACAAACTTACTTTCGCATTTATATTATTAGTTAGGATTGTGTTGGTACTGACTTGGTTGAAACTGACCTTTATGTCGTACAAGTAAGTGCTGTTTTCGCAGTGATTGCGTTTTACTGGACTTTATTGTTGCAGAAAATGGCTAGGATGCGTCCAAATTTGCGTATCTGCCGCGGTAGAGGGTGCAGAAGTCGTCATACAATTTTCGCATCTTTCTTTTAAACTATGCTGACAGGCTGGGTGATTTCTGTAGGAAATACTTCATATTGCATTTAATTTCAGGTCCAACGCGGAATTCCAGTGATTCCAAAATCATTCACCAAATCGCGTATTGCCGAAAACCTGGACCTCTTCGATTTTGAGCTGACGGACAGTGAGATAGCATTAATAGACAGTTTCAATATTAACCATAGGTGTGTCCCTGCTACTGCCTTCAAGGGAATGAAAAATTACCCTTTTAAAGATGAATAACTGGTTGTTATAGTGTGATTTGTTGTCATTGGACGTCAAATATCATGGTTTATATACCGGTAAATGATCAGGGTGTGGTAACTATAATTGTGATATTAATACGTAAGGAAATATTGTAATGCAACTCTTCCTACTCATAATGCAAAAATATGTTTATTTATTGAATAATTTTTTTTTTTGTTATACATTTTTTTTTTGTTATACATTTTTTTGGAGTTTTTATACTAACAATATTACATTCTAAATAATATGTTTATTTTCCTTTAGTTCGGTTATCTGGTGGAAGGGATACCCATATGCCAAAAATAAAAGATATTGTCTAATTGTCTGACAATTTTATTAAATATAAATAAACATGTCAACATCAATAAAAACATAATGATAGAAAATAATTAACAAACTCATATTTAGCGTCAATGTGGAAGTTCTGGAATGCCTTTTTACCCGACTGCCAAGAAAGTGTTATGTTTTTCGCGCGTTTCTTGTATGTTTCTTTGTAAATTTCTTTATTACCTTACGTATCTTCCAAACGGCTGGATAGATTTCGACAGTTAAGATATCGTTATATTTGTTTTAAAAACCCAAGTATCCTTAGATAGATATTTGAAAAAAAAAAAAAATACAAAATGGTGGATTTTTGGCGCGAAATAGTAATACGATAATAAATAAAAAAATAACCAAACCTATCGAGTGGGGTATCAAAACGAAGGGTTTTAAAAGGTTTACAAAAATATATACAACTTATATGTTTAAAAGTAATTCGAAGGGACAAATCGTACAAAAACCGGCCAAGTGCGAGTCGGGCCACGCACAATGTAGGGTTCCGTAGTCTTACAACGTTACTTTAATCCACTTTCTACAGTCCGATTTGCCACCGAACGATGATTTTTTTTGTAATAAAAAACAAACACATTTGCAGTTAAAAAACCTGTGCGCCCTCTCCCGGGGCCCATTTATTTATTTAAATGGCATCTCGTATCGTATCAACCTTCATAGGTTGACGATATGAGATGCTCGCTCGCTTCTGCGGGACTATAGGCGGGGGCACTTTCCAATTTCATTATTTTAAATTCAAATGGGCCCCGCCTGCGTCCAACCTTTTTTTAATTTAAAATGTGCTTGTAAAAATATCTTAAGGTTTCAAATCGAAGGCCTAAGACCATACAGCCTACTCAAAGAGTAAAAGAGAAATGCATATTTGGAACATAAATGTTAGATAACCTGATTTATATAAATGCAGATTGTCAATTCTATTACCAATAACTATTGGTACGATATAGAAATCGGGTTTCAGGCAATAGTTTTTCTTAAATTTATTACACTCTAATGTGTCTAGCTTCTTATATGTATAAAACATGATAATCATGTTCTTTTAAAACATTGATAAACAATCTAGTTATCTAGATTCTTTCAAATGGAACAACTGATATCAAAATAGTGATTATACAAACAGTAGTAATTTCATTAGAAAATTTATACAAACATTGCTTTAATCAAGTATATACATACAAATCTAGTAGAAAATCTACTTTGTCAGCAATAACAGTCATAAAAACGTTATGGATCTACTTCATAACAAATAAAAAGGTTTGGCCATTGCAAAAAAGCTAAAAATATAATATAAATAAATAATAATAATACAGCCATTTAAAACCCGATAAATAAAAATCACATACATAATCCCGGTACACTGAAAAAAAATACGATACTAAATATAAATTAAAATATACATAAAAAACCCTGGTTCGTATCAACAAACTACACAATTTTTAATACATCCCTAATTGGGAAAAGCTAACAATTTGAAATGCTAACAGGGACGAACGCGTCGTTGGATTTGCGATGCTCGGTCCAGCACCGATAGTTTAAAATTAAACATCACACTCAATGACCCTTACGACATTTCAAAATTCCACCGACGTTTTAAGTAACAATTACATTTGTATGTAGTAACAATAGTTTTTCCTGTACTGAACGAGATTAACAAATCACTACACACACATGCCATCGGTGTGTCAAGATACACTCAAATATAGCCAATTCATTATATTCGGGCTGATAGTGCCCAACCCGGGAACAGAATCCAGGACTTCCCGAAAGCTGCGCTTGCGATCGGTAATTTTAAAGTTGTCACAGTCAAAGCTAGTATGTTGGAATCAACCTGTAAAGTTTTCCTTTGTCCGCCAAAGGCCTCTTCTCTTATAGAGAAGAACATAATTTCATTACAGTATTGTTCCCGTCTTTGGGAGCATGATTAGCCTGTATACCCAGTGCTGGGACACAGGGGCCCAGCGCGGGTTGGTGAAACTCATCTTCAAGTTTTTGGTTCAAGGACACGAAGCTAACTATCCTCCTTGTTATATTAATAACAATATAGTGTCATAGGTCTAACTGTGACGACCTCAAGGTCAACACACTCAATTAAAAGTTGCACTTACAATTAAAATGTTGATCGCAGGCGCATCCCGATATTTGTACATCTTAATTAATAATTGAGTCTACAACATAGGCTGATGTGACGGTAGGTAAGTGATTTAAAGATATTAGGGCATTTTTCTAGATAAAATTGCGACTAAAACGCATTAATGACAAGTTTCAGTAACTTTTTTTTTCGAAATGACTGAACCGATTTTAATGAAACTTTATACGCAGGATACATAGGACAATAAAGTTAACAGAATAGTGTTACAGCTAAACTATACCGATTTTAGATTTTCCATAGAAACAGATATTTCCAATTATCTTTTTTTAAAAGACATTTCGAAAAGTTCGCTGTCAAATTTTTAGACTTATGTATCCTGCTTATGCGTCTGAAGTTTCATTAAAATCAAAGTTGAAAGTTTTAGCGTCAGCACACTTTGCCATTAGGCTCTTTATAGCACTAGGCCAAAGTTCAATAGGCCTTTTTTACAACAGTAAACTACCCGGCAATCATTTTTCGACAATTCAAGTTTTGACGTAATATAAAATAATAACGTTAGTTAGCTCAGCACACAATCCAATTTCAGTCTTTCCGCAATTATTTAACCTCTGGTTTCGTATCACTGATCTTTATTTTCGAAGCCTTAAGGTTATTAGTGGCTTACCCTCAGAGGTAAAATGACTGCGAAAAAGCCATAATTATCGTAATTTGATGCTCGTTTGTTAGTCAACAATGAGTTTGACGTCACAAAGTCTAGCAGTCTTTTGGGTGATGAAATTCTCAGTATAGAATGCGAGGTATACGCGAATTCGCGCATTCGTTGGTTGCTCAAACCACATTTAAGCTACTTTAGTATATCGAGCGATGCAACACTAGTTCTGTTCTATAGTCTACCGCCACATAACCTATTACAATACAGGAGTCAGTTTTCATTAAGTCGTGACGAGATAACTTGCATTCTTTATTCTTAGGTCCACTGATCATTCATTATATATCTCCATATTTGTCACGAACTCGTATTTATCGTGCAATTTCTCAAGATTTTCTATCACATCGCTTATTTTTCACCACGACCTAAGAAAAACCAACTCATTCGTAAATGAAAGCCAACAAACAAGAAATGGTTGACTCAACTTACTACTTCCATGCATAGTTAAAAAGATCCATGATTGAGTCGTAAATAGTGAAGGTAATAGCTACGTCAAACACTACTCGGGACAGTCTGGGGACGGTACCCTTGTAGAACGCGAACGGACCTTCCGCCTTCCAAGTTTTGATGAAACAGTCCCAGGTGTTCTTGTACTTGGCGGCTTCCAGACCTTGCATTCGAGTTTTGACCACGTCTATCGGTGTGTTGCCGAATACTGATGCTGCACCTGTAATAGGAATGGAAGGGATGTTATTAGGATGGTTCCAAATAGTATAAAACTTATTACGGAGTATCATATAAAACGTATTACGGAGTACGTATTAGGAGGTCATGGCTGGCCCTAAAACTTGATATACATAAGTCTCTGTACTTTGGAGTTTTTTTGCTTGCACAAGAGTTGATTTTGATCTCGACGACGACCCTACGTGGCTACGCTGCTATTGTCACCACCGGCAAATCTGATGTGTCGCAGCCTAAGCGACCACTCAAAATAGGGGACAAAAAGGGTGCTCAAACTGCCCTGACTGCGGTCCATAGCTCTTTGCCGAGAGAGGGCCAAGTTGATGTAGAGGGTTTCACTAAGGTGGAAAAGAAGAAGAGGAAGCCCTGTTCCCGTAACCAGTGCGGTACCGCACCGAGTGGACCCAACATGCTGCTGCGTCCTGCTGTGCCTACGACGCAGCTGTACATTTCGCGCCTGCATTACTCCACGAAGGTTGAGGAAGTCGTGGAGTATTTAAGAGTGAAGACCAACTGGACTCTGAGGGTCGTAAGGTTGAAATCGCGCCACAACATCAACTTCAAGTCGTTCGTGGTTCGAGCTCCAACTCACCATCTGCAGACCTTCTTGAAAGAGGACTTTTGGCCGAAAGGTGTCGTATACCGACGATTCCGAGGACGGTTACGCGACACCACGCAGCAGAACACGTCGCCGTCAACGATTCGTGTCTAGTTTTAGTTAAATAAGGTTGTTTTTTATATGTATTAGTTTATTATTTTATAAGATTATTTTGTGTATTTTTGTCTATGGGCCTCAGTTGCCTGATAATAAAATGATTGATTGATTGATCTAGTTTTTTTCATTGGGTTGGTGAATAGTTTCCCAATTCGATAAGTAAAACCCGCAGGGATTTATCTTTTTATCAACTGAAAAACGCCTCTTCACATCCAAAGTTGCCATAACAAGTAGGGAAGATATTGTAAAAGTATGCGCATCTTACCAGCCATGCCACCGAACAGCGCCACAATGTACTTGGGCACATGCTTGTCTCGGTCGCCGCCCTTGTACCAGTCCCGAAGAGACTCCATCACGAAGAAGCGAATGGCTTGGTTGCTGCCCTGCTTCATCACCGTCGCTGTTACGCCCTTGTATAAGCCGCCGACACCTGGGGAACAGGAAAGGACGTGATATACTGAGATTCTAGTTGACATACAAATTGAGATAGAGGCTAATAATCGGCTTCTGTTTAGCGGATTTAGTACATTTGTGGCAATACAGCTGGCATTCCTAATACAAAAATTGTTAAGGCAAGCCCAACCAACATTTGGGAACATAAGAAAACATTTGTAGTAAATCTAACATCTAGAAATGTTTGGAACTGTTAAATGGATTATCTGATTCTGAATTTCGGTGTCTGCCTTAGATTACATTCAGATGTAAAAGTTTATGTTACTGCCAACCTTTTTCTCCACAATGTTGACAAGGACCTGCCTCTTTGGCAGCCAGTTACTTAACTGGGTATTTCTACGTGTCTTCCAGCTCGTCCCGCCACTTTCTATGTTAAATTAAGGTCCCAAAATGTAGTACTCACCGTCTTCCCTAACAATAGTCCTGACTCCATGGAAGAATCCTCTGAATCTCGGCTTCTCCAGCCTCAAGTCATTGATAAACTTGACTTTAACGGTCTCCATAGGGGTGACCGCGAATATAGCCTCGGAGACACCCGCGGCCAGACCGCAAGCCAATTTGCCGGTCGTGGAGAGTGTTCCATCTTCCGTCACCATGTACAGACGAGCTTGTTCGAACACGCCGAATCTGGGGAAGAAGGAGAGTATTTAGCTACATATCTTTTAATATTGGAGTGTATTGAATAATTAATTTATCCCGCCCGTACCTACGTAAAACTCGCGCATTGGATTAGGAGTTCACCAGCACGTTATACAATACATTTCAACTTCTGTAGACTTCTCTGTGTGTGAAATTATTATTATTCGTAATGTCAAACCAGTACTAACCGTACTAAAAACTATCATAACAAAGGAGCGTGGGAGGATCTTCCTTATGCACCTTACCATTATATTACCCTCTCTCTCTTTATGGCGCGAATTATACAGAAACAGCGTAAGGTGAAGGCGCGGCGCAGGCGTGAAACACGGATAACGAAACGAAAGAACGGCGTGCCTGCACCGCGCCGCTTGATTGTAATTCACGACACGTCGCCTACGTACATTTTGTATGAAAATGTTTTGAAGCGGCATCGTGCCTGCGCTGCGTCGAGCCTGCGCCGCGCCTTCACCTTACGCCGTTTCTGTATAATTCGCGCCTAAGACTATGGAGATCTGTTAAATATACAGCAGAACTTCATTGCTCGCAGTTCATCGGTATGCCAGGCACGTGAAAAAAACTTCCGTCAGTAAGATATGTATCGTAGTAAGTCTGTACATCCGGAACAGTGAGCATCAATCATCAGACAAATTCAGTCTTCAATTGAAAAAAAGAATTAGATCTCTAACCCAAGTAGATGCTGAGATCTCCATGGCAGCGCAATCCTCCACGCTACGTTCACGCGGCCAACTTAAACAATTATTACTTCTTTATTTCTACGTTGACAAATTTTTGGCTTCTACCCTTCGATTTTGACAAAATCCGACAATTTTTTTGGTAAGTTTTTTCTGTTTTGATAACTTGGCGGAGCAATCGTAACGTACACCGTTCAACGCTTTACAACATCACTCGTTCCCAATTCTAATTAGCAGACTGGCGGATGTTATAAATAGTGCTACAATGCTATGCGAAGAGATTTTCCTATGCACATATAGCATCGTTTTCATGACAAGATATAAATATTATGTCACGAATTTTGCCGACTGTATATTGCTAAAGCTGTATATTTCCAGTATAACTTGGCCTCGCTTTGTATAGATTTCCTATACAATGAGAGATCCGCATAAACTGGTTTTGTAAAGCTTGATTGGCCGTCGTGCGTACAAGAACACTGACTGCTATAGAATTTGAATAATAGTGACAACAAGGTTTTGTGTAACAATAGTATTTTGTAGTAAGATTTATTATCGTGTAGGTGACGGGTTTCACGCCTGTAAACATCGATATTCGTTATGCTTCGTTTTTTTTTTTTAGTTTCAAAGGTGAAACTGAGACAAGTTTAAAAAAAAATGGATTACCTATAGCCTCACCAATTTTAATATACTAAAGTAGACAAAGAGAGTTATACAGCAGCTTCAAAAAATTTGGGAAACCATACTACACTCCCATGTGAGTCCCACAGCACGTAGAGATTGAGGTCATATAGCTCTTTAAAATAGAGCCAGACAGATTGATGGCTTGCTTATGCAATATGTTGGCCAGTAACTATCATGATATTAGGTCATTTAAATAATACGATTTTATTTGACCTTGAGTTTGTTTATGTTAAAACACCGGCCGCCGGTTAGCATAGTGACTTGTAGTTAAAAACAAACTTTTCCATAACATTATTTTGAAAAGATACGGATGCCGACAGCTACGGTTCTATTTATAACTGCTACTAAAATAATCGAAATTTTTCCTATCCGGTTTTATCGTTCACTTTTCACGTGATCTTGCGTGGTACGGTTTGTTCACCTTCTGCTTGCTAAATTACTTGTGCAAAGCTAACGGCACGTGCCTTTGATTTATGCTTGCCTGGTACTTTAGTGGAAAGTTTGAAGCCTTAATCGTGCTATGTTGTTAGTAATAAAAGGTGTGCCAATGCCAATGTACAATCATTGATATAATTTTTAAATGGACAGTTTCATGTTAAAGAATGGACTGAAATTGACGTATCTTCTATCCATTTGTTTGTCTAGTCTTGTCTATGCACTGATTTATTGCTACAAATACGGACACTGAGAATTACCGGTACAGTATTAATTTAAATATATTTCGCGATGGATACTTAGACGATTAGATCATTAGACCATTAGACTGATGTCTTTTTACTTTGGCTCATTTAAGTGATTGTTAAGTGTCCAAGATAAGGTGGAATGGGCAGATCTTTTTTTTAGCTGTACTTAGGTGAATCAAGGCTATAAAGATTTCAGGTACCCTGACCGGTTACTAGTGCTTCGTGCCATGAATGGCAAAAAACCACGCTTGAAGTTGGCATCACTCTATTTGAGAGTTGAGAAAAAAAACCATTCTAGTGCAAGCGACAAAATATCTAGCAAGAATTGACGATAAAATTCAAGACAAATTAAATCTGTGCAAATTCTCCTCGCAACGTAGTGCCCTGAATGTCATTGAGTCTGTTTATCTGCATCAACCTTCGGCTAAGTGACACAATGAACTGTTGTTATCAGCCATTAATGCTCCACTTTGCGGTAACGTGAGATATACGTGTCGACTTTACTCGGATAGATTAGGCTAGAGAAATGTGAGAACTACTGAACTACTGCGCCGTTATGTAAGCCTGGTAGGTACTTGTCTGGCAGTTTGATGGATTTCGGACACGGGTATTTGCTTGAATGGATGGATTGTCATTAGTTTCAATAGTAATGCAAAATGGTCAAGGATGCCGCCAAGTAACGTGTTTTCAGCGTACCTAAATCACTAGCCACTGTGCAGTCTTCATGATTCCTTACCGTATTTCACTATTTATGTTTCTTTTAACGCAAGGCAAGGTAGGTATTATTATTAGCAAAATATCTGAACAAGACCTAATATCTAAATCGAACCTGCGAAAACTAGACCAGCGAAGAAAATTATCAAAAGATATATTTTTTACAGCCTAGTTACTAACTAAGGAAATATACAATTATCTTTGTCATAAATAGAACATAAAGTACCTAACAAAGTCAACAAAAGGTCAAGGTAATAAATAAGTATCAATATCAGCCGCAATTTGATATCTAGTAGTTGCGTAGGTAATTAATTGCCTACAAGTGTAATGTTATGACGATCACATGCTGCATGATCACACAGAGAGGCGACCTGTGTGACTGTGTCCCAGCAGTTGTTGGAGGCAAGGCTCGGATACCGGTTAAATTTTCAAACCGTTATTATTAAACCGGTATTTGGAAGAGTATTAACATAAAGGTTTTTTCGGTTTAAACGGTTTAGAGCAATAAAAACCGTTTAATACGGACGCACGATAATCCAACGTCGCGCGCTGTTTTGTTTTTATTCCGTAGTAAAAAAATTTTAGTTTCGGTCGGACGTTTATTTATGTCATTGCATCAATAAGCTCCGCTGCAAAAACAAAAAAAATGGGCAAGTATCTAATATTTTTTTTTGGTGAAATTAAGTTGATAATGACGATAAATAATTGGTAAACATAATACATATTACTTTTCACAGATCCTATTTAATGAAGAAGAAAACTCAATATCTCGGTAAGTACCTAAACACTTCAATTCAGTATTCGACATTAAGGCCCGCTTGCACCGCGAATCGCTAAACGCTAAACATATTTAAAACAGCATTCTGTCTCTGTTATCTTTAAACGATTGATAGAAACAGAACGATGTTTTAAATGCATTCTACGTTAAACGCGTTTAGTGATCCGTGGTGCAAGCGGGCCTTAAACTCTCAAAATTAAAGGATAAATAGGCCACAAAATGCCCGATCTAAGGCCCAGTTTCACTGTTGGTATTAACGACCAGTGAAACTGGGTCTTAGATCGGGCGTTTTGTGTGTCTATGTGATAAAAACTATTTGAATGTTTATTTAAATGAATGTTATATTATTTTGTAACAGGAGAACCACGAAAAAGGAATATTCTGATGATGAAGATCAATCCCAATCATTGCTAGCACCTAAAAACCGTACCATCAACTCAATAAAATGTTGAAAGAGGATTCAGAAAATAGTTCTGATAGTAACGAAAACAAATCAGGCGAAGATATTAGTGCTAAACCAGGAGAAGAAACTACTTCGAATGTCAAAAATGTGTTTTATGTTTATTTGATAAGGACCTTGATAAATAAAAGAAACTATTATTTTGGAAATTTGCTAATAGGTGTAGTACATTTTTTGCCGCCATGTATGCGCTTGAAGCCTATATCAATATTTTAAAGTATATAGATGCTTTAAAACATCAACACCGAGAGAAATCAAACAAAATAAATATTTAATTTATATAATGTGCCTGGAGGAACATGCGAAATATCAATGTAATCATTCGTATTGAAATGTTACCAATAAAAATAAATAAAGGAAAATAAGAGCGAAGTTTTATTTTAAATTTGGAATCTAGTAATCTGCTTAATGTGTGGACACCATTTTGCATGCTGTACTTAGTACCTACTTAGATGGATGTTCAGGTACAAATGTAGATATACATTTTTTTTAACGGTTAATTTGACATTTTTATAAATATTTGGAAAAAGAAAAATTTTATGCTTTTCCAATAAATCAGTCTCCTCGTTACATTAATATAGGTACCTACAATTTTAGGTGGCTTAATTAAAAATGGCACTTTGAAGTTTTATTGTTTTCATTGTAGTCAAAGTATGTGTAGATTAAATTCTTTCGCTTTCTACCCATGTTAAACACAATTATAATAAAATTAACTGCTAATTTAATCCACTGCGAAGTCACGAATCGAATGAAAAGAAATAGCGTAAGTACTAAGTTCGTCTAGTACCGCGCCGCTACGCGCGGCATCCTTACAAGTAGTCACAAGTTGCAACGCGTTTGCCGACATGCCGCTCGTCGAATAAACCGGTTAATTTAGGTTAAAATAAAGTTCTTAAAACGTTCACGTTCTTAAGAAAAGTTCGGAGGAAAACCGAAATAAACCAGTATTAACCGGTATATTTTAAACCGGTTCCGAGCCTTGGTTGGAGGGACGTTATATGCTGATTATAATGCTTATGCTATGCGACATAATTATACGCTGCTATAAACATTATTAATTAAAAACTATTAAATAAATAACTTAACAACAAACTATAAAAGGGCATCAAAAAACTCCTCAACGCTGGCAGCTGGTAATGTGCCCAAGAGACTGGTGGCGGTAGTTGCTAGCAACTTTTTATTATATGTCGGTCCGATGACAAAACGTAGTCGAATTCGTTGCGCGTGACCACCAGGCCCACCGTCGTTGCGGTTTCTTCGAAAATAAACTATTGACTATGTGCATGCCTAGTCCAAAGGCGAACTGGGACTGGAGACGACAACCTCGTTTGTTAGTTAGCAGGGAGCACCACGTGTAGGTGAGATTGGCTTGAATCCCGAAAGATGTTAGTTGGGATCCCTTATTCTTAATCAGACCAAATTGTCTGATATGTAACTTTATCAGTTGACAAACAAACAGATTTAAGCTGCTGCCAGTTGTCAGATATGACCGACAAACAAGTTTAAACTCTTTCTTTCATTTTTTTTGGAGAAGCAAAATCTGCCTATGATGATTTTACCATTGCAGGGTCCGAAGTCTTCTGTCTATGAGAGGGAGTGGGCCATAACGTGGGCCAAATCTAGCTTGGTGTTGAAATTTCAACCTACAATTCATAACTCGGGGCCGCGGCCGTTACCACTGAGTTTCAGGATCTGACGCAGATTTGGAAAGAATTATTTTTTGGATCCGCATCGGTAACTTTCTCTCTTTTATAACATTTTTAGCTGTCGTAAAAGGTCCCCAATTGCTTCCATATAATCAGATCTAAGTAATTTACGTTAACGGCATTTTATCGTAATAGTTTGGTAATCTCATTATTTAGTAGGTAACTATCGATGTTTTCCTTAGCAATAGCTTCTAACGTACTAATGTTGACACCGCACACACGCTGTTGCTTATTATTATTTGACAAGATATAATGACATTCATTTCTAGATAATATACCCAGAACATAATCTTGAAACTAAAATGCGGCTTCATCGACGGTGGCTTACGTTTATTCAAATAAAATGAGTTCACTCAAAAATGTTTCCCTCCATCGCCACGTGGATGTCTCGCCCTTTATTGATTTGACCTAAAACTGGCCAAAATAGAAGGAAACAAATGTGAATCGTTAGGTAGGGTATCATTATGTAGGGTGATACCGCCTGTCAGATTGGAACATCTAGGACGAGGTCAATTCTTAATTTTCTGTCGAGTCTTAGAGAGTGAAGCTAAGGTAAGTATTTTTGGCAAATACCATGGGCTGTTGACTATTCGAAAACAACGCAATCAATTCAGTTCGCGTGATGTTTTTAGAAATGAAACTTCACGAATAATAAAAACATAATACTGGAATCCAAACCAATCTTATCTATCACGGTTGCTTGTCAAACAAGCGTTTATCATACATTTCATAATCTTAGCGAAATCTGTGGAGCATTTCTGTAACTGCATAACAACACAACATATTTTTTTAAATTCTATTATTTAGGATGTTTTTAGCTTTGTTACAAAACTAGGTCGTATGGCTTACGTATTACCTACCTATGGAATAGGATTGTTGAGTTTGGGACATTGTGCTAACGCTTGTTGCGCATAGTATAATGCAGAAGTTTTTTTTTTGTTGCTTTGCTGTAACCTATTATTTTCCACAGGCTCGGAAGTTAGCTGCGAGTGACGGTCTGTGCGGGTCTAACGGTTAATCTTTGTCGTCTCGGAACATCTAATGTAAAGCTGCGCAGAAAACACAATTTTAGGTATCAGCGGGGCGTAGAGGAGGGATCGTCTTGACTGTATAATGCGCAGACCGTCACTCGCAGCTAACTTCCGAGCCGCCATAAAGTTTGAAGAGAACTTTAATAAACTTAATACTTCATTTTTTCAATAAGTAAACTCTGAGGTGATCCTAAAAGTCTCGAAGTCTACTCTGAATCGCATTGAATTTTTGCCGCAATTGTATCAAGTCGATAAGAAGATTTTTTATGATTATGTTCCAACACGCGCCGGTAATCCTTAGAGTAGAACAGAGGCACAGTTATTTTATCTCATTTGTCTTCTATCATTTTATTTGTATGATGAGGTCGACTGCGGTGGTGTGACGATGTGATCATGTTTGTGGGGAAAACTTGACGCAACAGGCTAAGGCTTACCTGACGGCAGATTTGGGAATGGATCCATAGACGAGAACGCTGAGTCCTCTGTATAGACCGAACACTCCATGTGCCTTCACAGTCTTCCTCACGCAGTCGCCGATGCCTGTGTACTTCTTGGCACCTCCTGGAAAATTGAGAGGAGTTTGGCTATAGAGTTTTGACAAATGCATGCACTGTACGGATGTAGGATTGCCTTCAACTAAACTGATGATACCGAAAAAATATTAAAAGAAAAAAACATCGCTAAAGAAACAGTAAGTGCGTGAATCCGCACTAAACAAGAACTGAGGGCGCGGCGAGAGGCGTTTCGTCATCAGTTATTTTGCAGTACTAGAGCTGGCTTGGATACGGTTAATCGTTAACTAATGGTGAACTTTTAACTAAGATTTGTTTTATTACTAGCTTTCCTAGTTTGCAACAGGTCCCGGATAACTTATTTCTTTCGACCTTCATTCAGAAATATGCATTAATCTTTTGACCGCCATAGTCACATATAAATACGTAGACAACGTTGTCATGTCTAACTAAGGTTTCCTCAAGAGGTTTTTCTAGTAGAATATTTGAGCTCGTCATGCGTGGGCGCAGATTTTATATCAACGCTTTGGTTAAAAACAGCGCCGAAAATAATTTTACAACATAAATCTGAAGTAACGTTGCAGCTGCTGCATGCATATAATATTTTCGGTTTTACTACCGACTTCCTTTACAAATAAGTACGCGTAGGAGGCAAGATTTAGAGGTTTTCATGACGTCCAATTGCACCGAGCCGATTTAATAACTCTACTCAGGTAGTTCAGGGTTCTACCTAGATATAAAATGCTACAGGAAATACCAACATTATTTGTGGAAACCCCGTAATATTATCGCAATAATTCTGAACTAAATAGGTCACAGCCCAAAGAGGTAATAGTAACGCTAGAAAATTACGTAATAAAGCTAATACGTGGTCGCATTGACCATGAATTTTATGGGTCAAGTTGTACTACACCAACTACGGTATATTTTACTGTCTACTTACAAGAAATAGCTAGATTTATTGATAGCTCCCGTATTCTCTTATTATAAAATGGACAAATACCAACACAAACTCAACGCAATTTGAACTTAAAAGTGTGCATTATTTAAATATTTATTAATTTTTGACATAAGATAAAACTATGTAAGTACATTATTTAAATATTTATCATTTTTTTACATAAGATAAAACTATATACTTAAATATTATTTTTGCAAAATAGCTATCAACTTTTTCGTATCTAAGCTGTTCAAAATTTCATGTTCAATCGAAACTATAGCTAAAGTCTTTGCTGGGCCTGCAGTCTCGACATAGATAGCGATCCCTAAACGACCGAAGTCGGTTAGATATCTATACATATAAAATTCAAAATCTTGACTATCATATCAACGCCCAAATCGCTGGTCTTAAAGACATGAAATTTTAAGGGTGTATTCTTTGTGGAAAGTAGGTATCCACTAAGAAAGAATTTTTCGAAATTCCACCCCTAAGAGTGTGAAATGGGGGGTTAAATTTTCTGTGAAATTTTATATTCTCTGGGTTGATTGACTCGAAAATTGGTGTACACACTCTTCAATTATTATTATGAGACACGAGTATCAGTTTTTCCAAAATCATCCTCCAATAGAGTCAAATAGGGCTTCGAAACTCACGTTGACGGGCGCATGGCACACCGTGTGGCGCAGGGCGTCCGGGGCGTGGGAGTATTTACCTATAAGAAAGTAGGTAGGATTTTTCTGAGGTAGATGTATCTGTAAATACAACATTTGATGTTCCTTTATTACCCTAGGCTGATAAAATTTTCGTTTTTCCTAAATCATGTAAATATTAGTATTAGTGTCGTTTTTCCCCTTGTGTAAATCAGTCAGGACTTTGAATTTTATATTTATAGATGCGAAAGTCAACACAAAAACTACTGAACGGATTTGGATAATTTATAACCTGGATTAACACGTTTATCGAACTCCACACGGGCAAAGCCGCGGGCATAAGCTAGTTAGATATAAAAATTATGAAAGTGTTTCGTTTTTATACCTGTTTTTGCCGCCCCTTTGAAAATAATCTAGCAGGCCTGCCTGTAAGACTAATATAAATATCATCATAGTTGCTGGCGATGTCTAATCGACCTTATAGGCATATTTTCTCCGTCCTTTGCCCTCTTTGGGTTTAAGTAAACAGATACGGTAATTTATACCATGGATCATGTTATTATCACCAATCGATAACGGCGTTACATGACAGCGACTGATAAAGATAACAGAATGTATATTTAGGTGTTTGTATTGAAAACACCGCCAAATTATCTTAGACCACAATGATTTTTTTATTTTATTTTTTATTCTTCTGTTTTGGACTATTTTTTAGACAGGGTCAAATTAAATTAGCTAGAGAAACTATACAGACGTGATAGGTATCAATATCGAAACAAGATTTAACGAAATTACATTCTTATTAGTTTTTACACTACCTTCTTTTTTTTTTTTTTTTTTGGATGGGAAATCATCAAATGCCCCCCCCCCCGCTCTGGGCGGAGCGGAAGGGAGTGTCTGACTTGTACTGACTAAAACCCATCCATCTTCCTTCTTTGCCCTTTGTGTTCCAGGGCCGCGGTATCTCTTTCGAACAGTCCCGCAGCCCTGGCAGGCATCGGCCCGTGCGGACCCCTAAGTGGTTGCTGACATCTCTTTGAGGCGCGCGTGGAACACGAAAGACTGCGGTCATAGAGCCCAAAAAGACCAAACTGTAGCGGCATTACAAAAAGTACTACAGCAACATAGTACGAAAAAGTACTACAGCGCCATCTATAACACAAATGAAGTACTTATATCAAAATTCTGAATCGTGCTATTAAAGTTAGTTCGTTATAAAAATTAAAAAACCCGACAATATCTGCTGCCTGGTGTTTGGATCCTCCCTTTTCTATAACAGATCAAGAACTTTACAACCTGTTCTTATAACATCATTTTTGTTGTTGTCATTTTTACACATCGACACCCATCACGTCTGAGGAGCTTTGTTAAATTTGACTTAAAAATACTTTTTAATTAATCATCTACTTCTGAGTTGACTATCTAACATAATGTTTAGGGGACCGATAAGCCTAGCCCGAAATGTGAGTACCGACTTGTCATGCAACGCCTCATATACAAATAGTGCAAGTTGTACCATTACGAGTAAGAAACTCTTATCACAGGGCATACTGGTGTACCTAATCAGTTCATAATCTAAATAGCACACACTGTATCTGTTTGCTGGCTTTGTTGTTACCACGGAATCTCAGTAAATAATCTACAAATAACCTAAGTTTAACCCGTGGTTCTTGTAAACCTGCTTTATCAAGTCTCTGATTAGTTCATTAGTAGTTAAACATGATTACCTTTGTGATTGGTTCAGAAAAACAATAATAACCAGTCATGACAGTTTATGTAAATAGGCATTAGTAATATGGTGGATGACAGAAGAGTTGAAAGGGAATCGACTGTCCTCATATGGACGTGTGATGAGGAGGGACGAATCGCATGTGACTAAAAGAAAAAAGAGTAAAATTAAGTAGTATTTCATATGAAATAAGCTGTACCCTTGTACTCATATATTATAATGTTATTTTCCTGTGTTGTCTTCTGTGTGTACATAAATAGTTAAATAAAATTTTATTTGTTTAAAAATGATGTAGGTACCTACATGATACATTGCATGTAAGATAACAATGAGATAGGTATAGAAAGTTCTAACATGTTCAGCCGCATATCGTGGCATACAAATTGGTAGGAAGAGATGGTGTATAAACCGTGATAACATTCAGTGATGAATATTAATGTTGATGGATGGAGAGGGAGAGGAAGACCAAGGAAACGATGGGTCGATTGTGTGCCGAATGATATGAAGGAAAAAGTTGTAAATGATTGCGTGACGGTTGACAGGGGAGAATGGAAGAAAAAAACGTGTTGCGCCGACCCCAAGTAACATGGGACAACAGACATGTTATAGAGCTCCGTAACCGTAACCGAAACTATCGGATATCCGAAATAAAAATATATCCGTACCTATCCGTTTCACAAGTTTCGGATAGTTACTTACCTATATGACTGATTATAATACCAAAATATAATACCAACTAGATAAAACCTATAAATAAAACCAAATTATTACATACTATTTGTGTTTATATTTTACTTCAATCTAATATCCGTAACTGAAACTATCCGAAGCTAACGGATAATCTGAAATAATTACATATCCGTAACTGTATGCGAAACCGATATAATTTTATTCCTACATCCATATCCGAAATATCATATCCATAACATCTCTGGGACAAGGGCAGGAAGATGATAATTAATAGGGTGGAAGACAAAATGATTAACATTAGAGTAACTACCATAATAATTTTAATGTTAGGTAAGTACCTACATGTTGTTTCCTTATTGTTGCCAGGCGGGACCTACCTGATTGGAATGAACGCTAACGGGATGCTAATAACTTATATTGTAGTAGGTACTTCTGAATTTGACAAGTGAATGTTAATTTTAAATGATCACATGTTGATATAAAAAGTTTCTAAGCCCTAAGCAACTGTTTTTTTCATATAAAGTTAAGTAAAATTTATTTGCAGAAATAGTAGGTAGGTATATAAATTAAGATGTTACAACAAAATGGGTGGGATGAAACAAACACTACAATCAGATTGTTCAGTTTAATGATTATTTCCCATAACAATAACAAACCACAAGAACATAAAATCGATCCACTTTAATTCCGTGCCTGGCAATGATACTATAAATAAGATAGGTACGTTACGTTTATAGGTACTTAGCGGCGTTCAAATATCGTTGCGTTGTTACGACTGCGATAGTTAATACGGAACCTAAGATACAGAAAGAGATAGCTATTGCGCTTGAAGTACTTAAATTACGACAATTGTCTGAATTTGTCTGCAACTATTGCAACTATGCGCGTGCTAGTGCAATAGAAAGAGGTAGATCTTTTTATTTATAATATCATTGCTGCCTGAGGTAAATAACTTTATTTATTTGTTTTATTTTAAAGTCAAGTCGTATATCTTATACATTTAAAGTACATAAATACGTCAGATTTTCACGGTCGAGCGAGTTAACGACAAAAAAAATAGGTGAAATCGGTAGGTATCAAATCGCGCGCGCGAGTTTCACACTCGCCAGTTGACGAACAGGTCTCGTTACGCGCTTACTCGTATTATTAGTAAACAAACGTCATCCAGTCAGCGGCACGCGCGCGACGATGCAAGTATTAGAACATTATTGTAAGTCTCATTAAGAAAGTTTCATGATTCTATTGATTGATTCATTGTTGTGTTTTTTTATTAACCTGCCATCGGATGTCAAGGATGTAACTTTTTATTTAGACACTTATGGCGGATAAAATAAAAACAACATAGTGGCAATGATGTTTTTATTTTAACTAAGCAGTCATTCAAATATAGAGAAAATCATCTACAAATTCCTTTTATGTGGACATGCACACATGGAGTGTGATTCTAACCATGCTCTAATCTAATCTTGAAAAGACCAAGAAGAAAACACAGATGAAAATTAACCACCTGAATGATTGGGTGCAACTAATAAGGACATGCAAAGTTAGGGAACTATTCAACATTGTGACCTTAAAGGACTTTATTGATTTTGGTGAATTAAAATCAAAGAAAAGATCCTTCTTCTATAAAAAACGTAAATGATTCAGGCAACAAATTCTTATGGCAACCAATAAAGTGGCTACAATACAATAAAATTAGTATAGCGAACATACGATTCAAGGAGAGCCTAGCCAGTGAAACTCAATCCATTAAAAAAAAAAGTTAGAGATCAATAAACTCATTTAGATTGAGCTAAATTTCAAATGAGCCATTCCCAATCGGTGCAGAAAGAAAAAAATATTTAATAGATATGATTGAATTAATTGACAACGTAATTAAGAAGTTTTCCATTAATATAAAATCTATCAATGATATCTCTGCATCATTTAACCCAGACTTGACAGAAGACAATCCTGATTTGTAGGATTTTGAAATAATTTAGATAAGTTGAATTAATATTATGAAGAATAAAGCTTTTTTGTCATCATCATCATAATTTCAGCCGAAAGAAGTCCACTGCTGGGCATAGGCCTCCCCCAAGTGTCGCCACATTGTCTCGCACCCAGCGGATTCCTGCAACCTTCACCAGGTCATTGGTCTACCTAGTGGGAGGCCTGCCAGCTTTTTTTTTTTTTTTTCAACCCAATTTTTACCTTTTAGTACTGAACTGATACCAAATGAGATTAAATAAAATAAAATATCTAATATTTTGATATGACATCCCTGAAAAGGGAATATTTTAATCTTGTTTGTGTAGTTATTTGCTATTTAAAATTTTCCATTGATTACTTCATACTTAACAATTTTCACTTATTTATCAATAAGTGAAAATCATACACCTCCAACTAGATAAATATTTTTTTTTCATGTGGGTACATCATTTAACATCTCTATTGCTGAAACTACAGGGAATTTCATGGATTTCATGTAAACATCTAAAACATGACATAAAATAACCTATAATACCAACCACACACTCCTATGTTTGAGTTATTATCCAAGTTACAGTCACCTTAAAAAGAGCTCAAACCTTTAAATGGCTGTCCTGTAAAATTGAAATTTTAGACTTGTCAAGTTATTCACGGCATGGAATTAAAAAGCAGTGTTTTTAGAATACTTAATTTAATTCTTTATTCCATATGCCAGTAAGACTTCATTTGAATAGCATGGAATTTAATTGAATGATAATTCAGTGATTGCACTCTTGAAACCAAGTAATTGTTTTCTAATTAGAATCCTGAACTTAGGTAATTTTTGTAGGTAGTATTTGTTTTTTTAAGAACGAAAATTCGGTTTGCTACTCAATTAGTAGCTTGACTATTTACACAACAACCAAAGGATGTGTGAATAGTTTTAAATAGGTATTTTATACATGTGATTCTATTTTCTTTTAGTGTAACTTTAACGAGGCGAATTATTAAGCTTACAAAGGCATAATAGTTATTCAATCTACAGGTACAGAATAATTAACAAAAGAGGGTTCATACAATAATAATAAATATTCATTAGGTGGTCATTCACGTAAGATAATCAGTAATCAAGTGCCGCGAAGGAAAAGGCCTTGAACAATATTTTATTTGTCTGTGTTCTGACATAACAGTGGTACCGGACCAAAGTCCAACTCTTGTAGTGGTACAAAACATGAAAACATTGCCTACACTTCGTGAAGAGATATCGAGCGAATGAGCACTTCCAAAGACCCAAGGCTAAGTAACCTACAATAATTTAATAAGTTTTCAGTCCAGTTAGAATCTAACTAGAGTGTTTAACACAAACATTACACTTAGAAACAAATGAATAACGAGCCGATATTAGAATAAATAAAAACAACGAATGACGTCCGAAGAGCAGTATTTTTAACGAATAGTTTTTAGTGCGATGTTTACAAAATATGACACGGGATTTCATGAAGCGATACGGGATTTGTGAATTGTGAATGAACTATGTTCAGAGTCGAAAGAGGACAAGAGTAAACTGACCTTTTTCGTCTAATTGCAGCTGTGTTTTCACGTACTCCGTCGGGAATGTAATACAAATTTCAATGCCACCAGTTATTCCGCCGGCCACAACACCTTTCAAACCCTTTGCTTTCTCGCCAGCCGCAGCCGCCGCGCCTGTTTCCGACATCCATGGCCTAGAGAATGGATTTTTGAATGCTACTGGTCTATTAGACATAACTATTTCTTTTTAGGCACTTGTCGTTTACGACAGCGGCTGCGTCGACTTCCCCCTTTGAAAATGATTTCGAAACTAATGGGTTATGGGAAAATGGGAAATGTTTTGAAATATCGTGGGAAACAGTGAGGGAAATAGGGTAACTGGGCCAGTGTTGCCAACATTAACGTTGAATATTCCCATGAAGTAGTGTCGAATCAAAATCGACTAAAGTTAAAATAAGGTGTCAGTATTTTTCGTTGTAACAACATTTTTGAAGACGCCAAGGTTTGACAGATTTATTGTTTGGCGTTTCATTTATTCATTCACTCAATCAATGTCATTCAACTTATCGATAACGTAGCAAATGGTTTTATCAATTTAGTGAAAATATACAATACTATTTAGTTTCTTTTTAGTTGGAAGCTAAGAAAAACAGTAAAAATGGCGTTAAGAACATACGGCGATAAGCCGATAAGTTTCCAAATAGAAGAGGGAGGAGAGTTTTATTGTGTCGGCTCAGAGGTTGGTGACATTCATTTTGTTTATATTCAGAAGCTTTAATTCTACAAGCAATAACTGAAGTATTATAAGATGGTACCATCTATCACGAAAATGGAAAATTTATAAAACTACATCACTTAAAATGCGGGCCAGAGACACACTGTTTTCTGCTGAAGTGTAATTGAAGTATATCTTAAGATTTTTTTTCACATACAGGTTGGCAACTACCTACGGTTATTCCGTGGGTCTCTATACAAGAAGTACCCGGGCATGGCCCGGCGTACACTCACCAATGATGAAAGGAAACGTCTTATCGACAACGGCTTAGGAGCCCATGTTCTCTCCAGTTCAGTATCACTACTCAAGGCTTCCGAGGTGGAAGATATTATTGAGGGCAACGATGATAAGTATGTGTACGTTTTACAATAATAATTTTCTATTTTAGATATATGAGTGATGAGTATCTTGATGATGTGTTTGTGGAGACATTGGTAAGTGATTATTGGAGATGGTTACTACCGATTTGTCATCATCATCATTCAAACCTTCACTCTAGTTACTGACTGGCAAAGCCAAAGGTTTGGTTATTTTTCATTTTAAACATAATTTGGGAACCATTTGGGCACTACAGTATTATGACCTGCTTTATTCTTCCTATTCACGAAAACATTTTCTGTTTTGTTATTCATCTAGGTTGTGGATCTTCATCATTATTGTGTTATATATTATTTTCTGGTTTTGATGGTTTTTTCACTAAACATCTATCATATCATATAGTGCGTGGTAGTGGCCATTCAATGTGTACAGCATATCAATAGTGGAAATTTGAAATGTCTTAAAGAACATGGGTGCAGTGTTGGATTAGCAATATTTGTCTCAGTGCCAAAACTTGAAAATCAAACAGCACACTCAATGACCCTCATGATCTTCAAGTTTCCGCATCAGCATCTTCAGCCAGTTGCATTCTAATCACCACTAACATGGCAACAATTATGAGAACTGTCCAATTAACACAATTTCTTCACAATCAGGTACAAAGCGGTGTCAGTGAGTCAGGAGCTGGCAACACCAAGAGAGAGTAAGAGCAAGAAGCCTCATAACCCATCATGGCTGCCGGTCATGCCCAACTCTTCACACTTGGATGCAGTTCCACAAGCCACACAGATTAGCAGGACTAGGGTGCATAATAAAAAGGTATTTAGAATAAATTGTTTTTCTTTCTATTTAAGCTTTTGCAATTACAATATGCCCCCCATCCAAAACCTAAGGGTACAATATGTTGGTGATGAAATCTTCAGTCCACTTTCTTTAACTACTTTTGCTCTTCTTTTATCTTTGTGCCTATTCCTTCAGTCAGTCCATCCCTATTCTTACTTTTGCCCTAGTATTACCATGCCAAACATTATGATGGTGTTAAGATGATTTTGTTAAACATTCTTCAATTGTTCATTTATCAATTGAGTACTTTATGTGGTGTGTTTAACCTACCCTACCCAAAGAAAGGACATTTGTCCTTTCTTTTTTCTTTCTTTGGTATTGTTCTTCATGTTGTTGAGCTCCTTGGATTATGATTTGAGCTATGCGATCACTGACAAATACTTGCACTGACTGGACAGGTCCACTCAAATCTGTGTGGTTATTTCTGCAAAAGACCATCTCAGACATTAATCTGCATGGTCCTCAAATGACTTGACCAATGCATGGATTTTAAAAGAGACAGTGACCTCTGGTTTGTTTTGGATGTTTCTTCTCAGTGTAGTCAGGTACGAAACACTGACCCCATCTAGTTTTAAAACATAACATTATGTGACATGTTAAAGTGTTTTGTAAAACCAATTTACAGAAATAAATATGATTTATGTTCTATGAACTTCTTCACTCAACATATATAAATTCACAGGCCTCTCCCCATGGGAGTAGGCACTACTAGGCACATACTACTTTTGCTTCATCCACTTTCACTCAACTGGTTGCAGTGGTCACACACACGCCGTATGCAAGTTCTACACTAAAAGTGTTTAAACATTTTTTATTCTATTATGCTTCAGGTCCGCACATTCCCTCTATGCTTTGACGATACGGACATGACAGCGATGCTGGAGAACTCCTCACAGAAGCAGATCCTGGTGCCCATCAGACTCGATATGGAGATTGAAGGGCAGAAACTGAGAGATACTTTCACATGGAACAAGAATGGTAACTATGTATTATATTTTTTTGGAGTGTATTTCATCAATCAGAAAGAAACTCAATTTCCTGTGCATAATGAATAATATTTTGTGGTAAAGTACTAAATTATTTATTAACCTTGCAGCCCATTTAGAAACAGCTTTTGTCCAATGCGATGTCCATGTGGATTTAAAACTCTTTCCGACCAGCGCAAGCGGCTTTAAATGTGGTCAATCCCATTTAATCAAATCTTTTTTTAAATATTCCAGAGTCAATAATAACACCAGAGCAGTTCGCGGAAGTGTTATGTGATGACCTAGAACTGAACACCAGTACATTCATCCCGGCCATAGCCTCGTCCATCAGGCAGCAAATAGACGCGTACCCCAGCGAACCGCCCGCGATACTAGAGGAGCAGCCGGACCAGAGAGTTGTCATCAAACTCAACATACATGTGGGGAACACTTCGCTTGTTGATCAGGTTAGTGAAAGTATCAGGGTGAAACACGTTACGTACGACCTGTATCTTAAAAATTCACGACTCGATGTCGTATCGTATGACGTTGCACTTCAAAGCATAGAAAATACTGAGCCCCTTCATTTCTTTCTATTATTGGCGCAAGATTGTATCGTTAGTTTTCACGACACGACGTCTGGTCGCGACTCGTGAAGTTCCCACCCCGACGTTTGTGTGACCCTTTTACAAGGGAAACAGTCAGGACAAAGAGTTGTCAACAAACTAAAAAATGGGGGCAATACTTTTGATCAGATTTGATTTTGATACGAAAGGAGTGGTTGGCCAAAGTGTTGTCATTAAACTCATCACATCTGCAATGTATATAGACAGTGCAATGTTTTATTTTTATATATTTTTATTATTTATTTTTTCCTTTATTCATTCCATCATCTTATTTTATACATTTTTAAATATTAAACATATTATTAGTTAGTTATTAATTTATTATTTCCTTAATTCGTTACATTTTTAAATATACTAATATAAAAAAGGTGGGCTACCACCAGCATTGAGAACAGGGTCCGAGCTACCGGTGGTCAGAGCTCTTGTGATAGGAACCTCACAATATGCGCCATGTCCAGAAGTACTGCTTTCTGAATCAAGCCCTTGATCCAGCTACCAAGCGAGAGCCTCCTCAGATATTATTATTATATTATTGCAGGTCCATGTATGTCCAAAACTTTGATTTATTATGGCAGGATAAAGCTAAGAAAAAAAAAACATCTTAAATTATAGAAACTTTTATCTGAACATCATATCTCAATTTTCAGGTGGAATGGGACATGTCAGAGAAGGAGAACAACCCGGAGCAGTTTGCAATGAAGCTGTGTGCTGAGTTGGGCTTAGGAGGCGAGTTCGTCACCGGCATCGCTTATAGTGTGAGAGGACAACTGAGCTGGCATCAGAGGACTTATGCCTTTAGTGAGGCACCACTGCCTGTTGTGGAGGTAAGAGGCTTAATGCCACAAAATGTGGAAAATAAAGATCAGTTTTACATGTTAAATGAATGGTTTCCAAGTAAAGTCACGCCATTAGGGGTCGTCCTTTAATCACGTGGGGTTTGAACAGGAGGGGTGGAGGTCAGAAAAAAATCACGATCAATCACGATGCGGGGAGAAGGGTATAATGTGACAATCACGTGTATTTTTTCGCGGGATTTAAAAAAATAATTTGACTTGTAAAATTTGTTTTACCAAAATTCCCTTTTGGTAAATCCTTTTAAAACCCGAGCAAGCGAATTTTTATTTAGAAAAATCCGTTTTTTTTGTTAACTCTTTTAACAAAAAAGCTAAGAAAAAACGGATTTTGTATTTTAAAACTATCTGATAATTTTAATAATAAAAAATACAAGTGATGCTGGGAGGGGGTAGGAGGGGTAGCCTAAAACATAACGACGTATCACCAAGGAAGAGGGGGGCTATAAAAGTGGCCTAAAAAATCTCGCGTGATTAAAGGACGGCCCGTAGTCAGATTCATCCTCATCTGCCTGTGAGCAGTGAACAATGGTCAGCACCTTTTGACGTTACAGATTATATGCCTCTGAGGCTATCAAAGAGTCTCTATAATAATCGCCATTAACCACTTTCTAGTATTTGAGCTGGTAAGTCGAAGTGACGTAACCACGTAACAAACTTTAATAAAGCTACTGGTGACCTTAGATTTGTGATGGAGGAACCCAGTGGATTTTTCAGCAAGCATATAGCATAATCAGCATGAAAACTTGATAGCTGAGAGGGTACGGCGTGATGAGTAAATGGTAAACATTATACTATGAAAAGATAGAAAAAACCGGCCAAGTGCGAGTTGTACTCACACGCAGACAGGTAGCACGTAGCATCAGTCATCGGTAGTCCGTAGCACCAAACAATATAATAAAAATATTTTGATGGCTCATTCAAATGTTATATTCTACAGCAAAACTAAATTTGTTTTTCATAGTATGTTAGTGAAAAACAAAGTTACTGCTTCAGTTTGATGAAAAAGTCCCTTATCTCAAAAACTAACCATGAAATCTTATTCAAACCAATTTTGGTTAAGTTTTTTTTGCGTTCTACAAGCCTACATTTTATCAGAATTTTCCTCCTCTTACTTTAGAAATTAGATGGGGGGGGGGGACACACATTTTACCTCTTAGGAAGTGTCTATCTTTGAAACGACTGACGTTGAGAAAAAATGGTTTTAGGAACCTTAATGTCATTTTTAAAGACCTATCTATAGACCCAGCACGTAAAGAGTTGATGAAAAAATAAATAGTTTCAGTTCCATGTATGGGGAGGGCATTGGGGAGAATCGTATCCACATCCAATAACTATACAAAAGGCAATGGAAAAGGGTCTTCACCGTTGACTCATTAAACATGTACCACATGTATACTAGCATTCACCAGCGGTCTCGGTCGCTAAGCCTTAAGTTATCCCACGAAACCGTCCCACCAGATTATGAAGTATTCTATATCCTAACCCAAATTTTATCGGAATCCGATATTATGAGTTACTATAACCTCTGTTCTCTCCCCCCAGACACCATACCGCCAACCATCAGAAGCCGAACAATGGGCGCCGCACCTGGAGACCCTCACCAACGCAGAGATGGAGAAGAAGATCCGCGACCAGGACCGCAACACGCGCCGCATGCGACGTCTCGCTAACACCACGCCCGGTTGGTAGACTTGCTCTTACATAGTCTTATGTATATGAATGTATACTGATTTAATGCAAGGTTGCGTGGTTGAGTAGATATCCAAGAGACCTTAACAATTTAGATTTAGTTAGTGTTTCCTTGACTACTCTAAGAAGTTATTTAATACCGAAACAGACTCAAAGGTCACAGTTTTTTTTATAGTCCAGAAACGTGTGGTCCTTGTAGTGGGAAAACGAAGTAATTACGCGCTTTTTTAGAGAGGGGACAACTTTTCACACATAAGGTATTATCGTTAACTTCAAAAAGTGGGCATCTATCTAAAGAAATATAAAAAAAACCCTGGCTTTTTAAAAGAAAGTATTTTTTTTTTAATGATTTTTGCTTTTGATAAAATACCTATATGTCTATACACGTCACTGCAGGATTGGTGCTTGGTCTTTGTTGGATATTTACTCAAATAATTTTGTTGTGCAAGTAAGTTGGACGCGCAGGTATTATCACTCAGGGTGCTGTATGAGAGAGTAATAACTACTTGATGCCAACTAAACTAGCTTGATGGAACTGTGGCTTGTTCAAATTACTTGCCCAAATCTAAGGCAACTTTTTAAGTCTAAATTATAGTTGAGTTGTATTTCACGAAAACACTATAAAATGTGTCATCCTGAAATGCACAACAGTGGTACATGGGTCTTTTGGCGTTTCAATGACATTGACAGGAGAGTGCGCTGTTGGTAAACATATTTTGTCAAATTGTATTGAAAAATGAAAATTAGTGGCGTTAGTTCCGATTATGGTCACACGCCAAAAGTACCATGCAACACTGTACTAATATATACACAAGTATACTGCCCATTAAAGTCAGGAATATACTATGTCCAGTATATCTTGACATATGGCGAAGTAGAATACTAAAATTTAAAGTACTGAATTTGGCGTTTGATATTAATTGTGTTTGCAAGCAGCGCTGTGAGGACCAAAATATACTGGACGCCTATGATTGTTGCATTTCACGAGTTTGAACTTTATGTCAGTGTCATAAGACGTGAAATGCAACAGTTATATCTGGGGGTAAGCAGAGGTCTTCTGCATAGTTGTATGGAATGGGTAAATATGTTGGATAAAGGTCTTGGCACACATAACAGGGTTAGATTAGAGCTCTACTGTCTTCTGGGCGCCTGGTCAGTGTCTCTGCAGGAACAGTAAACTTTTTTCTTGTATACATTTTATAAAACATTTATCATCCATATATGGGCCTTACGAGCCCCTGAGTATTCTAGATATACACGATCACTAAGTCTAGGCAATCTGAAGACCAGAAAATTCTAACCCTGAACTGTGTGGAAGCACCATAGCTTAAGTCAGTCATAGGTGATAGGATCACAATATACAGCATGCAATAACACTGGGGTAGGTACTCACACAAACTTATAAGTACATAAAGTTTACAATTATATAGGGTGTCTGGTAATTAGTGACCGATACTTATACACGTGATTGTACTCATGATAACAAACATCTTTCCCCAAAAAACATTTTTTTTATACTCATTCACTTTTATCACAATAATACATCAGCCGTATGAAACTCGCGCGCGCGCGTCTGTGACCTATCAGCTGTTGATAGCTGATAGGTCACAGGCGTACAGGCCGCGCGGCTCGCAAGCCCGCTTCGTAAGTGGCGCCCGTGCCACGGTCCGGCCGCCACGTGCGGTTATCGGTGTATTATTATGATAAAAGTGAATGAGTATTAAAATAAAATGTTTTTTTGGGAAAGTTGTTTTTAACCATGAGTACAATCACGTGTATAAGTATCGGTCACTTATTACCAGTCACCCTATACATATATGAGGGAAAGGTGGATATGTTCGAAATATGAACAAGCCATATAATGTGAGGAATAAAAATGTAAGATCATCATCTTTATCTTGCGCTTATCACAATTTATTTGTGGTCGGCGCAGCATGTCTTTTTCTACTATGTATATTAGCAGTAGTAGAAACTAAATCAATGAAAATAAGAATAGCATAAATTGAGCTATTAACTTTTTTTTTTAAAGGATTTAAAACTTGAAATGAAGCTACTATAAATATTGTCCGCATAGCAAATATAGCCGTCCCTGCTTTTCTTATTTTCGACATATCCATACTTTCCCGTAAAAAAAGTCGAAGAATATATAGAAAATCAGTACATTATTATACATTTTTACATTTATCATAACGATAATTATATTATTAACAAATTAGTAGAATTTGCATGGATAATTATACATTTATACACGTTTTGACGGGATTTCTGTTAGTTAGGTGTTGTTATTATTTTAAACAAATATTTTTGCGTACGGTACTTAATAAAGTTACAATGTTTAGTTAGAACTGGCTTAAGTTGCGGATTTTTTGTCGTACGATTATTATAAATGGCACTGAGGCTTAATTATTTATTATAGACCGAATTATACTCGGTGGATGTGCTTACGTTATATACCTTTCGGTAATCTTACGGTCGTCGTCAAAAAATCTGCAATTTGTTATGTTAAGGTGCCTCTAGAAGTGAGAGATTTTGCCGATTGGACGAAAGAAAGGCTCATTAACTGTTTCGGTTTTCGATTTGATCGTTAAAGTTAATCAAGTCTGTTGGCACCTTTAGTTTTTAAGGATCTTGATGAACAGAGCTGCCTCCATAGTCAAATTAACAAAAAAAAAAACCACTGGTCTTCATAAAAAGATATATTTAGTGTTGCCAGTGGAATACCAATAAAAGGTGATGTTGTCATTAAAAGTAAATAGTCGAGTTGTACGTGAAGTAGTCGAATGATTCAAATAATCGATTTTAAAAGCATTGGCAGCTGAATTACCGATATTCATATAAATGGCTGCGTAGTTAATATCGTTAGTAAAACTTAGTTGTTATATTTGATAATATAATGACTTACATTAAAAATCACAGAATTTTACAATAAATTCTAATAATGATTAACTTTGAAGTCACAAATAACAATTGGCCATTTTATTGACAGCGCGCAAGCAATAGATGAATTAAGTACAATTTAATAGCTAATCAAGCAAAATATTGAATATTAAAAAAAAAATAGACAAAATACGCGTTTCTGAGGCTAACTTTGTTTACAAGTTACAGTCAAATCAGTTTTAAAATATTTAATTAATTATAAGTATTAATATTACAATTATGGACTGAGGTATTAAATGTACTGACACTTTGACTACTTTAAAATGGATTGTGTTTAAACGCCTACTTTACTACCAATAAATTCGAAATACTTGCCAGAATGGATAAATGCTAATCAAATTGTGTTTCACAAAGTATTGTAGAAATGAACCTATTTTCCTTTTAATTCTATGCTATAAAAATATATAAATGCCTTTAAAGTTAATTTCAGACCAAATATTTTATATTATCGCTAAATAGATGTTACCAATATTTTATTTCACGACTTTCAATTTAGTAAGTTTTGCTGAGGCAAAAAAGGTAACGGTCTATCGTACGATTTTTTTTAATACCATAAATATGGTAACATAGCCAAATAAATATGTCTGCAATAAATGACTAAGGTTGATAATAAAATGAATCACTGGTAGGAAAATGAAAAATCAAAAGTAAAATGAAGTTATGTTTTATTATAATGTATAGGTACTTAGAAGATTAATTTGTACTTAAGATTTATCAATGGCACTTTAAGGAACACATAGTTATATTCAGTCAATCACAAAAATTTTCAAAAAAACTAATAATAGAAAAAAAAGTTTAAACAATGAACTTTTTTAGATTTAGCTGGCCGCCTTCCCTTTCTCTTCTCAACAATAGAGAATATTTCTGGCTTCAGGAGGTGTTTTCACGTACTTCAGACTGATTGCTAGACCCACCAAATGTTTACAGATATACTGTTTCAAGAATGTAGAACAGTTACATCTACCGGTTAGCCAATCATTACTGTTGATTGGTGTCATTACTTCCCATTCACTGAAAAACTATTGCCTAAAATCGTCGAAACTTTAAATAAGGGGAAACGACTGTAATCTTAGTTTGACATTAATTATTTTGGATTCAGATTGGATAACTTGATTACACTAAAGCTATTTAGAACTGTAATTTTCGGTATTAATGTTACTGTTTCAGGGAAACTATATTTGGTGAGCATTTATCCATTTTGGTAAGCAAAAAGAATATAAATACAAAACGTACAATTATTCTGATGAGTAAATATTTATTTTGGAACTTAACACGTTGTACTTTAGGCACCTCGGTATAGAGTTGGTTTAATTTATATGAAGTTAATATATTTAACTTGGTACTTAGTCTTAGACTCTATAAAACTCTAAAAAATAATTTGGTGAGCATTTAAATTGTACCCCTTAAACATAGACAATTGAACTATTGAAAGAGATACATTAAATATGAAATGATACTCTTTTATGTCTTTCGTAAAAGTACTATATACACTACGGACCACAACTTTACTATCTACATTGTTATGCAAAGACTGATTTTCATATTTCTCAATTTGGGTGTTCCCAAATTAGACTGTTATGCTCATGTCTAAAGGAGTTTGATCCTGAATTTTAAGACTGACGAAAACACTTTTCAAAGCAGTCATAGTGTCAATATAACATGAAGTCATGGTGACAGTTTTATCTCAAGTATTTTCTAGTTAATTTTACAATTTACAACATTGTTTAACAAATAATTAATGAAAACGTATTGATGCCTTTCATGAGTACAATTTCATAATAGATGCAATATAGTTAAGATTTTTAGTAAAATTTACACGAAAAAATTTAGTACAACCAAGTATAGTCACTGCCAAAAAACAAAGTGAATATTTTATTTAAATTATTTATTTGTGCGACGATTTTTTCGTGTTTTATTTTACATGTTCATGTAATGTATTAAGAAAGTAAGTGGACTGTTAAAATTCTATCACATTAAAGAGGAATTTTCCAAATCACTTCTGTTTCATTTTTTAACATCACTAACCTAATATTTTGTTCGCAATGGGTGATTCAATTGACACAATCTGCTTACCATTACTAGAATATTAGAATATGGCAACACTATGTTATGTAATAATTGCTTTCTCTTTGGCTGTAAATACTTTAAATGAGTAATTTATGTAAAAAAACTAAAAGTGACGTTTACAGTATTTAGTTTAACATATTTTCAAACATTGGTATTTTTGTTGGTGGACTAGTGCGCGGTCTTTTATTGTTTTGTACTTATTTAATTTCTAAATTAATTATTTATATTCTGTGCCTAAACAATGAACTGTTCCTTATTTTAAAATCGAAATCCCCTGTGATTTCACGTACAAGGCCGCGTTATTTAAAAAAAAAAACGCCACCCTGAAACATAGTATTGCCATACTCAAAAACAAAAACATACTAAATGGAAAATCGACTAAATGGGTTGATGTTTGTTTCTGGTGACAGATGTGTCGTTGAGTCGCGCCGTCAACCGGCTGATTCGCGCCGACGAGGCCCTCTTCCAAACTACTCCGGAAAAGCGAAGGAAAAAGATTTAATCGCCCTGCGTCCAAGGAAGAAACTACTGTGGCTTCTAGCTATAGACATTAAGTTATAAGTTTTTTTTTTATATTCCTGCTATACTATACGTAACATAATCATAACATATCCAGCCTATATTGTTTCCACTGCTGGGAGACAGGCCTACTCTCTGTACAGGGAATGGGCCGTACTCCGCAACACGAGCCCAGTGCGTGTTGGTGGACTACTTATTTCAGTTTTTTAAGTCAGATGATTTTTTTCATCTTTTACTAGACGTTTGTAATTTCCGCTGCTGAACAGCTTTCTGACTAACTGTAACTGGCCTAATTCTGCTGTACAGGAGTTTTAGTCTTCAATTACTGAGTGAATAGTCAATCGTTGCTTATCATTAAATGAGTGAGTGCTCGAAGGTAGAAGATTATCAAAAAGTAAAGAATGTCTATCTATACACGTGATTGCCGTTTTATAGTGAGATATCATCTTGCCAACATGACATAATACTAGTGGACACAGATATTTTACATTTTACTTTTAAAACTTCATGTAATTGTAAGATTTCAATACGTAGTAGTTCCATCATATCATGAGTGTACAGCACCTTCTCCACATAAGACTAGTTTTCATCACAATATATTTTATTGTGAGCAAACACTGTACGAACATCACACATCGATAAATATTAATATGTGTTCGGCTGTACCGTTTCTAAAGTCTTAAATAATTTTGAATGCCATTTGAACTTAAGTCATGTATGGCATAATTATCTGAGATTCTGAATTAAAGTTCAAAAATTCTTCAGTTCTACTCTACTGTGGACGAGATGCGAGATACCAGACCTAAGGCATATATTCATAGGTAAGCTTGAAGTTTCCACAGGCCAATATCACGAGCCGTCCATGGAATATTGACTGGCAGTTCTTGAACGCCGTTAAGATGTGTTAATCGCGTTCAGTTTCATTGGTGACATTCGCCCTAAGTATCACGTAGTATGTAAAGGTGTTACCACACTAATTGATCAATCGTCGATCGAGGTCATCGATCGATGGTAGAATGGATAAGTCGACGTCGATCGACAGTTTCTACTACACCAATTGATCGATCGTCGTCATTTCTGCCATCGATCGATTGGTGATCGGCGATCGATCGATTGGTGTGGTAACACCCTAAGTTACCTACTATTCGGTTGACTAATTTGACAGATTGCTTGGAATGTAAAATTGTATTGAAATCACAGAGTATAAAGGTGCAGATAAAATACGTTCTTTAAGGAGCATAATTCTTGAAGATGTCCTGGGTTCGCTACCCGGGCCAGGCGAGTAATCTGGATTTGTGCGATGACAATAGGGTCGCACTCTGTGATGTATGACTTAAATCTAATTGGCGTCATGTTGTGTTGTTATAACTGTTCGATTGTGAATTTAAAATAATTTTTGTCACATATGCACTTGTCACGAGCATGTAGACCTGAGTAAAACTATTGTTTATGAGTTTAGTCGTGTCTACGACTAAGCTGTAACAAGATTACACCACAGACTCGATAGAAATGAGCTGGGAAAATATTCTGCATTCAAGTGATGTGTTAAAGACAGCCAACGGATTATAGTGCTATAGACGATCGAATGATGTTGAAAAAGACCTTTGTGAAATTGTTTTTTTTTTCAATTAAGAGGGAAAGGGGACCGCGAATCTCCATTCAAATGTATTGCCCTTTTCTCTTCCTGAATAATGACTTTAGAGCAATATTTTTTTTTTTCATAAAATCAAGATCTACTGTAGGCACGTACCTGTCATTTTCTTTTTTTCAGCAAAGTAAAGAAATATGACCCTCATAAAATGTCAAAAAATACTTCAGTTTTACGGCCGTGATTAGAGGATTACCAGACAAATTCGTCAAGATTTTAACATAAAAGAAATTGTTAGGATACTAAATACTCTTTCTCAAAATTTTATTGTAAAAAATAATCGAATCGGCTGTTTTCGAGGAGAAAAAAGGGGAATACGAAACGTGTCGTCAACATTTTTATGATTTAATCGGTCTAAGCTGCAACTGTCCTTATTGCACTCTAACGGGGGCAGGCTTGACGCAGCGCGACGGCAATAGTTTCTTCAAATACGTAGTTTTCAGATCCTGTTCCCTCTTAATGTATTGAAATAGCAAGATCCTTGTTTGGTAGGCATTAACTTAGTGACGTATAATGCCGAAATTCAATAAAAAGAATAATTGAGATTAATCAATAATTGTTCCATTCCACATGGCAAATAAATATTATAACACCGTTTTAATTAAAAACTCAAAACTCGGCGCTTAGCCGACCGTTGAAACAAACTGAGTGCTTTTATTTAGGAATTCATTTAGGTTTTGGTTAGTGAAGAAGGAAATTACTAGATAAATTATGATAACAATATGCATTTACTTATGCATTTTACTTAGTATCTACGTTTTTTACTTGGTTTTAAATTAGACGGTGGTTGTTAATACTTTTTGTGATGAATGTTTACTTCTTTCCAAAAAGGCCTTGTTTAATAAGTTAGTGTAGTAAAAAAGCAATAGCAAACCCTAGCTATATCTTTTTTATACAGGGTGGGTAAAAAATCGTAGATTAAACTAAACAGCGATAGTTGCGGTTATTTGCAGTAAAAAATGTCTTTGTGGCAGAGTCCTATCTTGATCTCCTTAAAAGTTATGACTACTTAAGAAAATACCAACATTTTTACTAAATAGGCAATTAGAGTAATATGGCACTACAAAAGTGCTTTTATGACAGAATGTACCATGATTTATGAGTATTGGCATTGATTTTTTCTATATCTTTTAAGTCTCACGAAATAATAATTATTTGTAACTTAAGAACCTTACTGTAAAAAAAATGTACTACCAAAAGATTACCCTGATAACCCCAACTATCGCTCTGTTTCGTTTGATCCACGATTTTTTACCCACCCTGTATACATTTAATATAATGTTTCTTCGTACAGTCATATGCATGTCCTATGGAACTGCGTGCAGATGAATAAAAACAAAAAAGAATTAACTTTTTTCAGTATGACTGTACTTAATAGAGGTTAAAACAATTAGATCTGATTTATTTGTTTATTAATGTACTCAGTTTTAGTTGCTCTCTATTTCCGAGTAGTCACAAACTTTTCTATAGTAATGGGTATCCATGGGTAACGAAATTATACAAGTAATTTCGTTACCTGACACATTCATCATGGGTAACGAAATTACTTGTATAATTTCGTTACCCATGGATACCCATTACTATAGAAAAGTTTGTATAGCCGCCCATTATTAAAGATATTATAAAGAAAGATACTCTACGTTCATACTGACTGCCTTGTTACGCCTGCGATAGATAATACGGAACGTATGAAACAGAAAGAGGTAGCTATTGCGCTTTAAGTACTTAAATTACGACAATTGTCTGAATTTGTTTGCAACAATTTTCGCGCGCTGGTGCGACATCGACCTCTTTTTATTTATAATGTTTTCATAGCTTGTGCTTGTTGATTTTATACCTCAGTTTGCAGTTTGGACACGTTTTTCATCATCAACGTTCAATGTATTAGCAATAATGTCTTGTTTATAATAATGTCTTGGTAGATTTCAGCGCTGTGATAATAATACAGCGACCTTATAGTAGCGCCTAGTTTGTATCTTTTAAATAATAAAGACATGCCTTTAAAACTGTGTTTTTTGTCCTTATTCACGTCACCTGTGTCTGAAAAGCTGGGGAGTAATCAACTCTGGCCCTAGCACGAACACGGGACATAAGCGTAACGTTAATTCGAAATATTTTCGAATCAAAAATACTTACAATCATCAAAAATATAACTAACATAGAGCATTCCGGTTTATATTTAATTTCAATCGTTAATATTGTCATCCATAGATATCCACTATGCCTTAACCTTTTAAACGCCATTGTCACATATACGTGACAAGCAAGCGCGTGCCCTGTAAGCCTAACGACACAAATATGGGACAAAATGGTAGGTGAAATTGTGGCTTGACGTGGAGGGCACACACGTGCGTTTACGCTCTGGCGTTCAAACGGTTAAAGCAAAGTCAATACAACATGTGGATCGGGTATTTTCAGTGCATGGCCTGACGTGAAATGGACTGAAGCGGAGGAAGAAGCTAGTTGCTTCATCTTCATGGAAACGACACACTTCTACAAGGAATCTTGAGTATGAAAGTGAATGGCAATATTTAATAGGTAGAAAATAAAAGGTGGACAGATATTTAGAAAAATGATGATTAAGGAATATCTGAGATGATGGCTAATAGAAAAGTATGGAAGAAAAGACGTGTTGGGCAGACTCCAAATAAATTGGGCTAGAGACAGGAGGATGGTGAAATTGTTGCGAGAACATTAGGGAATTACACTGAATCATCAACGTAACTCACTAAGTCAGAAGTTTTTTTTTTCGCAAGGCACACATTTATTCAAAGAAAATAATTTTGTATGTTTGTAGTATCTTCCTATATGTATTTCGAGCAACCGAATACGGACTAACGGCCATGTGTAATTGGGTACCACGGACCGGACCGACCGTGGCACGGTCTGACCGAATAAAGACGTCATGAATCCGTTTTATCTCTTGGATCCCGTGCGAAAACCAATCCACGCAGGATCCAGCTTCTACTTCAACCTTCATGCATTCCAATAGGCTACTATACCTCATGTTTATTATAAAACCCGACGATGATCTTAGACAAGGATAAGTACTAGCCACTGCATACGTAAATCTTATGGCTCTTTTTTATATGCGTAGGTAGAAACTGTGGGTCGCGTTATGCTTGGAGCCTTGGACCCTTAACAGTCAACTGCAGATAGATAGACCCCACTTTGATCTTTAACTAGCTTAGCTAGATTTAAGTACCATATACCAGCTTATACTAGCTATATTCCTTTTCTACCACCATACATTGCATGTTAATTGCACACCCATAACGCGAATAAAGACATCACAAATCCAAGTCTTATCTCCCTACATGTGCTAAAGCAAATTCGCACAGAATCCATGTAACATCTACCTTCATGTGCCCCAATAGGCCGTCATCAATCACTTACTGTAAGCGGCGGATAATGGAGAAGAAATTATTATGAGCGACGACATATTTGGGTTACAGAATCTTGCGGGATCACAATTATTGTGTGTGTGAGTGAAATTTTTGGGGCGTTTAGTGAGGCGTAGTCTGGATTTTGGTTAGGCATTTCAAAAAAATAGGTATCTTTGCAAAAAAAATAATCAATTGTTGAAAAATCTGAGCGGAATCCCGCTTGTTCTTTGGGTTGATTACTGTCTAGATTTTTAGTCATGCGGTGTAATATTATTTTGCTGAATACTTTGTACAAGTTTGACATTAAACTGATGGGTCTGTAATTGTTAATCTCGTTTTTATCTCCTTTTTTGTGTAAAAGTATTATTGTTGACGATGTCCATTGGGAAGGAATTTGTTCTGTATCCAAAATTTCATTGCAAATGTGTGTAAATGGTTGTATTTTCTCTTCTATAGTATTTTTTAGTATCTCATTGGTTATCTTATCATCTCCAGGTGATTTCCCTGCTTTTTGTGTTTGGATGGCTCTTCTTACTTCACTTTGCATGATATTTGGGACTGGTTCTGGATTTGAGTCTTCTTTTGGTGTTGTTTTGTCCGCGATTTCTTTTAAGTCATCCGTATATAATTCTTTGTAAAAATCTGTTGCCATTTGTAAAATGTGTCGACGTTTAGTTGGAGTTTGTATTTTGTTGCCTTTCTTAATCGTCTTAGGTATCCATGTTGAATGGTCTTTAAGTTGCTTTAAAGCACTTTTAATTCCTCCTGTTTTATTTATTTGTTCCCTTATTATATTAAGCCGATTTGTTTTTCTATGGTGTCTAATTGCTTTTGAAATTTCTTTACTTATCTTAGCTATTTGTTCACGATTTTCTTTTCTGTTTGTTATCATTTCTTTTCTCTCGTTCATTTTTAATCTGGCTTCCTCTCCGAGCTTGTCGCTTGTATCTCTGGTTTTACATTTGTTTATTTTTGATAGCGCCTTTTCTAAAATGTTATATTTTTCTTGAACATTGTTCTGTCTCTCAACCATGTTTAATGATAGTTTTAAGTCCTTCAAGTTTTGTTGTGGTATATGTGTTAAGGCTCTGCAGTTCGTTCCATGGAATTTTCCTCTCTGTGCTTTTAAATCCTTTCCCACCATTCTATGGTCAGAATTGAAGTTTAAGTTTGATACCACACTGACGTCGTTGAAAATCTTTGGCATATTGGTAATTATGAAATCTATTTCGTTTCTATCTCTTCCATTTGGAGACATCCATGTCCATTTCCTGTTATGCTTCTTGAGAAAGAAAGTGTTCATTACTCTCAAGTTCTGTTCGAAGCAAAAGTTTATCAGGCGTTGCCCATTGTCATTCCTCTTTCCCTGGCCGTATTTACCTACTGTATACTCTCCTGTGTCTGATTTTGTTCCTATTTGACCATTGAAGTCCCCCATCAATATGATATTCTTATTTACTTTTTGCATTGTTTCGTTGAGACTATTATAAAATGTATCTTTTTCGTTGTCGGTTGCTTGATCTGTTGGGGCATATATCTGTAGAATTGAGAACGGGTTCTTGTAGCCAGGTAAATTTATGTTTAAAATTCCGATTCTATCCGATATGCCTTTGAACTCTTCTATGTATTGTTTTAATTCTTTTTTAACAAGAAATCCTATACCGTATTTGCCCTGTATTTCTCCTTTGTGGTAAAATATATAATCTTTATATTCTTTTATTTCTTCTCCGGATCTTCTTACTTCAAACTTTGTTTACACAAGTTTAAATAAACCTAGATTGCCAAGTTGCTACATTCCATTAAGAATTTAAGTTTTTGCAACTCGAATTCCCTAGTTTTTATCCAGTTAATTTCACGTACGGAAGTGTTATAGGACTATTTATTAATATCCAATAATAAACTACCTGTACACTTTTTGTAAACTTAGTATTTTAATTTACTTTAATCAATATGTATAATTTGTGAGCTTGATTTGAGAGCACAAAGCTACAAGCTGACTCACGCCACCCAATTCACAACTATGTTCCAGTGCCCCAGTGGTTGAAAATCGGTAAAAGCTTTTTTGGGTGCGCTGGCCCAGCTAGTCCAGCTAATAGCAAGGCCTCCACAGCGAGATGTGATCTCTGGCGGGAGCTGCTTAAGCCTCCTGATGGCTTCATCAAGCCGACTGAAGGCCTTCCACCTGGGCATGCAGTCGACCACGGCAAAGTGGTCGACTTAGAAATCTCTGAATAGACTCCGAACACAAGTTGGCCGTAGTAGCAAAGACAATCTCTTCAGATGGTCATGGACGGTTCAGAGCTCAAATGTGTATGCGGCGTGTCTCCACAGACAATGGCCTATCTTCTATCTTGCGCTGCATGCCCTAACACCTGCTCACTTGACGATCTTATGACTGCATCAGCGAGCGGAGTTCGCATAGTTGAATTTTGGGCCAAACATATTTAATAAAAAATTTCCATCGACACGCTAAGAAGAATTATTTAATGGAAACATAAAATTACCTTTCAAACTTACTAGCAAAGCTATGTACATACGTGTAACCGCACATGGAGAACTCGCGACAACCTCTAGTGGTCCACGACAGCCAATTTCCCTACCTAGGTACATTTAGCGGCGGGGTGCCCACTAGTCGCGGCCGTGAGTGGCTCGTGTGACTTACTGGACTATGTACAGTAACGAGCACAAATATGACACAGAAAAAATCAAAAGTTTTAGCAGTTTTGCTATAAATAACATCACGACTTGTAATCCCCGAAGGGTTAGGCAGAGGTGTACTTAACAGTAAACCCACAGTTCGTCAGTTACGTTTAAGTCTCATTTAATAGGCAGTAAGCTTATCGCCATCAACCGGGCATAAATCCAGACTCGTGGCTGCTCCTGTGAAATTCTTGATGGAAAAACCCAATAACACTTTGCCCGACCCGGGAATGGAACCCAGGACCTCATGCTGAGCAGTCACGCGATATTCAGAGACAATTCTCTTTCTCCCTTAAATAACGTTTCCAACTTCGAGATAAGGACCTCTGGCCCTATTTCTAAATAACACGAGTTCCACGATATTATGTTCGTAACCGCTTCAAATATCAGTCAATGCGGTAGGACAAAACGTTTATACAGCATTTTCACTGTTATTACCCGACTGCCAAGCAAGGGTTATGTTTTTCGCGCGTATTTTGTTTGTTTCTGTGTTTGTTTTTTGTAAATTTCTTTTTTCCCTCGTATGTTCCAAATGGCTCGATGGATTCTGACGATTAACATCATAACATACACACATCATGACATAAGGCATCATTAGATTCGTCTCAAAAACCCAAGTTCAACTAGGTGATTAAAAAAAAAACACGAAAATGCGCGCGCGGCTCGACTCGGGAAAAAAAAATTAGGCGTGTGCTCTCCTCAAAGGGCGACGCTATGCACTGACTGACTGTAGTTACCGAGTCCGAGACTTTTTTACGCAATGGTCTATGCACCACTAATGCATAATTTGCGTAAGTAATATTTCTTTTTCTTTCTAATTGTAGTATTTTGTGTGACTGGGCGGGGCGCGTTAGAGTGGAATCGTATGACACCTTTCTCTGTCTTAGACGTAGAGAATGCCAGGGCTGCGGGACTGTTCGAAAGAGATACCGCGGCCCTGGAACACAAAGGGCAAAGAAGGAACATGGATGGGTTTTAGTCAGTACAAGTCTGACACTCCCTTCCGCTCCGCCCAGAGCGGGGGGGGGGGGGGGGGTCATTTGATGATTTCACATCCTAAAAAAAAAAAAAAGACGTAGAGAATAGAATCGTACGTTTTGAACAGGTTCTTGACCTTACAATGTTTACCTATTATTACGGACTCAGATCTACATCGTGTTGTAAAAGAAGAAAATGAAAAATAATTTCCTGTGGCTAAAGTATTTGATTGATTTTTTTTATACGGGTAAAGAACATGACACTTTTACGTGGTTTGAAGGATTGTCAATCGTCCTGCTCCACTTTGTATATACATATACTTATACAACATTATTTTTAGTATATGCGAAACCTGAATATAGTTTGTTCAGAAGAAGTAACTGAATCGATTTCAATAATTTTTAACCCATTTTATATTATGTCCCAAAAATATTAAAAAAAGGCTACAAGTTGGATACCGAGCGACACCGACACTAAGTACCTATCGCAATCATTTAGGTACTTACTGCCAAATTATAATTATCAATGAGCTCAAGACGACGCTGGAGCATCGGGCGCGAACGCTGGGCGTGATGACCACGTTTTTATGGGGACAACCAGGTAACAGAACAGGCTTATAACTTTGTGATTTTTCATGATACAGCTTTGAAATTTTGTACATAGTTTCTTTACATAAAAATATTAGACAGGCGTTTCAGGTTTCGCATATACTAAAACTGATGTTGTATATATATAGGTACAATTTGTAGTCGGGTTTTATGATATTTTTATTTTTAGAAAACTTTGCCCCACACTAGGAATTTCTCCTGTACCGTTTAGAAACATTTAAACTCGCATACACAAACAGCCAGACCCGAACAACTACCTGTAGATCATATAAATATTTGTTCCGTGCTGGGATCGACCCCGCGACACGCAGCGCACCAGCCAATCGCTCAGCCACTGCGCCAATCGTGTGGTCGATATTAACTGTGCCTGCGACCATATTACGAATTGTAACGTGATTCATATTATTAACCTATTATGATTCTGCTATAGCGGCCTTTTTAGGCCCCCAGAATTTTATTTTTCAATATTTATGGTTGCTGTTGGGTTACTGTCATGGGCAAATGTGTCAAAATTATTGGGACCTTTACTATTTTCAAAAAAAAAGTTTTTGTTTGGTTGCTTTCTATTGGCCTTATATGGCCTTCTAATTCTGGTTAAAAAAATATTTAAAAAATCCTCAAACTTTAAATAAAAAGCACCACGACTATACAAAACTAGATAATTACAATTTCTTATTACAGTATGTAAATTCAGGACATAAATTCACTTTCTATGGACCATTTAGGTTTTTTCTTTGTCCCGGATTCGTAGAAACTGATAAACTAAGTGAATTATAATGTTCTTCTGGCTGATAACTGCGTAGGCATTGGTTCGTAGATCTACGTGCTACGCCGGCCTACGCTGCTACGTGGCTACGAGTTTTGAGCTTTCGGGTCGCAGTCGTTTGATTAAAGGCGCATACCCACCGCGGCGCACGGATAGGCCACGCACGTGTGTTAAGCTTCGCTTTCCACGAAAATGTATGACATTGTGTCCACTGCAAACCACGGACACGATATGCATCAATTGACGTCATTAGTACATGCGTGGCTTGCTCGAATAAGGCGCTCACATAGCTCGACGCTGTCAACGCCATGCACGCTGTGCATGCGGTACACATTATACACGAATATTAACCCACGACTATGCCGCGGTGGGCCACGCACGCTACAGTTGTACACAGTTGTGGGTGTGTAGACCCACGTTGTCAAACAAATGAATCCACGCAGTTAAAATGTGCCGTGTGCACAGCATGCGCCACGGTGGGTTTGCGCCTTTAAAATTACTTTAAATATTTAATGTTAATATTTCTTTGTGATATTTTTTTTCAAAACCGTGAAGAAATATTGAATTATAGGGTTTTTCGTCATGAATTTCGAAGTAGCAACACGAAATTTGGATCTGTGTCCGGTTGATGGCAATAGACTCGCCCCCTATTACGTGGGATTTAATTACTTGATAAATGTATTTGTGTGTACCTTTCGTGTGAAATTAAATAGTTGTGATGATTCTTAAGAACCTTACAGATTTCCAAATTAAAAAGTTTTTTAATCATATATTTTTCGCCTATAATTGCATCGACAAACTTAAATAATTTACGCAATTTTAATAAGGTTTAGTAAGTAGTAGGTACCTACTACTCACCTGCAACAGACTATTAATAAATTGCCCGCGGCCGCTCGCCGCAGTCGAGCTACGAACTACAGCACATTAAATATACGCGGAATTGCAGCTTTTAATTTACGTACTAACTTACAAAATACGCTGTTTTAACAAACAATTTCAGGAATGGTATTTTAAATTTTTCTAATGAAATTCTCTCAGCCACCTTTATTTTTGTTGAAGTTATGTCACTACCTGCCAGGCCTATCCCTCACTATGTTGGACTTTAGTTGCGTTTAGTTTAATCGGATGTAGCAAAATGCAAGGAGCAACTGCCTGTCAGAATTCCAGCACAACCAACTGTGTAACATCATATCCCTGACAAGATTGGTTTGTCAGACTCTTTGGGTTCTGATTACTCAATATATACGAATGACAGCATTAGGATCAACTATTTAAAATATTTTCTGAGGCACGGAGGAGTCTCGGAATACAGGGTACGGACCCTTCACGAAGCCGTCAACCAAGCATTATGTACATCAAACTAAAAAACACACAAAAATTGTTGCTGGGAAACAACTTTTTTTTTGGGTGAAAATTTCACGTTTTACGGTAGAACTCAATATAACACACTCATAACATTGTGCTGATGGATGGATTGAAAAGTACGGGGGTCGTGGAGGTGTGTAAAAATCTTTGTCAAAAATTTGGAATTTTGACCTCCTATATCTGCGAACTAGTGCCCAGTTATGGTCTAGAACCAAAAAAATATCTCAATGACAAACAGAACAAATGCCTTTCGGGCTCTAAGGGTCTTGTTACACCCTTTATTAGGGACGATTACCCATCCACGGACCGACCTTGTTAAACGTTGCATAACCTAGACTCGTGCGGCTGTTACTGTTCACCCACGAGTCCCTTTCTTGATGTTTTTAGGTTGTGATAATATATAAAGGTCTAACAAAATATGTTGCTCACATTTTTTATTATTTTTGAGTCATTTTTCTTCTTATCTTTCTCGTATCTTACGGCACTAATTAGAGATATGACAAAAAACATTTTTTTGCGCTCCCGATATTCCCGCGATCACTGCGCTTGCAACAGCGTCGAAATATCGGGAGCTCAAAATAATGAACAATCACGGTAAATATCCCGTAAGTGACAGTATAAGTAAAGCACAAGTTGTGATCAAAACATATGCTAGCAAGCAAAATTAGCGGGGCTGGCTGCACAGGGCACGTCGCATACATTTAAGTTGCGGAATTCCTTTCTAACTCCTGTTATTTTTATAAAAGTCGAATTACGTTACAAGTTTGAATTACTTTTAAAAATATAATAAAACAAAACATCAGGATCTCCAAATTTTGAGCCCGAAAACTTTTTCCAAAAATAAAAAACAAAAAAAATTTCATTGATGAAAACCCACAGCAATGTCAGGGGCGTTCAACTCAACTTATGCAGATGTTTACCAACTAAGACCTGTGACACTCGCAAATGGGCCGCTTCGTCTCATCCCGAAGATTTATAGGCCGAATACAGACGAACTGATATCCAAGTTGAGTTCAGAAAAACACCCACAGCGCATGCGCCAACTCGACCAATGTTGTTCCCGAGCATGGACAGTGCGTGACGGGCGCTCGAGACGCTTTAGGGAGGGGAGCACTGTCGATACTATCTAGTCGATGATTGATAAGGTAATTTTTTTGTTCAGTATTCTCTGTAATTATGGATTTTTAACGTTTGTGATTATTAATTGTCTGGAGTTATGGATGGATGGAGTGGACAGTAGCTGGCAGACGTTGAATAAGTTTTGTGTTCTAATAAATGTGAAGTGATTTTATCTATCACGACCAATAAAAAGCTTATTCGATCGGTGACTCGCAACAGAAATAACTCTAGCGTGACAAGCTTTTCTTGCAAATAATAATATCGCTGACAAAGACAATCTTAATCTTTTCTGAATATCGTAAATCTGTTGTTGTCGAACCAAATCGCTCGCCAATTCATGACTAAAACATAAACCGCGTCCATAAGATAGCCCCTCCATTTTACTACACACTTTTTATCGCAATAAAAAACATTACATCCGTAAAAAACACTGCAAGGCGTTTATTGCAGTGTTTATTTGTTCCGCGCGAACGTAAGATATTGTTTTCGATAGCGAACATTATTGCAAACAATAAAAGTCGAGATCTCGGTACGTCCCTAATGGCAGATTTCACCAATGTTCAGTGTGATAAAATGTTCGGGACGGGCGGAGTGAAACGCGCGCTCCGCGACCCAAGCCCGCCAAAGGAAAATTCAAATTTCATTCTTTAAAAAAATTTAAATTGTGCCAGTAACAAAAACAAAAATAATTTAAATTAAAAAAAAATATAAATATTTTACTTTCTGCGAGATTAGGGCTGTGTAAGTTTTACGAACAATTTAAAAAACTGTTCGGTGATTGGTTCATTTTTTTTTTCTGTTAAGAAAACAAAATAAGTATGTGAAAGTTACTGTTATAGAACTGAATTGTGTTTTCTTGGCCGTTATGGAAGTTTCTCATAAGGTAAGCGAGATTTATTTCCATTTTTGTTCCTTCCTGCTATGGAAAAGTTATGAAACTTTCTGCTTCCTGCTTCTGAAATTGTATTTATGTGGATTTGATTTTTAGGCATCCTTTACAATATTAATGAACTGCACGCACCCAAGTTATTGACATACCTTTTATAGAGTACAAGTTTTGTAAACTACTTTTGTAAGATACAGCGGGTTTTCGCTACATAACTAATTAAGCCTGATTAAAAAAAAAAGAAAAGCTATTTCCTTGCGGAAAAATAGGCGACATTTTACTTTTAATTTGGAAAGATTTCAGCTTCATTTCCCTTTAAAAAAAAAACATTAAAATAGAAAATATTGTAATTTAATCCCACTTCTTACGCTCCTATTTAATCGAGTAATTCCCTATAAACGGTCCATAATTAAGTTTAATTTGTAAGCGAAATAATTGATGAAACCATTTAACAGTCACTTCATTTAAATTGACGCTATTTGGGGATATTTCGGGGAATAAAACCCGGTTGATTACGATTGATGACGGCTCTAATTTTGACGATATTCACTCTTAAATGGAGAAAGAATATTTAAAACATGAACAGTTTAGACTGAGGCAACCAGTCTTACCAAGGGGTATCGTAGGACCCAGTAACTGTGTTGTGGAGGTCAGATAGGCAGTCGCTCCATGAAAAATACTGGTATACAGCTGTATCTGGTTAGACTGGAAACCAACTAGACTGTAGTAGTAGTTGGGAAAAGACTAGGCAGATGATAGTGATGAGTTTCGACACACAGCAATATTCCACAATATGAAAGTGAACGCGATCTGGGAAAGGGGCTGTCCGTGGCGACATTCCATAAAAATGTCTTAATATCCTCAGACGGCATTAACACACGGTTTGATGCACTGATCTCGATCAGTTTCTTTGGTAAAATTCACCCTAAGCTGTTTCGTAAAGAACCTGGCGCTGTCTCACGAAGTTTTAAGCAAGCGCTTAAGCGTGGATTACGCTCTCATCGAAACGTTCGCCATGACGCTTCATTAACATCTTTACTATGTACTCTTATTTTAATTTAGAAAGCATCTTACGAACACTCGTTTTGATAGAGAAATATTTTTTTGGAATGGCCCTAAGATATTAGTGTTAGGTCACATTCTTCATTCATGAATGGAACGATTGAATGAATTTACTATAAGTGAATGCTTCGACGGACAATTTAAATACTAATGACGCTATTTGAGCAATAATTATTAACTGAGAACATGTGACTTAAACATAATTGGCGAAATGTGGGTGTACTATGGCATACTTCTGCCTAACATTTCGGGGATTACAAGCGTAATGTTATGGTATGAACTGTGAATGGATACTTGATATTGTTATAAAATGCTGATTTATTATGCCTTATGTATACATATTTTATTATGTATCAAACTAAAATGAATTCTGATATTTTTTGGGAGGATCCTTTGTTTCTCATTGGCATATTAAATATAAATGAGTAGTTGTACTTCTTTTTCTATTTCCTCAACCTTGGGCCACCCAACGCTGTAGGTCTTTTCCAAATCTCTGCACTTTTAGCGGTTTTGTGTCATGGCCAGTTTCTTCCAGCCACTTCTGTATTACAACAGGCTTAACATAAATTCAGTGCACTTCAATGCAATGCGATCATAAATTAGTAGATAGATAGAATTTCATCATCATCATTTCAGGCCGCAATCACCCACTTCCCCGCCTCCCCTTTCTTCTTTCTTCTGTCCCTTATCCATCTATTCCCTGCGATCTTAACGATATCGTCTATCCAACGCGCTTTTGGATGGCCCTGGTTTCTAACGCCCAATCTTGGCCACCATCATATCCCGTTTCTAGTGTTAATCATAATGTTGGTGACCAAGATAGTTTAAAATCTTATATCATGTCAAAACCTATAGATAGAATTTACTAATGGAAATAGCTTTCTGTTAACAAATATTTTAGTATTTTGACCAACAAATCTACATTAAGTGTTAGCATAACCGGCTTATAATGTTTCCACTGCTGAGACACAGGCCTCCTCTCCTTAAGAGGGAGTGGACACGACTCCACCCCGTTGGCCAGGTCGGTGGATGTTACATTTCTTCGAATTTATACAACATTAGTTTTAGTATATGCGAAACCTGGAACACGTGTTTGTATTTTTATGTGAAGGATCTATGTACAAAATTTCAAAATTGTATCATTAAAAATCACAAAGTTATAAGCTTGTTCTGTTACCTGGTTGTCCGCACAAAAACGTGGTTACCACGCGGCGGCTCCACGCGCGCGCCTCCAGCGCGTCTTGAGCTCATTGATATATAAAATGGGTCCTCGCGAGTTCCTCAGAGAAAAATTTAAAGAGATTGATATACTGACCCTGCCTTCACTTTATATCTTAGAATGTATTTTATATGTCCGCAAAAATCTAGGGATTTTCAAAATAAGAAGCGACTTTCATAATATAAATACACGCAGTAAACACGAAATTGTAATACCTAAGTTCAGATTAACAAAAACTAGCAAGTCTTTTCTTATAAACAGTATACGCTTTTATAACAGTTTGCCAAAGTCAGTTATAGAACTGACCGATGGAAAATTCAAAAACTACATCAAACGTGTCATACTTAAGTACAAATGCTGTATCCATGATAATAATGTAACACCAAATGATTTGAAAAGAGTAACCATGGAGTTTCTTGCCGGTTCTTCTCCATAGGAAACGACCAACCCGAACCGTGCACCTTTTTTTCGACGTTTTATAAGTGCCCATCTAGGCCTATGTAAAATAAAATATTTCGATTTTTTTTTTTTTTTTTGGTAATAATAATGTGGCAGTAGGCACCTAAATGATTCCGGAAGGTACATAGTGTCGCTCGGTTTCCAACTTGTAGCCTTTTTTAAATATATTAGGGCCAAAATATAGCATGGTTTAAAGGTTATTGGAATCGATTCAGTTACTTATTCTGAACAAACTACATATATTCAGGTTTCGCATGTACTAAAAACAATGTTGTAAAGTTGACGAAATACTAAAACCACAGACTAAAACATCACTTACCTAGCCTTTTCCCAACTATGTTGAGGTCGGCGTCCAGTCTGACCGGATGTAGCTGCATATCAGTAGTATTTTACATAGAGCGGCAGCCTATCTGACCTCCAGTTAATCCTGGGTAATATAAGACGCTTTGGCAAACGACAGAGCTTCGACGGACAACTGTCCAACCCTGTCCAGGTTGCTACCTACTGGACGTAGCAACCTGGACAGGGTTGGACAAAATCTGAGTCATTGATTCAAGAAGAAGCTAAAGAAGGCTGTTTGACAGACTTTCGGGCCACTGACTGTAACGACTGCCAAAGATCTACAAATGAGAGCCGGGACCAACGGGTTAACGTACTTTCCGAGGCACGGAGGAAACGCGGTGTGTTATGGACGGTCACCCATCCATAGACCGTGCGGCAGAAATATTTAACACAGGTTTTGTTTATCTAACTCCGGGTAAATTTTCCTTTAAAATAAATTCACTTAGTTCACAATATAGATCTTATTCTTTAGTAACTGCATATTCTATAACATCTAAACTTTCCGTTCGGATAGCTAGCAAGAAGTTACTCAAGTACTTCAAGTCCTCGACTAGGAAACGTATAAGTTAACGGTACCCTAGGGGGAAATACTTCCATTACCTACTTACTGCTACTCTCAAGTCTGTATCAGCGTTTTCTTAAGATTTTCAACTAAAGGCAAGGTATGAAGTTTAAGCCAGTCGAGATGCCTACGTGTATAATTAAGTTTTCGTCTTATGAGAAAATTTGAACGTTCATTTTTAATGCTCTCATTGATCTTACGTAAATTTTTCGGAGTAACCGAAAAAGTAAAATCGGACAGAAACATTGCCCTTCAGTTAGGATAGAAGAGGACTAGGCTAGCATAAGATACAAACGATTTCGCTGGGTGATCAATGGTAAATACCAATCTGTCTCACGATTCCTGCTTGACGTTAGAGGTCTGCTCTGACAAGTCCTCAAGTTTGTCTAGGAAATCGTCTTCATCTGTTTTGACTTTTTCGAATTGTGTTGGAGTATAATCGGCTTCGGCTGAAGACCGATATTACTCGTGGTGACTGACAACCCAGGTACCCAACCCAGCAGTGGTGAAGGGTCCAATTTGTGTAAGGGGAAGCCGAAAAAAAATTGGAAATGCTGCTTTCTTTGTTGACTTGAAAAACGTTGGCATTTTGTAATGTTTTTAATCTTATGATGTATTAAATGTCTGTGATGTGATCCCACAGATGTGAATGTAATACACTATTTGACTACTGTAGACACTACGTAGAGTGCCTTGTTCCCGAAGGGAAGCCGGAAGGGATCGGCTTCTTAGGTCCCTTCGGGCCTGCAACCCAGTTAGGTACTGAGTAACACGATAGCCCTTGGCAGTATTGGTTCTCAGACATTCAGGTTGTAATTTATCTTATCTATCTTGCTTCACCTGTAACGACGGTCAATGATAGAATGACGGCTGGGACCAATTGATTAAGGGACTTTGTTTGTTATGGTGTGTATTGACTGCCTCGTTGGTGTGGTAGTTGAGCTTGAGGTCCTGGGTTCGATTCCCCCGGGTCGGGCAAACTGTTAATGTGTTTTTCCATCAGGAATTTCTCAGTAGCAGCAACGGAGTCTGGGTTTGTGCCTCGCCAGGCTCGCCCCCAAATACATAGGACTTAAACATAACTGGCGAAATATGGGAGTGAACTCTTCGGAGATTACAGGCGTGATGTTATGTATGGATGATCACTCATCCACGGTCCGACCTCGTCAAGCATTCTCTATTATCATTTGAAATCTTTTTTAGGCACGAGCCCAATCCAAATACCCGATTACTAATAAATCCTAACCACAATCGCAACTAAACATAATTCAGCGTGGCCACAAAATTCATGATACTTCATTAATATAATTTGCTCCCCGCTCGAATCACGACAGAGGTGGGTGGTGACACCGCGTGGGTGTAATAGGTATATAAGCACACCCATTATATTTATACCATTTGATTAGGTTCCAATGACAATATCGAAGATTCTAAGCTCAAGGGTGGGTTGGGGAAAATTGGACACATAACGAGATATTTTTGTACAATTATATTTTTTGTTGATTTGTCGTATAATTGGCAGATCAACCTACGTTGTCTTTTCATGACATCTTAGAAAACTCACTTTTATAGGCTTCACTTTAAAAGGTAATTAATTAATCAGGACTTATTTTATTATTACCTACTTGTTTTCACTTGGTGAATGTTATCCTAATTATTTATTATTTTAGGTACCTACACATCTGCCTAACCCTTCAAAAGTAACATGCTGTAACGGCTGTTTTGTAATGTTATTTGTACTTCATGTAGAAGATAGCTTAACACTCATATTTTCAGAGCCATTCTCGAAACTAAAATCACTTTCGACAATGCATCTTTCTTTACAAGGCGACATCAGTGCTCGAAAAGATAACTTTGTGTTCGTAGAAGGCTTTAGGGGTCGGGTATCCAGGTTAGGTTATAAAGGGTGTAACAAGACCCTTAACGAAGCCGAAAGGCATTTGTTCTCCCCGTCATTGCGATCATTTTTTTGTCTTAGACCATACCTAGGAACCTTCTAGTTACGGAGATATTGGGGGTCAAAGTTTCAACTTTTTCACAAGTTTTTTTTTACTAAATGTTTTTAATGTAAGAGTTTTAGGTACTAGGCTTACATAAATTCAAGATGGTATTTTAATAGCTCTGGGCACTAACTAACTAGTAGTACGTGGACGTACAACACTAGAATTTGAATGAATTCTACGAAACAATTACCGTTTTCACAGAAACTTTAACAAGTGCAGGCTTTGTTTCAGATTTCACGTAGTTAATATTTTTGGGAAGCTTGCATCGGAATAACTTTTTAGTTCATTTTTTTTATTTTATTTTTAAGTGGCGATGTATTACAGTCGAACAGAGTTTTTAATTATATTCATATATCACTGATTTTTTGAGGATCTGTGTTGAGAATTATCTGTGGATTTGTGTAAAAGCATTTGTACGTTCGAATCAATATTAAAGCGTAAAATTCGTGGAATCAATAAATGACTGAGCCCATTACTATAAACTAAAGAATACGAATTAAATGAGCATTTTCGTGGTTTAGCCACAGGAACTAATTTCAGATTTGGCAAAGAAACTGATAAACGTGGGTTTAAAAAAATCACTTGAAAGTTTGTATGAAATGCCGTAAGACGTTAACGGTCTTAACCATCGTTGCGAAAAGAATTAGATAGCTAGACTCTGCATTACTGAGTGCTAGCTGTCCAGGGTACGGGAATCGCAGTACGGGTAGTTTAGGTTTGACGAAGCACTTAGTCTTCTTCACATTAGCCATCATCTCAGTCAAAACAACCTAGTCAGCAAAATCATCATTCACTAAACCCATTCGGCCTTCACTAGTCGCATGGCGGTGCTACATTTTGAAATTAAGCATGGAATTAGTAATTGCGGAATAAAAACTATAATGTTGCTAACTATATGTTGTTTTAAGATAAAATTTCAAAGAGCTGTGGATTTTGTGAATAATATATAAATAAAATTTTAGTGTTAAAGACTTTCGTAAAGTAACGCCTGATTCCATAACCTTCCCGGCTTATAAAGCCGTATTCAAAAATTGCACAACATGGTCCTCATTCCTCCGCACCATAGTCCCGATAGTTTAGAATAGAACAGTATACGTCGTCGCATAAGGAATACCAAGAATATTATATCACTTACTACATTAGTGAGCAGTTAGACTTACTCCCTAGACCAGCCGTTTCCTTGGAAGTCGGCTCTCCAAGGAGATGCCACCAGAAACTAATAAATAAGTTGGAAATGAACTTGAGCCTCCTTTGTCAGTCACCCGTTATGTTTTACCAGCCAGTTAGATTTGCTCTGTGTATAACAAATATAATGGTTAGTGGATCATCATTTAGTATTTCTTTTCATCATGCACCATGCAAGTGGCATAACATAATTTTTAAAAACCAGCTATGAAATTTTTACTCTGTTATTTAAAAAAACAGATGATCGGTATATTTTGATTTATAGCTTTTTTGTATAGAGCACCTGACTAAATAATAACAGCAGATCGAGTCGATCCTCAGGTTAAGCCTTGCGCTTGCCTAGGTTGGTCCGTGGATGGGTAACTACCCATAATATACAGAATTTCCTCCGGCTATCATTTGTAGATCTTTGACATTCGTTACAGTTAGTCAGTGGCCCGAAAGTCTGACAACCAGACTTAACGAAGGGATATCTTATTACCCAATACTAAATGGGTTGTGGAGGTCAGATAGGCAGTCGCTCTATGTAAAGTACTGGCATTCAGCTGCATCCGGTTAGAATGGAAGCCGATCCCAACATATTTGGGAAAAGGCTAGGCAGATGATGATGTGTTACCAGATTATTTATCGACAACCCTGCCAATGTCATTCACGCGCTAAATATCCTTATAGCTCTGTACTGTGAATAATTTATTAAACCACTAGCGGGCCGTCCCGGCTTCGCAAGAGTGGACATTTATTTTCTCCTAATTCCCCCCCCAATTTTTTCTAGTAATAAATATAGCCTATGTTACTCAGAGATAATGAAGCATTCTAATGGTGAAAGAATTTTTGAAATCGGTCTAGTAGTTTTTGAGTTTATTCGTTACAAACACGCAAAACTTTCCTCTTTATAACACTAGTGTAGATAAGCTCAAGCTGAAGAAGTGAGCACCTAAGTCAAACAACACTTACCGAAAATCTTCCACGTGGAAAATTTAACACCTAAATACAACCAGCTTATACAGTTCCCACGGCTGGGAAACCCGGCGTCCTCTCTGAAAGAAATATATTGTAATCACATTTTTTCCAATTTGGCGCTAGGTCATGCCTCCCCCCCTAAAAAAATACTTAAATAAATAATCTGTAACACTTGAAAACAAACTAACTATTACCTTAAACCTAGAAACGGTCGTAATTGACCTGTTTAAGTAATAACCGTCTATCAAAAGATCGATATCAGACAGAAAATAGAAGCTAGTTAATATTTTATTCATTTCACTGTCACGTGCTAGGCTAGGTCCTGCTAACTTTACAGACGGATGGGTAGTTTATTGAGCCACTTCAGCTAAGACATAAGACTAGAAGTAATGATGGGTGACCATTTCGGGGTACTGTCGTGTCTATTTGGGGTAACGTCATTACATGACGTTGATTTTCAGCCAAAGAAAATTGATCTTACTTATGATAACCGGGAAACACGAACAAAATAGTAACCTACTAACGTTTTTATAGCTGCTAGTTCCTTTTTTATATTTATTTTTTTAAAGAAGTTCTAAAATTTACTCTGGAAAATAGGTGTATCCACGAGAATACTGTTCTGCAGTTTGGCAGGAGATTTGTGTTGTTACATTTGTGAAATTTAATCATTTGAATCTCAACTATATTAAAAACAACCGGCCAAGTTCGAGTCGGACTCGTACCATCGTAGTAGGGGAGCCCCCTTTAATTCTTAATTTGTTGTTATAGCGGCAACAGAAATATACATTCTGTGAAAATTTCTACTGTGTACCTATTACGGATCATGAAATACAGCCCGCTGGCAGACAGACGGACGGAAATATTTGTCATTTGTTGTTGTCGGAACGAGAGTAATCATCAATAAATTGAGACACTTTTTTTGAGCTATCAAAACGTGGTTCCCATAGATTTTGTATTGAAATAGCAACCTGTGACGTCACTAACTTACCTATTTAATGATTTCAAAGCGAATAAGAAACGAATTTTACAATTAATGGAAAATCTTTCGGTTTACATGCAATAATAAAATGTTTTTTAGAAAAGTGTAATGGTGTAACTCTTTTTCCCTTAGCGTAATTTGTATAAATGTCTATTCGATTTTGCTAGTTAACCTATCCAACGAAGTTTGGACACTGATTTCAGTTTCAACAGCTTTCTTGAATGTCCAGATCATTGTGGATAGTTATCTCAATGGAACACTGTCAACAGTTTGTAAACGTCCAGCGCTAAACACGGCAGACGAAACAAAGCGGGGAATGATAATGTTACTTTTTAACCGACTTCAAAAAGGAGGAGGTTATTAGTTTTCAGTCCGCTGTGGTAAAAAGTAAAACACATGTAGTATTTATAAATGTGACGTTTATTTCGGACAAGCAACCTCCTTACAAGGTTAGTAAAAGAAAAATATTTTTTTAAACTATGCTAGTTACGACTTATTATTATTTAAGTTTGTTAAATAGTTTTACATTGGGAACTACACGTAGTGGGCATTTTATATCACATCAGTATTTTTCCAAATTAATTAAACTATCTATACCAATAAACAATAATTCCGACTGCGTATGGGCACACCTCTTGCTACGCACCAAGCTACGGCGGTGCTACGCCATACGCTACGCGCTGTGCTACGGCGTAGCATGCGCTGTGCGGAGTATTCTGCTAAATACAAGTTAACAGGCTTTAAATGTTTTTAGCGTTAGTATTAAAAAGTTAACGTGAAAAAGCCAATTATAAAAACCGCAGTAAATCATTGGGTTTTAATGTTTTTACTAACTCCATGTTTCATCATCATTCTCTTGTTCTTGTCACAATTCATTTGGGGTCGGCGAAGCATGTCTTCTTCTTCCATACTTCTCTATTACTTGTCATCTCATCAGACACCGCCTTTCGTGCTATATCATCCTTTACAGAATCCATCCATCACATTCATACTCAAAACTTTCCTCACCACATTTTCCACATATTTACTAGCTCTACAGACTGAATTTTCGCAATAATTATAAATTTGTATATTTTTAATCCTCAGCAGCCGCGTTCCGGCCAATGCATTTCGAATCTAAATCAGTTCACACACTATCACGTCTCACGTCAAAACCCATGATTGTGACAAAGAAAAGCAAGAAGCAAATATTTTTTCAAAACCAGAGACTATTCAGAGAGGAAATGCAATATTCTACTCACATACATAGTAATCACTGTCATGATATCCTAGTATGTCACTTTATGTTGAGAGAAACTCGTTATTATAACTCTTTGTACGTGGGGTTCGCACTTCGTGTTTGAAGTTAATGTTTTTGTTGAAAAGGAATATATTATTTTTGAGTAAAGTTTTGAGTTTCATGTGTTTTAGGAAGCCCATGATGAGTTTGTGGCTTTGATTTAAAATGTGTGTTGCTGTGTCAAATAAGTTGTACTCTGAGTGAATTCACACGGGTCGCATTTTGGAATGTTACTCTTAGTTGATAAATAATAATCTTTGTAAGCAATTTAAACTTAACTATAACTACACTATTGTATTAGGTAAGCCTGTGATGATAGTGATATGTGTTTTAATCAATAAATAAATAAAGTTGGTATGAAGCATGAAGTTAAATAAAAATAAAGAGTTGTTAATATACAGAGTCGTTCCTGTTGTCCTTGACCTTGGCCTTAGACCAAGAGTGAGTGCAAAAGGATCATCATCACCTGCCTCGCCTTTTCTCAACTATGTTGGCTTTCAGACTTAGCAGATGCAGCTGAGTACTAATATTTTAATGGAGCGACTGCCTATCTGACCTCCACAACCCATTTAGTACTGGATAATACGATATTCCTTGGAAAGAATGGTGGCCGGACTTTCGGGCCACTGACTTCCTGTAACGACTTAGTGCAAGAGGATACAAAAAAATATTTTCATGGACCATTTAATCCATAAAATACAATCCTCACTCTTTAAACTGAATTTAAATAGACGAAATCAATGACAGAAAGTCATTGATTTCGTCTATTTAAATCAATGACTTTCTGTCATTGATTTCGTCTGTTTCAATTCGCGTCTAACCACCTTACTCATAAATTCGTATAGAAGTCTGATTTACTTACAAAGGAAGTTCTAAATAAGAGATTACCTTTGGCTATAGACTGTATTGACTGTTAGAAGGGTTCAATAAATCTTATAATATGCTGCATTAAACCTTACCCATAATAAACCTTCCATTACAGAACTTATTACCTGCCAATAGATTGTAATTACACGCGATAATAAGCCCTGATGATTAACTAATTTAAGTGTTTGGTCGAAATAATTGCGTCGCTGTAATTTGTAGGCAGAACAACAGCTGTTTAGCTTGTTAACAGTATGCACGTTGTTATGGCAGCCTGGTACCCCGACTAACACTATCATTAGTATTATGATGATTAGTCTAAACACTAATGAGTTTTCTAGCCATTAACTTGTAACTGAACGTTTACAGAAACGTTTTTTTACCATTAAATTAGATTTTGTTTCCAGTCTAGTTACCTTTTATAAGACTGCGTCATTGGTCTAGTGGTCGCTACTGCTAAGCATGAGGTCCTGGGTTCGATTCTCAGGTTGAGGTAACAGTAGCACGCAATGGCACAATAGTGCATTCTTTGTAACGGTATTTTAACATTTTTCCTAAATATCGCTTACTAAACATAGTCTATAACCTGAAATAAATGATTATTTATTTTATTTTTAGTTCTTAGTAAATGAAAAGTGACAATAAGTAAAATACCACCACCAGTATTCCCCAGTTAACTACACGGTAAAATAAGGTACACATACATAATTTATTTGTGTACCAACACGTAGCGAGCGTTTGATTACGGCAAACATTAATATTACGTTGTGTCGGCACTAATTTGTTACAACTTATAAAATGACGAAGGTAGTTTCCGATTTTTTATACTTGCTGATTAATGTTGATTGTGGGTCTCACACGAGTTCGGTGCTTAATGTCATATTATTCATTCATCATTAAGCCATATTATCGTCTCGTAAGAATCAGTATAGTTGACAAATTCGGAAGTTTATCAACATCAAATCAGAGGTAGTTCGGAGTCCTTCGCCGCTGCATTTCACATAATCAACCAATAACGCGCCCACTGCTGGGATGTGTCCCAGGCCTCCTCTCTATGAGCGGGAGTGGGCCATAAGCTTTTGTCCTTCACCGTCACATATACGTGACAAGCAAGCGCGTGCCCTGTACGGACGCCAAACGAATCAAATATTTGACAAAATGATAGATGAAATTGTGGCTTGGCGTGGAGGGCCCGCGCGTGCCTTTTTGCTCTCACGGTCAAAAGGATAATCCACCACGTGTGACCCAGGTAGCCCAATGGGTGGCTGGACATACCGGTTACCTCTCCATTTGTTCTTTCACTGTTTGAAGTTCAGTGGTAATGAAATAAACAAAGTAACGTGCTGCTGCTGATGTACTGCCCTCCTCTGCATAATACTCCAGGCATATTTTGCTGAATAATATATATATTTTTTTATGACAGATCAATAACAGTAACCCCAAAAACCAGCAACGCTCTTTATAACCCATCTCATAAAATAAGACTTCTAACATCACAAGAAAATCTCGTACATTCATCTGCAAAGAGATAATATGTTGGATTAGAAAACGAGAGTTCGTTCAATGGCCGAGAGGCGAGTATCGGAGTCAGAGCACGTACGATAGTGCGATATGATATGACACTACATTAAATATGATACGGATTACTTCTGTTCCAACTTTTGCTAGTGTTTTGTTCTGGATAGAAAGTTACTAGATGTTTCACTGAGAGCGTTCCATGCTTGGCATAAAGCTGGTAGATCGTGTTTCTAACATCGAAATCCGAAGACATACACAGGTTTTTTTAATAGGTGCAAGCCCCACATAATCAAACCGTCTTCTCGGACGGTGCGATAGATGCGTTGGTAATTTTTCATAGCTTAATAAAAAGAAGGGAAACATTATCCATTCACTCTTTATTCTAAAAACATTTTCAAGCATCAAGACGGTTTTGATTTGTCTGCCGAGTGACAGTCAGTTTATAAATTGCCCATAACCAATCTATTTCTGTATAAAATCTGCTATATTAAATTATTATAGAAAATAAGAGACTTCTAGTATACATTTTGACTTCCTTGTTGTACGACTCCTATTTTACTTCTCTGTGTGTTTCTTTATTCTACTCTTCTTTGTTATAGATTTTTATTAATTATGAATTCTAATATTAACATTGATGTTTCACATCTGCGCGGGTGTCCCGTGACGGCCAACTTTTATTTTTCAATAAAATTCAATTTAATTGAAATAAGTAAGTAAGTTTTGTAATTACTCTCCAATTCGACACTTATTTGAAGATAATGAAATTCATTCAAACGTAATTTAATTTGGAACACCCAGATTTCAGAGGCCATCACGTAAATTACTGTTAAATAAATCCCTCTATAAAGCTAACCACAACGAACAATTTTCAGAAAATAATTCCACGAAAAAGACCCGTTATTTGATTTTTCTATTTCCACGAGATATTCTCGACCCCCATGAGGTTTAATTTCTCTTGACCCACATTTAGACATCTGTCAAGATAAATATACTGCGGGCAGACAGACTTCAGAGGTATTTAAATATATGGTGCAGTAACACGTCAGTGGTTATGGTAAAATCTTCTCTTGTGAGAATGGTCCAATCGTATTATTAATTTTGACTGAAGAAAAAAGTATCTTAAGAACCTCGATATCGGTTTTTGAGAGCTGTCGTTAGATACCCCACAAAATTATATACGTGGGATGTGTTTCACCCTTCAGTCGCTTGAATGGAGGACAATACCTATTTTTAATGGGTAATTAATTCACATCATTGTTGTGTAGCGATTCACAGAAGACACTTTCAGTCAATTGTGTGATGACAACAGTCTCAGAGTAAATGGTTGTGATATACGGACGGACGGACAGGAAGAATTAATCAGGGTTCCGTATTTTGCCATTTGCTAACGGAACCCTAAAAGGCTGGTTAAACTTTGTAAGCCGTACAAGAAAAGTTCTTTAGACTGATTGAATCTTGACTCCAAGGAACAACACATATTGAAGAACATTTGAACTCTGTCAGCAATGGGGAACTTTGTCAGCACAAAATCGGCAAATTCCCAAGTATGTCAGTAAAAGTTTCACACTATTTCTGATTTGTAAGTATACACGGAAGAGATTTTTAAATATTTTTTTTTTAGGAGAAAGCTAAGCATTTCCAAATTACAAAGTTAACATTTTGCCAACATGTTGAGATGTTATACAGGGTGTAAACAGAATCTTGACGAAGCCGTCAACCAAGCATTCTGTACATAAAACTAAGTAACTTTACGCAAAATTATTGCTGGGAAACGACTTTTTTTTTTGGGGTGAAAAATTCCGTTTTACGGTCGCATTCGATGGAACGCACTCAAAGCATTGTGCTGATGGATGGATTGAATATTACGGGGGTTGTGGAGGTGTTTCAAATAAAAACCTTACCTTAAAAACATGTATTTAAAAAAAAAACTTGTGAAAAAGTTGGCCCCAATATCTCCGTAACTAGAAGGTTCCCAGGTATGGTCTAGAACAAAAAAATGATCGCCAAGACGGGGAGAACGAGTGTTTTCGGCTTCGTTAAGGTTCTATTTACACCCGTTATTTCCAAAATCAGGCAAAAGCATCCGAAATCTAGACCCATTTTCCCGAGACAATCTGTTAATAAACTTCCTACATCAAAAGAAAGGGGGGGAATCGTATAACTTCCACCCGTCTTTCACGTTGAAAGTCATACTTAGCACCCTTCTGAAGCCGCCATCTTTGGGATTAGAAGTAGGCAACTCCAAGTTGTGCCGCGATTTCGAGTGGGCTAATAAAAACAATTGGATTCTTTTATGCTTCGACTATTATTATAAAGATTGCGTGCCTCTTTCGAGTTGTAATTTTTTAGTGTAAATGCTGTTTAAGTTTAATAGATCACTCTAGTTAAAGGAAGTTTTTTTTTGTATACGATTCCCATCTCTGGGAATTTCTCCTGATCGTGGGTGTGTTTACAAACATAAATAAAACAATTCTTTTGACATCCGTTACAGATATAGTATTGTTGCAGGAAATACGAAAATAAAGGTCCTATATATAGGTATTGCCGTTTTCCTTTTTAGATTTCGCGGTCCTAGTTAAGTAAAGCATACACGTCCGGTATAATGGTATAAGCTATAATGGTTCCTGTTCTTTTGAGATTATCTTTCAGGTATTGATTAGATCTTACCTAAATTGGTCGATCTGTATTGGTGCCCAAGAAACAGGCTTTGCTTAGTTTGGGCCAATGTAAATTATTTTGTAAAAATCTTGGCAATAAACTTTTTGTCATCATTATCATCATCAATTCAGCCGAAAGATGTCCACTGTTGGACATAGGCCTCTCGCAAGTGTCGCCACATTAACCGGTCCTGGTAATTTTTGTATTTCTATTTATTTGTACAAGCATTATAATACATATGTGCAACTCATAAGGTTTTACCATGTTTGCATTGATTGCTGCAATGTAGCGTTATAAATTGTCAAATTAAACGAAAGGGCCTTTTAAATTAAATTGGCCCATTCATATTCACAAAACTGCCGCATGAATAATGAAAATATTGGTTTTTTTCGTATGAGAAAACGATATGGCTAAAATTGCTAGTCTTAAAGAAGATAGATGTCTTATAAATGGCCAATCAATAAGCCGACTCAACCTAAATCTCAAATAATTGCACCATTATTGCTCCTTTAAATTATATATAAGCCCATGTGTGAGGTTGTTTCAAACTTGATATTAAAGCTGTTTATTTAAGGACATAGTGCATTCGTGGACACTGTTAGTGTAGTCTTAAACTTTTGTAATAACGTGAAGTACTCATCTCCTTTCAGTTCATGTTTACCTAGTACTTTATTGTTAATAAATCTCACGTATGTGAAGTTGCAGTCGCCGTTAGTTGTTATGCTCTAATATTGGACTTCGAAACTTGTTTCAATTCCATTTGTGAGGCATTTTAAATATTATTGCAACTGATAATTTACCTCTATATAAATCTTTGGAGTAATATTAGGAATGACAGTTTTTAGCCAATCATCATCATTTTCTTGTTCTTTTCCCATTTTATTTGGGTTCCGCGCAGCGTGTTTTCTTATTCCAACTTCTCTATTTTCGTTATCTCGTTAGACACCTCTTTTCTAGCCATATCATCCTTCACAAAGTCATCCACCCATCGTTTCTTTGGTCTTCCTCTACAATTATAGCCATCGACATTAATATACAGAACTTTCCTCACAACGTTTTCCTCATTTCTCCGCATCACATGGCGCATACATGCCAAGACAATTTTTAACCTATCGCTGTAATAATATATATGTCTTTAATATTTATTAATGTTCTAGATATGATCTATCAAAGAAAAACGTAGACTCAAAATAGTTCGTTCGCGTGCTACTAGGGCACCATAAATCTAAACAACGTGCTGCATTTGAATTGCATCACGGCTATGCAAAGCGTTGCATAAAATGCACTACAAAAATGTGGACACATTTGTGAGATAGACACGTCACTGTTTTCTGTGACGGTAGTATTTATTTGGTTACCAATATAAATCATAAATATATTTCATGCAGCCTTAGTTACAAATACTTTGCAACCATGGTTGATATGGTCATTTTATGACCGCTGTTCCGTGGAAAATCATAAACGTTAATTATTTTTAACCCACGACCGAAAAAGAGGGGTGTTATAAGTTTGAAGTGTGTATCTGTGTGACTATCTGTGGCAGCATAGCTCCTGAACGGAAGAACCGATTTTGATTAAGTTTTTTTCGTTTGAAAGGTGTCTTAATCAAGAGTGTTCTTAGCTATGTTTCAAGAAAATCTGCTCGGCCGTTTGAAGACCATCACCTCTTTTCTTGTTGATGAAGGGATATAAACAACTTCCAAAGGTCTGATAAATTTGAAATCCTGTCACTTCACAATGATATTACAAAAGTATGATAACCTTGACTTGATGAACAGGCATCATGCAGGATACCCAACCCGCCAGAAGAACTCTTCAACGGTGTACATCTACCTTGTGTTTGGGCTCATACGATGTGTTTTGACGAGCACATGCTAATGCAAGCTGGTCATAATCTACAGGTCTCTCTAAATGTAATGTAAGTTCATTACTTACTTCAAAATTAAAGTATTGAAGTACTGCTAAAAGAGAGGACTCTTAAAAAGTTTTCTTTAATGGAGTCGATGGTAGCGTGTCTAGCAGTAGTAAAAGTATGAAATGCATGAAATAAAAATTAAATAATTTTTTTTAAAGAAACCCCAAAAAATATCTAAATATTGTCCTATTACGTTTAATATAAGTAGAATACTTTAATCCAAGCGTCGTTGCTTCGAGGGACTGCTAAGTATATAAAGTAGTAGAAAATATAAAATCTTAGCTTGTATATCATTGAATTCGTTAGGTATCTTGAAGAGTATCTTGCTAAGATAGCGTTTCTTAAAACTGGAGCGCGGCACGGTTGAGGCTTCACTCATTTCTCCGACGTTATATTTATGTAAGTACCATCTTAAGTGCATTACGATACTGTTTTCAACGAAAACTATAATATTATTTATTCTATAACAGTTTCTCTAAAGTCTTTAGTGCAATGAGTTTCGATAACCAGTCGAGTCGAAGCGATGCTGGACTCAGTAACTTCAACAAGACATGATTACATTCTTATAACATAAAATGTTATGAGGTACAAGGAGTCATGCACCAATGAGGTACATATCATTAACAATTCATGCAAATAATTCAATTTGATACGTTTTCAAAACAATTACGAAAAATTATTAAGAAAGATTTTTGTTATTTTGATTTGATCACCATTAACATGGCAATTGTAAAATAAACTTTGTTTACAAAAAAAAAATGTTTAAGATTTTAAAAGTAATAATACCTGTAACGTTGGCAAAAAGATTACAAAAAGTGCAATCTTTTGCTAACGCTATATAGATAGGTAAGCAAACAGGAAAGCAGTAGTGTTTGCTGGGCGGTGCTCAATAATCTACACTTTTCTAGTTGGCTCTAGCGTCTGTACACAAGACCCAAGCCAGTGCGTCCGATGAATATTCAGCCATAGACGTTGAATACTAATCCAGTTTATTCACATGATGGTAATCTTACCACTATTTTAAATGCGAAAGTTTGTGAGGTTGGAATATACCAAAAGCTACTTAGATTGACAGATTTTTCCTACATTTTAATTGAATTGGAACGGGTTTTTAGTATTCGTAAAGTAAATGTTGATATCGATAGTAAATAAGTTGATTAGAATCGAAGGAAAAGTAAAGTAAAATCCATAACCGAAATATCTGAATAACAATGTAAGTAAAACAGAAATGATCTTAACTCAATAAGCGAGTGAATTCGAAATTCAGGTGCATTCTCAGCGATTACCAGGCTCGCATAAGTAACGCAGGGATGAATAAAATGTTTCCGATACATGATAACTGTATCAGTTTGCGCGATCACGATCTAAATCCTTTGATATCCATAATCGTATATCGCGGGACGCACAGCCGTTCTGAATATACGTGGAAATTGAAAAGCGCAAACATTTACACAGTAGAAGATTTTCATTGTAAGTCAAAACTTTTTGAAATTTTGATAATAAAACATTCATCTAAAATGATGACTGACTGAGTAATGATAATCCTGTTTCTGGAGTTCTTTATTAGGTATTAGCAATTATGTAATATTAGAAGTAGACATCGGATTATATACACTATCTAAATGATAAATATGCATGCAAAATTACAATAAAAAAGGGTGAAATATGCACATTCAATATTCTATTTATAATTAGAATTAACGTTTATTTTCACAAAATGGGCATACTATATTCATCAATATTTTTCTAAATTTCCAGTGACGTTTGCCACTTATTAATTTGACCTCAAAATGACAGTAACGTCAGTTGACGTAGAGAGCTACGTCAACTGACGTTACTGGATATAACTTAAAATTTTGCGCCATTTATGCAGAAACCTCTTCAGGCCGGGTTTGGTTTGCTGGTTGATATATACGTTAACTCACTTTATTCCTTCAAGGTTCTAGGTTTTCATATAGAACAGCGTAATGCAACCCGCATAACACGTTTAACTACTGAAATAAGAACCATCAGTGAAAAAGTACTAAAATATGCAACAACATTACACAAATAGTGTTCTATGCATTTACATATACAAGAATGCATATAATCCGAAGTCTAATTATAAGTAACTGGTGTAAGCCAATTAGCCCATAAAATTTGCACAATTCAGGCTGACTAGATCAAATGCCTTTCGGCTGTCGCAAAACAAAATGTAGCCAAACGGTTTTTATAACACAAGTTTTTCACAAATATCATGCGTGATTATTTTTCCTAAGATTTTATCCTTATGATACAAGTGTCAAGCTTTCAAATCCAGAAAGAAACGGTTCACATCAGAAACATATCGAATTCCAGTACCGTGTTTTATCGTATCACGCGATCACCGACGTGCGTTATTGGCTGGGCTCACATCTACGTGGTTTATGATATCCTAGTATCGTAAACTACGCAGTAGTTGATCGGAGTGAAACTATTGGTGTCAATTTCATAAAAATAAATCTCCTAAACACGTCTGGTTTTTTCTTAATAATCATAAAAAATCTTAATAATATTGGTTATGAATATATGGCTGTGTTTTACAGTCAGGCAGTCATATTCGAAGTAAAAAATAGTCGTGTCGGTCAATGGCTTAATTGCCAATAGCCTCGACCAACATCTGAGGATGCTCTCGCTTGGCAGCTGGATCAAGGGCTTGATTCAGAAAGCAGTACAGTGGACACGGTGCGTATTGTTAGGAGGTTCCTCTCTCAAGAGCCCTGACCACCGGTAGCTCGGACCCTGTTCCCGATGCTGGTGGGCTACTATTTTTTTTATATTTTGATACGTTTTTTTATATTGTTTTATATTAGAATATTTAAAAATGTTTTTAATATGTGTAAAAATAAATAAAGGAAATAATAAGTAAATAAAATACAAAAACAAATTCAGTTACCTACTTGTGAAAGTGTATTCTGGAATCACATTTTATGAAGAAAGGGTGTTCATAATACTAATATCTCGGGATGAAATCTTAATTACTCAAGGGGTGAACTCATAATATCCAATTATTATAATAAAGATCTGCCTTTAAAACTTGCTTTCAACACAGACTTTACAAAATAAATTATTGCTAAATCGTCCGATGCGCAAAAAAGAAAATATCAAATTTAATTTCTATCATATTTACAACAGCACATTGACTAAATTTATAGATAACTGTTTCGGGTCTGGCTGTTTGTAAAGATAGATTTTGGGGAAAGGTATCTGTATGATACAATATTTAAAATCTTTAGGTACCGAAACTAGTTTACAACATATCTCGTCGAAAACAATTTGGGATATTGACGTGGCACAAGTGAATTTATTGCCTTGTTCAGATTCGAAGAACGAATTTTAAATAACAATAAATTGCCCGATGTAACTCAGGCGTAAAGATTTATTGAAACCTAATGAAACTTGAAGAATAATTAAACTTTTTCTTATTAAACAGACAGACAGTGTTACAAAGAAAAATAGAGTTATTTTTAGCTTGATTTGAATCTTTGGGTTAGCTAAAATCTCCATAAAATATACGTAACTTTAAATAGATTTTATATTAAAAAAACCCCATCATGAATCATAGAACCTATAATACATACCTAACTAGACCTAAAAGGAAAACCTACATTTGTGCTAACTTTTCAGCAAAATAAACACAAACAAGATAAACAATTTCCATAACACGCGGAATATTTTATATCTTCGAAATCTTACACGTGCTGTAAGTTCACAGCTCGCGAAACAAACTTAGGGAAACAAAACTGCGTCGAAGCAATGTTTGGTTAGAGATAAGAAGACCTACCCACTCATGTTCTCCTAGTACTCTGACCTCCAGGATTTTGTTCAGATTACTTTTCTGTTACGAGGCGGCGGCGAGCCAATGAATTACCAAGTTCCGAACTTCCAAGCTATCGTTGAATGGATGAATTTTGCTTAGTCCCACAAAGTTATGAAATTAATTGAACGGCATTCATGTGAAGAAAACTGGTAAATATTTTAGTTAAAACTTCCCTTCTTCCGTAAAATGTAATCCGTGGCACTAAATTGCGAAACGGCTTCAACCTGCAGGTTTATGTGCGGTTACTACTAAGCCCTTTATGTTATCCTAGTACTCACGTAGATATATCTATCGTACGTACGGAAGACGAGATCAAGGGAAAATTAATCAGGATCTCTGTGAAAAGCGTCAAGTTACATACGGCCTTCACCTTTTTTTGTATATAGGGAGGAACTCCACACATTTTGTCGTTTTGTACTTTTTGTTCCAATCTTTGTATTTTTTCTCTGGTTCATCTAACAACCGTTAAGAGTTTTTGTGGGGTGGGTACGAGCCTCGGCTTAGGGCGTCGCTTAGGTAGGGCAGCAAAGAGACGGGCTGGATCTGAGTGATGCATTAAAAAATGAAAATCGCTCGTACTCAATCGAAATATCGTCATTTTCAAAATCACGTAGGTACCAAAAGCCAACAACCAAAATTGCAACATTAAGAGCAAGCTGAGACACGAAGCGAAGCATCCAAGCGCGTGATTCAATCTGACAGTCGTATTGCGGTTGTGTCAGCCAATCCGACGTGCCGCCGACTCTGCGGTATGGCCGAACCTGCTAACCACTGCTGCACCGACTAAGTTCCTAGTACCTTAAAGTGGTTGGACTAGCTATGAATTTACCGAGGAGTTTCTTGTCTTTTCAGTTTATACGATGATCTTTGCCAGCCAGATTATTGGTGGTCCATTTTCATAGTTGACTGCTATTTTGTCAAGATGCTTGACTTGTAGGCGTTTTATTTTTTTGTTACCGAGATGTATAAATATCTCTATAACGCAGCTTGGTATGACTTTTAGCCGATTTTTATTCGACATAGAATTTACTCTTCCACAATCTAACTCATTGCAGTTCACCAAAAACACGCACTTTACTATTTGCATGCCTATTTTCTTCCCAATCTATACAAGGTCAGAGTTGATCACAATCTTAAGCCTAAAAACACTGTTCCCTTGTTCGGAAGATTGAATCCTCCACTCTTGAGTCATAAAGGGGGCTTAATTAAACCCCCAAACGACCACTGGGGAAAATGTGGCGCACTAAATCAGACACTGGTATAAAAATTGGGAATGTTCTTTTCTCTTCACCAATGAGTTGTGTATTTAGTTAGGTACTTTGAGTTTCAAGACTGTTTATTAACGGTTTCAAGAAGTATCTGATTTCAAAAAAATGTTGTCCTTAAATTGGTCTCGTCTTGTTAAAAATGACACAGGAGACGTGGTCAATACATTTTCGACTCGTAAAGATTTTTCAGCAACATTGCTTGTTTTGATTTTTAGTGAAAAGAATGATTAAATCCATTGTTATGTTGTTGTTACTAACAATAACGAGTCTTGTCAAAGTTGTAACGTAGAACACCTAGGTATTCAGACATACCTAATTTTTAATCCAGAGATTAAATTCACCGTGTAAATACACATTTACTCGATATTTATGATCGTTAGAGAATACGGCCCTTTGTTATAAATATTTTCACAATACAAATGAGAAAAGCAAGATTTCGAATACTCCAAGAAAAAATCCATAAGGAGTAATAACAATCTATACTTATAAACTACAAAAGCAATATCTTGGTATTCGCGCCGTTTCGCCTTTTATTTCCACGGCCCATATTTTTTTCTCCCGCGATTAGAATTCGTTTCGCGACAGTTTATTTTGGGGTCACCTTTTTTTTTGAATATGGAATTATGACGTTATGCTTTTTTTTGGTTGGTCTTTTGGCTTGATGCAGCCAGTAAAGTTTTATTTAGAACGGTATAAAACGGAACTATACTTTTCGAAAAGACCTATAAAAAATAAAAGATCAGATCAGTCAAAGGCCACGAACACTGACAAATACTTCAGTAAGTATGTATTTGGAGATGTCCGATGTCCGTGTCCAGAGGTGCAATATATCCGGTTTGACTGAACTTTAAATTATTATTATGTGTCGATAGAAAACTATATGTAGGTACATGAACTATTTTCCAATATTTTCAATCATATTCATAATTTAATCGGCCAAAACAGGAAAGTGCGGCTTTCAGCCGTTTGCATTTTCCAATAATTACTCACATGAAATTAATTAAAAACAATAAGTAGGTAACATCGACTGTGATTGTGAAAGCATAACATAAAACTTTCCTGTCGTTGATTTTTCAATCTCTGATTTCCCAGTACTGTGAACATTATTACCGTAGACATAAGGTTTATGTCAGAAGGTAAAACGACTGCAAAAGGATTGTAGTCGTGAATAATGTTACGAGTGATGTTTACATTTGTTTTACAACCCTATACAATAAATACATCGTTCGTTTTCATAAACCACAGAGCAAAGAAAACAGAGGAAAACTAAAGGGTGTAAAAGTACCATTAACGAAGCCGAAAGGCACTTGTTCTCCCCGTCATTGGGATCATTTTTTTCTAAAGATCATACTTGGGGGGGATCTTCTAATTACGGAGCTATTGGGGGTCAAAGTTCCGAGTTTTTGTCACAGATTTTTTATTTTATTTTATTTACTTAGCCTCTATTGTCCCACTGCTTTGCAAATGCCTCCCTCATAGCCTTCCACTCTTTTCTCCGTGTGGTTTTCTCCGGCTAATCTCTCACATACGCCTCCAGGTCATCACGCCAGCGTTTTTTACGCCTCCCTCGGGGTCGACGCCCGTCTTCTGACACCCACTGCGTGACGACTCCGGCTTTTTTTTAAATATAAGTTTTTAATGTTATAACTTTCTTTAAATACCTCCACGATCCCCGTACTATTAAATTCATCAGCACAATGTTTTGAGTGCGTTACATTGAGTCCTACTGTGAAACGTGACATTTCACCATAAAACAATAGTCGTTTTGAGTTACTTAGTTTGACGGACAGAATGAAGGGTTCGTTTAAACCGTGTATTTGCTGTTGTCTGTTATTTTAATAAAAATATATTGCAAAATGAGAAAGGATTTTCTGATGTTGAAATCTATTTACTAGGCTATTCCAATTCAATTGGAAACAGATTTTCTCGAGTTACTAACAGGTTCTATCTAAGTAATTTGAGCTTAAAACTAACAGGTATCTAATGATACACTGACCGTATTATTGATGTTCTTCGTGTCTGTATGACCAGATGTATGAAGGTGGACGAAGAAAAAGGAGTGTGAGTGTGCGAAGGCGCGATTTATACAGAAACGGCGTATTTCTCACTAATGACCTCAGGATAATAGAACTTCAGACTGAAACATGAAATGAAAATCTGTCTCAGCTGGATGTCTAATTTTATATGAAACTAGCGATTCGCCCCGGCTTCGCACGGGTGCAATTTACTACTGAAGAAATTGTCCTAGCAAATACGAAAGAAAAAACAGCCGATTCGGTCGAGTTGTTTTCAAGTGATAATGCTTCAAACATGCGGTAATTGATTTTTATTTATAAAGACCAAGTATGAAATCTAAATTAATGTTAAAATCAAGCCACGTCTGTGCTTGACTAACCAATCAAACAACAATTAAAAGGATAACATTGATTTACCAAATGCTTCAAAATTCAAACTGATTTTCGATATAATTTTTATGTGTTGGAAAAAACCAATTATTTTGTAAACTCTATCCATCGCGGCAGACCGGACTTAGAAGATGGCGGGAGGAACTGGACAAAACCAACGACCAGTGGTCAGAATTAGTCACGGTTTGAAAGAACTGGAAGTTTGGGGCGCACAGAGGTGTTGGTCCAGCAGTAGGATGACACAGGCTAACGGTGTCCGAATATTTTTTGTAGAACGGACCATTTATCAACTGAATATTTTACTCGAGAGAGAATTGCACAAAGAAAAAAGTGGAAGATTACAGGGAGACCTTTGCCCAGCAGTGAGACGTATTTTACTCTGTGTAACATCATAACAACACGTTGTCGAATGAGATGATTCGTTTTATTGAAAATGTTAATACAAACCGGCCTCCAAGCGATTGCGGGTAACTTTACGACACCCTTAAATCAGCTGATCGTTTTTGTCAACAAGAGAGGCTTCAAAGTGTCATGGCTGCAATAATGCGCAGGGTGAAATGAAATTAGATAGCGAAACTCCAAAAGTGATGGGTGTCGATATGTAAACAGTATAAAAAAAAAAAAAAACTGGCCAAGTGGGGGTCGGACATGAATGGTTCCGTACCATCGTAGTAAGGCAGCCCCTTTTAAATTTAAATTTATTGTTTGTTATTATAGCGGCAACAGAAATACACATTCTGTAAAAATTTAAACTGTCTAGTTATTACGGATCATGAGATACAGCCCGCTGACAGACAGACGGGACGGACGGACAGTGGAGTCTTAGTAATAGGGTACCATTGGTTATCCTTCGGGTGCGGAACCCTACAGAGAAACACTGATTTTGTAAACTTGTACGTAACTTTTACTTTACTTTCGTTTATTCAGTTTTACAAATATCTTCTATATTTTTACATATTTCTTAAAAAATAAAACGTAAAAAGCATTTTAAAATATAATAAATAGTAGCCCAGCAGCATCGGGAACAGGTCGTCAAGTCAAGTCGAGGTTTCTTTCGCTAGAGCCGAGAAAGGAACCTCCTAACAATAAGAGCCGTGTCCAGTCCAGGAGTACCGTTTTCTGAATTAAGCCCTTGATCCAGCTGCCTAACGACAGCCTCCTCAGGTATTGGTTGAGCCTCTTAGCTACTTTACTTTATTTATTATTAACGAAACTACAGACATCTGTAAACGTTATTTTTATCTGTGTACTCAGTGAAACATGCTAGCGCGGATTGAAATTTAGCTCCTCCAAATAAAAACCTTCAAATTAGATAAAATCTTTTTTTTTCTACATAATAATTTGCGACAATAAAAATCATTCTTGCCACTGCTCTTAGTAAAAATGCAAACAGTGCTATAGACCGACCGCTTTAATGAGTCATCCGCCTTGCCCCATCAAAGGCACCTTCAGCGTCCACAAAGTCCTAACAATATCTCACAGGTTATTTGCTTTAAAATAACCATAATTCACGTAGGTACTACGATACTAATTGAACCAATACGTGATCAACCTTCAGAATATTCCATTTAAGTTGATACCTTCGCGAGGACTCATTAAAGCGGTCGATTTATAGTTTTAAAACCCTACGTTGTGTTACTAACATATTTTGCTCTTCATGTATTTTCTTTCTTAAGAAATTCATTTTACGAAAATTGGTTCTGTATCTGCAAAGTTATAAAGATGAAACGTGATGTCGTAAGTTTATCTTGGTTTTTTTTTTTTAAATATAATACTTTGATACACAAGATACTTTGTGCCGTTATGATTTTTTTCAGAAAATATATTTTTTATCATACTGTAGCAAACAAACTGGGATTTTTATAATTATCAGATAATATTAAGATAAAGTAAGAAATTCTAAGATTTTTAAAACGCTTTCTAAATTTAGTTTTATTTTTATTTGGTATTGTAGTTACTTAGAAAGTTCGTAGATAAAATTCGGCCATAAATTTTTAAATAATGGGTGTAAAAAAAGTATCCTAAACGAAAGCCGAAAGGCACTTGTTTTCCCCGTCATTGCGATATTTTTTTTTGTTCTAGACCATACCTGGGAACCTTCTAGTTCCGGAGATTTTGGGGGTCAAAGTTCCAACTTTATCACAATTTTTTAATGTTATAACTTTACTTTAAATACCTCCACGACCCCAGTACTATTCAATGCATCCATCAGCACGTTTTGAGTGCGTTACATTGAGTCCTACCATAAAACGTGTTTTTTTTACCCCAAAAAAAGTCGTTACCCAGCAATAATTTTTGCGTAGAGGTACTTAGTTTGACGTACAAAATGATTGGTTGACGGCCTCGTGACCATTTACACCCTGTTTAGTAAGGATAAAAAGTTTAATTGGCTCCTAGTCATACATAACCCCTAGTTTACACACCTAAGCAACTAATCGAAAAAAAACTCTACTAGATTAATGCAACACACTATTGCAGAATTACCCCCTCCCCCCACCCACAATCCGCCTTACAAGAAACAAACATGAACTCGTGATCGATAGTACAAACTCATGTCTAAGGAACTCGCACCTGCCGATAATTGTCGCCATATACGGCTTCAGCCTAATCGTGTTACCACCAGACTGCGTCTACAAGCCTCTAATTACGACCATTCACCCAACGTTGCAGCTATAGGCCTGATAATCTGTTACACCGTGTTAGAGTTACAACCTCTTGCGTAATATGTGCTCCTGGTAATTTAATGCGATTTCTGGTCGATGTGAAGGCAATTTGCAATTTGTTTTGCAATTATTTTCAACGATTTTTTTTTAAAGTTGAAGAAGAAAGAGGAGGAATTAATAAAAACTGATTATGTGAAAAAATAATTATTTGTCTTGTAATATGTAGCTGCAACCTCCTCTGTAATATGCGGTCCTAGTAGTTCTAGTTGTTAAATGCATGGTTGTAGTAATCTATTAAAGTAAAGAAGCTAACATAAAACAACAATTTAGTTTACGACGGAGTTAAAATAAACCAAACTTTGTTCTATTTTACGATAAAATTGAAAAAGTTTAGTAGAAGTAGTAAAATTTGATATTTTACGGGTATCCTCGTGACTTTGAAAGTTAAAAGTAAATAGCTCAGATCTTATAGTCCGTGCCTAAGTACCGCCTTCTTGAAAAGGGAGCTCCTTTGATAATATATTTTATAAGGAGTCTCCAAGTGCGTAGGTACCAAAACAGAAAAGTTAAGAGAGGTCAAGATATTTTTAATTTTAAACGGAAATCCTACTTCTTTATTTTGTCCATGGGTCATGCATATTTATGATCTCTATAATGTTCAGGGGCTTTGCATAAATATCTACTCTTGTCATCATCTACCTGGCCTTTTCTCAACTATGTTAGGGTCGGCTTCTGATCTCACCGCATGGATGCAACTGAATACCATACCGTATTTACTGGAAGTGACTGTCTATTTGACGTCCACAAGAACGACCTAGTCATAGTTTAATAAGCGAAGTGTCAGGCTATGCGATTAGACTATATGTGCCCCAAATATATGTATTTACCTTGCCTTGAATGATTGTGGTAAGGTCAGTCTACTACATCACTTGATGCATCGACGATTGTTGATGTATTGAATAGTTTATCGGTACTAGGCAGCTGCACTTTAAATCGTAAAGGTTACGTTATTCTCGATTCCTCATGTCGGCTTGACCTTTACAGAAATACAAGGTGAAATAAAATGGTTAGCCCGCTAGCAAGGTAGTGAGTGGGTCTGTCTGCTCCATCCGTCTTTCAGTCTCCACATGTTTGAAACTACAGGGTGCAAACGAACCCTTCACGAAGCCGTCAACCAAGCATTAAGTACATCAAACTAAGTAACTTTACGAAAAAAATATTTCTGGGAAATGACCTTTTTTTTTGGGATGAAAAATCACGTTTTACGGTAGGACTCAATGTATGTACTAATGGATGGATTTAATAATACGGGGGTCGTGGAGGTGTTTAAAGTAAAAATCTTGCATTAAAAACATACCTGTGAAAAAGTTGGAACTTTAACCCCCAATATCTCCGTAACTAAAAGGTTCCCAGGTATGGTCTAGAACAAAAAAAAATGTCGCAATGACGGGGAGAACAAGTGCCTTTCGGATTCGTTAAGGGTCTCTTTACACCCTTTATATCTGGTTCCTGGTGGGTTCACCAGAACTAGGTATCACCTTTTGTGCTGAATAGTTTCTTTTTTTTTGTCATAAAATTAATGTATACTGTCGATAGAGTGGTCTCTTTCTCGAAACTTTAACGAAGAAAGTCAAACAGATGGTAAGGAAAACATAAGCTGTTTTTTTTTTGTTATGCTAGAATATCTTACACAACGTACATTTAGCAATGAAGTCGGGACAGAAACATGAATAAAATCAGGAGTTCTGGTTCGGTGGTTATTTTGAAGCACATTATATTTCTGTTAACAAGTTTTGCTATAAAACAGTCGTTATGGCTCTTCCCGACTGGAGGCAAGTTATCCGTCAAAATAAAATTATGAAGATCTTTTGGACGAAAGTTCGTCTACGTTACGTTTTCATGAAAATTTATTAAAACGACGGCCTTGGACCGTCAAAGGTGAAGATAAAAACATTACCCTCTTTCTGGGGCATTCGGGTGAAAAGGTGTCGATACACTCAAAATTGATTAATAGCGTAAGTAATACGGCAGCCATTACTAATTTACCGGAAAATTCTGGGCTACTTTAAACATTAAAATTAGGTTTTAAACACAAGACTCAGCTCTGGTACTGTGTTGGCAGCAGAATGTATTGTCAGTTTGGGCGTTCGAGATTTGTCCATGAAAGTCCATTCTGAAACGCACAGGCCAGAAAAGTAACGGCATCGCCTCGGTTCGGGATCAGCTGGAGTAATTCCAGTGTGGGATGGCGCTAGACGACCTGTTTAGCCCTGTCTCTTTCCCACACTGGAATTAATCCTGTTCTAAGACGTCATAATAACCCCCCATCAACTACTAAAATTATGGCGACGAGATGGCTATCGGTTCGGGCTCAAAAGAGTTGCACAGGTACCTATTTGCGATCTAAAATATTTGAACTTCTTGTGATGATTAAGGCAACTACTAGCTCAGCGTAAGTCAGCGATCAAATTAATAAGAGTCTACTTCGTTATACTTATCAGTTGCTAGCCATCATCGTCGTTCTGCCCTTGTCCCATTTGGAGTCGGCGCAACATGTTTTTTTTCTTCCATTCTCCTCTGTCAACCGTCACGCTATCATTTACTCCTTTATCTCATAGAATTCCTCACACTATCCATCCATCGTTTCTTTGGTTTTCCTCTCCCTCTCCATCCATCAACGTCTATACTCATCACTTCTTTAGTCACAAGCGATTCGTCCCTCCTCATCACATGTCCTTATCAAGACAGTTGATTCCCTTTCAACTTTTCTGTAACTGGCGCAACTTTTAAACTTCCTCAAATGTACTTGTTCCTTACCTTATCGTCACACCACACATCCATCTCTACATTCTCATCTCCGCTACCTTTAATCTTTTTTCATCCATCTTCTTTACAGCCCAGCATTTCGACAGAACGACAGTTGCTGCCTATTTGGTATTTAATATAATTAGCTTTTAATTTTAGTGAGTAGGTGTCGAAGTACCCTACAACTTTACTGGCACCCATTTGCTATAATTAATATAACTAAGTAGGAAGGAATTAATATGGATGAGGGTTTTTCTTCGTTGCTCATTTATAAATATCGCTCTATTAAAATAAATTAGTTGCTTCAGGAGATAAATTATGTGTAGAACACTAAAATTAATCATACCTATAATTGTATAGGTTACAATTACACAAAGTTTTTCGGACAATAACAAATTATAAAATCCACGGATTGCGTATGTAAGGTATAATCTATATGGACCTCACAAAATCTGATCGTTCTGTAGTTTTTTAGGTGTAAAAATGTTTGTCAACCTACTAACACAAATAAAATAATATAGTTTATTAAATAAACAAACTTCAAACTGACGAACTTTTCATATTTGTTTGTTTTGATGAATAACAGAGGCATTAAGAATTTGTGTAAAAGCTTGTTTTGTACATACATACATACTGAATATGCCTGGAAACATATCACAACGGTGTACTCTTAATCCCAACAAAAAAGAAAATCCACGTGGACCGAATCCAGGACAAAACCTAGTACTTCGATAACGTATTCATAAAAACGGATTGCTCTGTTGTTTACGCATATAACAAAACTTTGTTTATTTTCTGTCGGTGTCCCTATCCGTATCCGATGTGTCAAAGTTTTAGTTGGAACCGTGCATGTGGTGGAAATATGCTCAGTTTGCAGATATGACATGAAAATGGACCGTTTCAAATGTTAGTAGGGTGGTTTATAGGTAAATTTCTTTTTTAATATGTCCCAGTTACTGTAGGATATTGAGTTCATAAGGGCTGTTGTAAGCGAGATGATCAATAAAAAAATCCCTGATAGACATCGCACAGTTCACAAATATCATCATCATCATTTCAGCCGAAAGACGTCTACTGCTGGACATAGGCCTCCTCCAAGTGTCGCTACATTGACCGGTCCCGAGCGTCTCGCACCCAGCGGATCCCTCGCAACGTTCCCAGGACATCGGTCCACCTAGTAGGAGGCCTTCTAATGCAAACGCGTGGGTGTTTCGTTCTGTCTCCTGCTGATAATGGAGGGAAGTGGAAATGATGCTCCTCCCGCTATTCTTTTCTGATTAATTTCGTTGCGGGATCTAAGACAGTGAAATTGTTTCTCTAGAACTTCGTTGAGCTTCATTGTCTCGGCGCTTTTCTGGTGGTCACCACTGTTGATTTTGACTTTCAGGAGGTACAGTAGTTTGGGAATAGTGTGGCGGCATGTTCACAAAAAAGAGTTTCTTAATAACGGACGTGAGCACTAGGGTCTGCTTTTAGAATTTCATACCAGTTTAAACAGTAATGTTGCGTTTGAGGTGAGTTTTTTTAAATTTTTTATATCGAGGATGTTGAGTTAGTATGGGAGTCCGTAATTTTTGGCGATTAGAAACCCTATTGAGCAAACGACTTGTAATATTAATTTATGGCAAGCGAAAAAATCCTGATTGATTCACCAAAATGTTTAAAGAACTCAATTTCACAATCAATCATTTGCTTTACAGCACCAGGGGCGCATAGCCCGCAGTAGTTCGGTGATAGCTCGGTAGAATTTCTCATTTTCCAACGTCCCCCTGAGATTGCCTCGACGACTGCACCACGGAAATAGATTATTTGCTATTGATTGAATTGACGACTTACTTCTCTCTTGACGTAAACAACGGGACCGTTTCTCCAGCTCCAAGAGATTTCTGTTGTCCTGGTACTTTGATTTTGATAAATTGGAGAGGTATGATCGGTTTTTGATATCGTTTTCACAAGATGTTCAAGAAATATATAGTAACTGGTACTTTAGAACCTACCTTTTAGCTAGTTATTGTAAGTTCTGACATCAAAAGCAGCTTATGTCGTTTTCTGCAGATATAAGGTTTCATCTTGTAGTATTTTTCCATGAAGGTAACGATAAACACCCATTTATCGTAAAATACTAGCCTCATAATATTTATTACCCGGAAACAGCCTTGACAGGACAGCAAAAGGGGTCAATCTTCTACTAGGCCTTAGGATATCATAATCATCTGGAGCAAAGTAGCCACTTATATAAATTTTATTGCCACTATCGGCGCATGTGAATGGTTTAATTTAGCTGGAAAACATCCTTATATGCGATATATTATGTGTAATAGTAAACCTTATATAACGTGAGGTTAAACGACCTGCCCTGTAGGGTTCCGTAATAGGATTTGTAACTTGTTTTAGTATGTTTTATACAATGTAATAAAGTAAACGAGCGCGTGAGTGCCTCGAAGCGACGGTACATGATGTACGTAGAGAACATGATGTATGTTTTTATCTTGTGTTATATGTACTCCAGGTACATGTACATGTTATTCTTTACTATGTCAAAATGGACGATGAATGTTCTTCTTACTTTTTGGCACTATGTAAAAAGCAGTTTTGGCAGCAATTTTTCAAATATATTTTGCCAGTGGTTCTTTCATGAATTACACGCAAATATTAAGGAGATCGGTCTCATAATTATATCATGACATTAAATCAAACGAAACCGGTGGTAACATTTTAGGGCTTTTTTTCCGGAAGAAAAACCAATCAAAAAGGTGAAAAAATGATTTATAGTAAAAAACATAAGTATTCTCTGCAGTACACACATTTAAATATTGACAGTTTCTTGGCTTAACTTTCATCGCTAAAATAATCAGCAATACATAAAACTTCTGAATGTAAACTCTCACTAAAGAGAAACAACAATGAATCGTGTTTAATACATGACAGGAAAGTATAAATATTTCCTAGTTCTTGGCACTGAAACGAACCGGATGCATTGCTTTTGGTCAAGTACTACCGCGTCTCAGGGAACTTGTTTGAATATTGGTAGGAGCAAAAATCTTTGGAACTATTTGTTCGGTTTCTGCGTTTTAGCGATTTATATAAAAAGGAAGTTTGCAATTAATTGTTCGTCAGGTAATTTATGTTCCTTTTCGCTGGTTTTATAGGTGGTATATTTTGCCCAAAGTTAACTTATTTTTCGGGAAAGAAGTCATTCATGGCTTGGTGTTTAGGAAATTATTTGAAAGCAATATAACTTCCACTGAAAGAGAATAGTTTTAATCTTCGATAGAGTTTGATAAAATATACGGATCAGAATTACACTGTTCTGTATTTTCAAAAACCCCTAATAAATAGATGGAAGATATCCAATATATTCCACTCCGATCTCATGTTTACCAAGACGACATGACTATCAAGAGCTATCTGTACGGAGGTCCATCCCTTATAAGTGTGATGTAAGAATTCGCGAGCCGTCACGTTCGCACGATAAATTACAGAAGTTCTCGACTTGGCCCATTACTCATCGCCCCATCCGGCACATACTTCGTATCGGCGTTTAATTACTAAACTGATTAACTCGTACCACTGGGACTTGGATAAATTTTACTAAGAATTTCGACTTTAATAGGATTATGAATTATGAAATAGGCTGAACATGTTGTTGTAAATGTCAACTTTAATGTTAAAAATATCATTAGATAATTTGCCTCCTACACATCAAATTAATTTCATAATTGCACGGAAAAATATCTAAGGAGGAGGAAAATTCTACTCAAATGGAGACCCTATCAATGCTTTATAGAGCTTACATCTAATTGCGTACAAACAGAAATTGGAGAAAATTAAATTTAGTGACTCTCAAAAAAGGCATGAAAGAAAACGGTAAGTTGAATCACGTAATTCCGTTCCTCCATAAGCTGATTAGGAGGGAAATGGGCTGCCACGCTGCGCTGCTCCTATAAATAGGCTAAAGATGTCTGGGCTATGTGAATTTGAGACGTGAATTTGGAACCTCTATCAGTTTATGCAGTCCTGGTACCAAAGAAATAAAATAAAATAAAATAGTCTTCATATTTTATTTACTCCCGGAAATTGCAGGGTGAATTTTTTTTAATTCTTGGTGATTATTAATTTCCGTCAGAATTTTTGCTGTTCTTACAATATAACTCATAGCAAGCGTTTAAGACAAACAACAAATTGTTAAATAATTAGATTTGCTTTCATTTTTCAGAGAGGGGAGAGAAGTTGACGTGCCCGTCGAAATACGAAGGGTTGAGCAATAATTTAACTTTATTAATTTTTAACCCAGTTTATTAAGGCTCGGAATAGCGACTGAGGTCATTCTGACAAGAGTTTTTGGTCAATCCTCTGAGCCCAGAGAAAGGGTGTTACTACGGATCTATCGATCTATCGTCGATCCATGCCATGGATCGATGGTAGAATCGATTAGTCGAAAGAGAGAAACTATCGATCGACGTCGACTAATACCTTCTACCATCGATCGACGATCGATCGATTGGTATGGTGACAAACAAAGCGACATTTTTCTATAAGCGAAAAATCTTTTTCGCTGATACTTTGATTAAAAATATTTTGATAGAAAAGTCAAAATTAATTGTAAAACCAAGGATACCGGTAACTACCAACGTTTAGAATTACTTTAAGGTATCATTTGTGATAATTATATTTGTGTATCTGTCTGTCATAAACATACGTTTCATCAACATCACATAGCCGTACATAAATGAATACAGGTCTCTCCAATTCTCCTGAATGTAAATTAATACGGCATTGATTTCAATTTAATTGGTGATTTCCAAGAAAACAGTGTGCGTTTGGCACTGCAAATAGCTTTACCATTCTCATAGGAAATGTGAGCTGTCCATAAACCAATTTGAATACCTATTGCAGCGCTTTTATATGATCTGAGTCTATAGAGATGCTCATGAAATGGTAAAAACTTTGATCGTTCTGCTCAATGGGACAAACAGCCTCAATTGCTAATAGCTTCTTTTTACCGGTCGATGGTGAAATTACCTTTTTGTACTGTCAAGGGAAAGTTTGGTAGTATTTTGTTTTGCAGATACAATTTTATCTTCTGGTGAACAATTTGCTGGGTCGAATATTTGTTTTGTTACATTTAATATATTTTTAATTTAATAATTATTCCTAGTGTCTGTAGTTACTTAGTGACTGCACTTATCGACGTCGAATCGGCTTGAGCCGGGCAGAAAAATCTTAATGTCCACGCAATAAAAGAGAAAAAGACGTTGCTCCTCGCTAGATATTCAGGTGTCGGGATGAATATTTGATTTCAGTAACTAGTATTTGCCTTCGTTACAATATTTGTTGGAAAACTCGCATTAGATAATGTATCTATTCTAATATTATAAAGAGGTAAAAGATTGTAAGCTTGTTAGTTTGTATGTAGGGGCCAATCTCAGGAACTAATTATCCAATTCTACAAATTCTTTCACCGGCAGAAAGTTACATTATTCGTGAGTGTTATAGGCTATAAATTATATTCATATCATGCATATTAGCCGAGCTATTACAATTTTTGCGGAAGAAGTCGCGGGCGAAGTACTAGTAGTATTATATATTTTGAATTCTAGAATACTATTCCAATTTGGACTAAATCAGCTTTTGCAGAGGAAATAATTACAAAATTTCATGGAAACGTACATAACCTGTATACATTATTTAACTGCGAGTCACACACGCAGCAAATTGAGGATCCTGGAATTCAGGAACTAATAATATTACATTGAATTGAATAAATATTGCACTGTATTCTATCAAATAAACAATATATTGAATTTCTGGTTTATTTGATGGAATGTGTTGCAATATTTTATTATTTAAGTATAATGGACTGCGCGTCGACGGTTACACATTGACCTTAAGCTAGCCTAGCATAGTACGGAGTTTTAATAGGATGTGAGGCCAGCTTATATTGGTTTCGTTACCATTGAGGCCTACCGGGTATTTAAATTTAAAACGTTGATATTTAGCACGAAATTGACGACATACAAATATTATGTTGCTCTAGTGATGCATATGACTGCCTCGTTGGTCTAGTGGTCGCAATTGTCACTGCTATGCATGAGGTTCTAGGTTCGATTCCCGTAGCGGACAAATTGTAATTGGTGTTTCCATCAGGAATTTCTCAGTAGCAACCACGGAGTCTGGATTTGTGCCCGGTCGATGGCAATAGGCTCACCCCTTATTACATCTGGTGAAATGTGGGTACAAGTTTGCCTGATTTTAGATGAATAACACAAGAATTACAGAAAGTTGCCTAAGGTCGTTTTTTTAATACTAAATAGGCTTGCGTTTTGGCCGCAACTCTCCTGATGTGAAGCGATGACGCGGCCTAGAGTGGAGCACGCTTGCCTAGAAGAAACCGATTCACTAGAACTTTGAAGAGATCTGGGTTTGGCTTTCAGTCTAATCGGATGCAGCTGAATAACAGTAATTTTACATGGAACGACTGCCTATCTGACCTCCACAACCCAATTAGTACTGCGTAAACGATGCCCCTTGGTAAGACAGGTTGTCAGACTTTAGGGCCACTGACTGTGATTATCTGAAACGGCTATCAAAGATCTACAAATAACAGCCGGGACCAACGGTTTAACGTGCTTTCCGAGGTACGGAGGAAACTCGGTATGTAATGGGTGGTCACCTATCCACGGACTAACCTATGCAAGCGCGGCTTAACCTAAAGATCTTTATTATTTAGCCAGGAGTACGAGCTAAGGTAAAGTCCTGTACCACGGAACTCAATAATTACATAGGTACAGTGTACAGTACGTTCGTTAAATTCGCTAATCCTTTAAAACAAGGTTGTGTCGCGTTTTGCATGACAATCAACCACGAACGATGATACCTGACCTGAATCCGTAAAAGTGAACAATGTCTACATTACCGCAGTGACACACGGGGTTGGGGCATGGGCAACAATAGTGATATTATCTGACTTTTGTCTGTAACAGATAGACTACTGTGGTCTTTGTGCCCCTGGTACAGCATAGCATATGATTGACTGGATGATTGACCGGGATTTATAATACAATCCCGTGTGGCCAACAATATTACAAATAGATAATAATAAAAACTCAGAGATAGATAAGACAAATAAAACAAAGATATTTAACATACAATTTTTATTAGTATTTACATTAATTCACAATACAATTTTTTATTTTTATTTTCGTTGCCCAACACTACAACACAACCTAATTCCGACCTCTGCTTATCATATGACTTGTCATTGCCATAATCTAATATCACAAGTCCTGCGTCTTTATTTACTATCAGTCAAAATTACGAACATCGATAAAAACTTTCATCCCCTTTAAGGGCTGCATTTTCCAATATCCTTTCTTAGTACTCACCTTAGCCATTCATATTTAATTCTTAGGTATGTTTCACGATTCTAGCCCCAGTAGTCAAGGCGGTGAATTGCTTGTCAGTAAACCAAGAGATTAAAGGCGCCCACCGCGATGCAAGCGGGCACGCAGCGCATTTTAGCTGCGTGGATTCATTTGTGACATCGTTGGTCTACGTTTCCAGTGTAGTACACACTACACCCACAACTATGTACAACTGTAGCGTGCGTGGCCCACCGCGGCATAGTCGTGAATGGCGTTGTCAGCGTTGAGCGATGTGAGTGTCTTATTGGAGCAAGCCACGCATGTACTAATGGCGTTATTTGATGCATGGCGTGTCCGTGGTTTGTAGTGGACGCAATCACATTTTCTTGCAAAGCGAAGCTTAACACACTTGCATAGCCTATCCGTGCACCGTGGTGGGTTTGCGCCTTAAAGTTTCGTTTGAAAAACAAATGAATAATCTTTAAATTGCTCCACTCAATATTAGAAATTCATACCGATTTTATATCCAACGGATCCATAGATAAAGTATCTATACACAATATAGGTACCTAATCTATGGATTTTGGACGATGAAGGAACTTTGAAACTTTGAAGGAATCCTTCACAAAGTTCGTAGAACTATGCGCCATGTCTGTCTGTCTATTCCTGCCATTCTAGTTAAATCCCCCGCCATGCTGCCACGAGTTACGTAGATATTAGCTGAAAACTTTTCTGATGGTCGCTACTGTTGATACTGGTTTTCAGGAGTCCTAGTGGTTGAGAAAAGTGTGTGGGCTTGTGTCAAAAAATAAAATAAAGTTGTCAACTTTTTTGTTTGTTTGGTTGCTAGCATAGATCAGTATGACCGTAGACTGCTGTCGTAAGACCTATTATGTAAGTGGGTTATTATTTACGTTGATTTTGGATATAAAATTAAATCTGGTGCTGAATTTTTAATATACTGTTGTTAACATTATCCTTTTAAACTTTGTTGAAAATCAAACGTTGTCGGTGTCGTGATCGTCTTGAAAGATAGAGAAACATCACCCATAAACAATATATAATTTAGAAAGTAGTTATCGATTTAAATTATTTTGACAAATTGGCGCCACTTATGTAGAATTCAAGTTTCCTATCAAATCTGCAAATAGTTATTTTATTTACTCTTACTTATTAACTAAGTAAGTTCCCTTTTTTAATCGACAACTAAAATATTAAAATATCTATTTCCTCATCTCAGTGGGTGTCCAATCAAATCGACACCGCGCCGTTTGATCACAAAGAGATCACTGCAATCAGCGTCCTATACAATACTTTCAATAAACCAGCGGTTCTAACACAGGTCTCCAAGGATACAATAAAAAGATTAATTTGTACTGAGTCTTTGCGAAAGTGTTTGTGAAAGGAGTTCACAAAGATTGCGTATTTTTTAATGTTTAATAGTTGTGCTATACATAAAGGGTGTAAATAGACCCTTAACATAGCCGAAAGGCACTTACTACTTACTTTGTTCTCCCCGTCTTTGCGATCATTTTTTTTTTCTAGGCCATACCTCAAAGGGTCAAAATTCCAATTTTTTCACAAGTTTTTTTAAAATATATGTTTTTAATGTAAGATTTTTACTTTACACACCTCCGCGACCCCCGTACTATTCAATCCATCCATCAGCACAATGTTTTGAGTTCTTTCCATCGAGTCCTACCGTAAAACGTGATTTTTCACCCCAAAAAAAAAGTCGATTCCCAGCAATAATTTTTGCGTAAAGTTACTTAGTTTGATGTACAGAATGCTTAGTTGACGGCTATGTGAAGGGTCTGTTTACACCCTGTATATAAGGTCCCATTAAAATAGATGGACTAATTTTACCACAGCGTTCAGTACGTCTAACCAAAGATATCCAAGCAAAAAAACACTGATTTAAGTGATTTTATTTTGACCTAAATTCATTGGGTAATCAACATTTTTATTTAGTGTATTTTCGTTAGCTGTTTTTTTTCTTGTAAGTATCTAATGCGTTTTTCTTATTTTTTTATTAGTCCTTGTCCTTATTTTGGTGGTCTGAATGATTTCTAAGAGTGTGTCCATCTATTTTAATAGGACCTTATATATACGTTCTGGAAACTTATTTCCCAGTTTTGAACTCTGAAAACATCACTAAAATTGGTCCAGGAGCTCATAAATTATATTTTTTAACCAAAAAGATTTCTTCCTTATAAAGTAATTGAAATTCTATCGCTCCTAATAGGATAAAATAAAATTAAGAACATAATTTTCTTTTCAGTCGTCAGGAAGCCTAAAAATGAAAGGCGAAAATTAAAATAGAACTAAAGTCGGGGTTGGGACGCGGAATTATCAAATCCGGCTTCAATTCAATTTCCTGTTAAAAATCGAACGTTGAAAAAGAAGTACTAGGATCGTATAAAGTCAGAGATGAATTTGTAGATAAATTCAAAATAAAGCGTAACAAAAAGTGAAGAAAATTTCAATTAAGTACCGGGATCGCATAAACTTCAAAGAGTAAAAAGTAAAAAAGGAACGCCTTTTAAAATGTGACGTGAGACTGCATGGAGCCATAAAAAGCGCGGGTATCGGGTATCTCCAATCAGTATTGTGGCAGGATGACGAGACGCCATTGTGGGACATACAAAGCGCCCGTTTAATGAAATACTTTAGTGGGCAACTACCTGTGACGTCATAGGTATGAAACAGTTAAAAAGTTGGTGCTTTATTTCAGTAGGTAGAAGCAAAGAGGACTTATTAGCAAATGTGCTATTGGTAGCACATTTACTAATAAGCCCCAGTTTGCTAGTAACTTTGTAGTGGCTATTCATCTTTTGGTTCATCTTTGTGCCGTATTTAGTGACGTTGCCAGGAGCGCTATGTTGGTAACATAATTTGAGAATTTACCTACGTGTTTTAATAGAATAAGATGCTGTAGTTACGATACGGTCACGCGTTAAAAGATCTATTCACAGTCGCCAGTGCATAATGTTAGCACAAACTGACAAATTTTCTCATTCGATTTTGAACTTAACCGTCAACAATTTATGGTTTGCAACTTATCGATTTTGAACTTAACCATCAACATTTTGTGGTTTGTAACTTGTTGTGATGTTGACGGAACATCTAACTATATAAATAAAAATGACGTACTGCACTAACCTAAATAAATTAGAATACGGGCTGCAGGATGATGAGATACCTAATAAGATTGGTACTAGATAATTAAGTTGACCTCTTGAACCAGTTTCCTAGGTACAGATGTCAAAAAAAAAAAAAGGTACAGATGTCAACATTTTGCATGATCTAGGTAAAATGCTACATAGTTTTTAAGTCTTTTATATAGTGGCAAGTAATAACTTGGAAGCGGTCATACCGTTTTCAAATCAAGTTTCTTATATGACTTGGCAGGGCTCTTCATGCAAAAAGTTTTCAAAATCTATTCGATAGGCTTTGGCAACTGAGTCGGATTCATTATTTCTTTAAATTGTCTTTGTTAAATGAGCTTCTTTCTTCGTTGTATATCTTTAAGTTTGTATGATTCTTCTGTTGGGCAAGTAAATGCTATGGCATTTACTACAGAGTTTAGAAAAAAAATAAAATCTGCACGCGAAGCATTACAGATAAACAAAAGAAATCTGTCAGTTTTTCGATTCTTCCGTCGACAAAACCCGTTTCTACGGTGCTCTTGCTAAGCGTGCAGTCAATATTAGATAGATAGATGCTTTATTTTACGCTAAAATAATAATTAGGGACACCTTTTAAGGGCATTACATTGCTCGATGACCTTGATGATTTGATCCCTGTACTGGTTTTTGTTGATTTGCCCCGCACATTTCGCAAAATTTCGGTTTTTATTTATTATTTAAAAATATTAAAAGAAATAACAGAAAAAAAACAATACAGATTGTTGAGTATATCATTACGTATTTGTTGTTACAAAATTCATGCCGATCTATTCAGCCGTTACAGAGATAATTTACAATTAAGGTTGAAAAAGGACCTATTTTCTACGATTAACCAAAAAAAATTGAGAAGGTTTATTAAAATTTTAAACAATACAATTTATTTGTGATGAACTTAACTATAACATACTTTTTTACACGGAAAACGCACGAAGGGATTCATCAACAAATTTCTTTGAACATACGCTGTTTTTGGGATTTGAGCCATGTAATGCCCTTAATAGTTTGAATAATGTATCGTCGATGTGTTTATCACTGTAGCAAACTTATTAAAAAAAACTTTTGAAAATTCAACAGTATTCTGTACCGACTGTAAAATTAATCATTTTACCAATTTCGTAGAAAACTTCAGTCATATGACAATCACGTCACCAAATTCCTAAAACGAATGTCTCTTCAATCCAGTATCCACCAAGACCTAGCACAACATTTTCTGCTATACTGTGCCTTGGCGACTGCGGTTATACGGAAGTCTATTTATCTATTTTGTCCAAAACGTTTAAGACTCGTAGATTTCTAAAGTCCTGGTACAACCACCTCTACGGAATAGTATGTTGAGCCTTTGCACAAAGACTGCCTGCCAGTCTGTCCACAGCGACGATGTTGACCACACTTCAGGGTCCATTGATAGATTACTTACTAGCTACTGTAATGGATCGTTTGTATATGCCTAGGGCGGTGAATGGTAAATCAGTTTGCTGAAGATAGTGATTGCATGGATGTTGTCTGTTCATGGGCGCCGGCGGCGGTAGGCTGCAAAGGGGTGCATTTGTCCCTCCCGAGGCCTGAGTGTATGACCTCAAGAAGTGATGATGTTTTTGACCCTTCATTTTTAAGTGGTAATCTAGTTTGTTTACCTTGTATACAAGGAATACATGATTTACTATCATTTTTTGTAATTTTCATCCCTTCAGTTCAAGTTTCTTGTCGGGAGAGAAAATAATAAAAGAAGTTATTTATATTTAACAAGCGTCAAATTCTAAACAAACACGAGCGAAGCTGCAGGCAAATGCTAGTAGTTAAATAAACCTTTTCGGGGAAGATAGACGCGATGTTAAATAAAGCCAGTAACAGAATCAAGTTTAAATTTAGAACAATACATGTGACGCGTTTTGTGAAGTAGCGACATGTTTAGGATATGAGAAAGGAGATTGGAATCCGCGATACGTCAAAGTTACAATTTAGATGGTAATTTGTATAAATACGATTTCAGGGAACGAGATGTGCGTGTGATAAGAGAATTTGGGCGTAGTTACACGCATTTATCTGATACTTAAAAATGGCGTCAAGATTTTTCCAAAATATTAAAACAGCTTTTCATTTTTACAATGTAGTACCACTACATTACGACGCGTACCGCGAGGGCTGAATCGAGGAGGCACGAGAAAAGAGCATATGGAAGGAATTGGGGCAGCAGTGGGACATGACAGGCTACTAAAAAAAACCACTACATTTAGTGGTTATTTTTCGTTCTACCTTTTTGCACTCTTAATGCACTTGGAATTTAGACATAAAGGTGGAACGAAGTATACAGTGGGCAGATTTTCATGGGACTATTTTATTGAGTTCCTAGAGGTACAGTTATTTTTTTTTCTGAAAATCTTTCCGACCACTCTAAACTTCGTTTCACCTTTTGAGAAAATTTTGGCTAATTTTACTCGTATAATGGCATAGATTTTCTTTACTGTAAACCTAAATACTACTTTAACTTTAACTGTGGGCCTTAACAAATCGCGAATTAAAAGTCTGTCGTTTGACTGAATCTCAGGATTGTACCATAGTAAAACTTCGTGATGATGAGTTCAATGAACACTTATAAGATTTAGGGTAAGTGTTCAAAACCAAACTTAGACGCGGTTACTCAATGATAAGATAAAACATTGTAAGTTATATATTCCAATGGTATTTCGTTCCTTATATCTAAATCGTGTGTAAGCAAACGATATCCTGAATTTAAACCGCACAACGCCATCTATCGAGTTATAGGGACAATTTTTGTAATTCTCGACTTAACAGCAAGTAAAAACAAAGGCTACGCAGACTGATTATTTTGTACTGTGTAACAGTAACATGCGGCATTAAAAATTCAAATAATAATTACCAAACACAATCACACATAATTATAAACCACAGTACGAAACAACGTTTAATAAATCGATACTTCGAATGAATTGTTAATTACAGTTCAGCCTTCAGACTTTAGTTCGGTTTAAATAATTAAGCTTGTCACCCAATATGTTTTTAACTTTCAACTTGTTACATTTAACATAGGCTTCAACAAAAAAACTCGATTAAATGTGAGTTGGTAGCTTTTTAAGGGTTAAGCAACTTTTTGTTTTTAATTGGAGTAGGAGACTGGATTTGTGCCCGGTTGATGACAGTAGGCTCGTCCCTTATTACATGGGACTTAACCGTAACTGGCGACATGTGAGTGTAGTACAGGTACTTACAATTTTGGCGTAACATTCGGGGATTACAGGCGTGATATTATGTATACTCATATTATAAATAGGTAAAATTTGTTTGTAAGTTTGTATGTAGGGGGAAATTACGCAAATTATTTCACTAACGGTAACCTACATTATCCCCGAGTGTCATAGGCTACATTTAAAACGTCCCCGTGGGTTAATTTCCGTACATAACCGCGAGCAAAAGATATTGTTATATAAAGTCAATATAACACGTCTGCTCGTCGTCCGGTTGTCACTACAGGGATCCAGCAGAATATCAGCGTCAGGTGCATGCCTGGCACGTGGTGAGCTGGACTCACATTTGGTGCAACCATGACACGCACACCGCACCTTGTAAACTCGTTATTTTATTTGAAGTATATAAATGTCAATGTGTTACTATACTTCTTTCGTAAATCTGTTTTTTTTTTGGAAATTGGCACCATGTTTTAATTTTTATAATTTAATTGTGCTTCTGTGTGTTGTGCTGTCTTTTGTGTGCACTGAATAAATGGTTTATCTATCTATCTAAAGTGATACTTAAATTAAACCATGTAGGAGAGGCTCGTGAGTCTAGTGGTTGAAATTGCGACTGAGCATTTGATTCGGGATTCGATTTCAGGGCAGATTGTTGTTGTGGTTCCCATCAGGAATTTCTCGGTAACAGCTTGGGGCCTGGATAAATGCTCGGTTAAAGACGCAGGCACTTTACTTTGTCAACACTGATCTACTAATCAAATTCGGAGAGATGTAACAGCCGGACCAGACCCTCCCACAGATGCAAGGCTCGCGTCGCAAAAGTGGGAACATTGAAAGCTCAGTATGTGTATAATACTTCTCTGCCTAACTCTTTGAGGGATACAAGCGTGATGGTATGTATCTAAAAATTGTCTGTTAATTCCATTGTATATCGTTATAAATTAATCTAACTGGTTCTTAAGCCTCCCAGTAGGTGGACCGATGACCTGGTGAAGGTTGCGGGGATCCGCTGGATGCGAGTCGCACGGGACAATGTGTCTATGGTCTTTTGGCTGAAATGATGATGATGATGAGGGTTCTTAAGTCCTTTCTGCAGCCGTGTTTACATAGGTTTGTTTCTGTAGGAGTAAGTAACTACATGCTTTGAACTCTGGCGGGTAGGTGACGTTTATGTAATAGCTTAAGGCAATGATCTGCTAACATACATTGTTTTGCAGTTATGATTAGTTTACCGTGCAATTGAGATGGACCTGTTTTTGAGAACACAAGTAGTGGTTCAAACTTGAATGTATTACAATACCAACCCTGGAGAGGCGTGTGAAATAAATTTTACGAAGAAATTGGTTAGGTCCATCATATTTGCCAGCCTTGGAATTCTCTTAACCGTTTGCGGGCCCAGGTTGGCCGCAATTGGCTAAATAGGGTATCATCGAGTCGTCCCAAATACAACGCCAGAGTGGAGCATATGCAGGATATGCCCAAACTCCTTTCTTGCCCAACCTGCACAGCCACTTGCACCTTCCAGGATTTAAACGAAGCCAACCAAAGAGCTGTGCAGGTGGCTATGTACTGGTCGGGTATTATCTGAGTCGACACGTAAAGAAGGTAGGATGTTTTACCATTTAGTTATGACGTACAAAAATTGTTGGCTTTAAATGGTGTACTTAGCTAAAAAATAATTAATAATGAATGAATGAATTACTTATAAAATATTGTATCTTAACAAATTCCCTGGCCCGCATAAATTGAAATAATGATAATTACTAGGAATTGCCAATCATCATCATCATCTGCTTGGCCTTTTTCCAACTATGTTGAAATCAGCTTCCAGTTTAACTGGATGCAGATGAATACCAATACTTTAAACTGAGCGCCTACCTATTTCACTTCCACATCACAATTTCTAGCTAAAAGTATACTCTTATGTAAGACTGGTTGTCAGACTTTCGGGTTTATGAATAGGTTACCCCGTGACGAGACGCTAGATGTGTGTGCGTGTATCTCTACACCGCCCGTGGTTCATTTTCCAACCTATTAACAACAACATTCGACCAAATGTTTCTATTACACCAACTTGCGTAACAGTTATAAGCATAAAGTGGTTATTTTACATATATACACCTGAAATATTTCAGTGTCGGGATCAGAAATGGCTTGGTAATTGAATATAATAAATATGGCCTCTTGAATTGCTAAGTAGTCGAATTAATTTTGCCTCTTTCGTGTTGAACCATTTGAATTTCACTCTGTAATCTCTTATGTTCCCCTGGTAACAATGAGTGTTATTTATTCTTGTAATAAAGTGTTTGTATTTACCTCTTTACTTAAGTATGATATTGTAAACAAGGAGGATAAATACGTGAACAAAGTTGAAAATTCACCAGTACTTAATATTATAAATTTATTTATTTTAGTACATGGAGGACTTACAGCTCATAAAAACAAACAAAAATGTAAACCATAGTCACCAGAAATGCGAAAGTAACTCTGTCCGTCGCATATGTACAGTCACGACCACTAATATGTATACACGTAGCAATGTTACCGGCCAAACCCGATATCAGGCCAAACTAGGTTGACCAAGGCTAAAGTTACCAGGCTAGTGTTCGTCACAAAAAGACGATCACAGGACACCCCGACTAAATGGGTAAGGTTGGTTAAAACTGTGACTAACCACGCGCGAGCCAAGCGAGCTAAGTGAGCGATACCAGTGGCGCATGCCCACCGAGGCGCACGGATAGGTCACGCACGTGTTTTTAATTAAGCTTCGCTTTGCAAGAAAATGTATGTGATTGTGTCCACTGCAAACAACAGACACTCTATGCATCAATTGACGTCATTAGTACACGCGTGGCATGCTCGAATAAGGCGCTCTCATAGCTCACGCTGTGCATGCGGTATACACTATACACGAATATTAACCCACGACTATGCCGCGGTGGGCCACGCACGCTACAGTTGTACATAGTTGTGGGTGTGTAGTGTGTACTGCAGTGGACACGTAGACCCAAGTTGTCAAACAAATGAATCCACGCAGCTAAAATGCGCTGCGAGCCTGTGCACAGCTTGCGCCGCGGTGGGTTTGCGCCTTAATTGCTTTGTTTGGGTAAGTATATCTGGCCTAGGACAAACTAGTTTAGCCAGAAATTGGGTTTGGCTGGTAACAGATACCGTAGGGAGTGATGTATAAGTTTTGTCCTATCCCGATTTTTAGAAGCTTGTCTTATTTATACTCGCTTAACAGAGGCTTATTAGATATTTATTATGTTTTAATAACATAGCTATAACACATGATGTTTACATAATCTGATCCAGTTTGTTCAATTGAATGTACCTTTGATTATTTCCTTTGAAATATAATTGGTTGTTTACATTTATATCGGTAGCACGTGGTTGTAATTAATATCTATGAGCGTTATATGTTTTGCGGGTCTTATATTACAATGGCGATTAACATTTTTTTTTTGCCGGTAATTTATTATTATTGTATAAAATAACAGTAAACATACGATTTCTTTATGTGTTATAGTAAGTAATTAAACCTAAGTAGAATATAAAATATTTTAATTTATTCTACTTAATTCTTTATTATGTACATTGAACATCTGTAACTAATTATAGGTATAAAAAGTAAAAATTATAAGTAGGTACAACAAAGTATAGTACACTCAAATTCAGACAACTTTCATAAATAAAATATCTTAGCTAATTACTTTTTTAAAACAAAATAATTAGCCGACACTCACATTACCACGTATAAAATGTTTGAGCAAATTAATAAAAAAATACTCTACACTCTTCCTAATTGACTTTTAACGCCAAAAGTAATAGCAATAAATTATTTCCAGTAAACTTGATGTCTGCTTAATTAGGCCCCAACTTTTAGATCGTTACCCGTTACTGTTGCTATTAATTTTCTAGACAGTGTATGGTTACAGGCGATATTTTCAACTTTTGCTCTGTCAACTTTGCATCCATTTGTCTATGACTGACAAAGTTTTTCCTTCCAATCAAATAAAGAATCCACTTTAATAGAAAAAATAGAAAAAACCATTCAGACCTCCAAAATAAGGACAATGGTAAAAAAACAAGAAAAACGCATTAGATACTTACAAGCAAAAAATCAAATAACGAAAATACACCAAAAATGTCGGTTACCCAATGATTTTAGGTCAAAATAAAATTACTTTAATCAGTGTTTTTTTTTGCTGGATATCTTTGGTCAGACGTACTGAACGCTGTGTTAAAATTTGTCCATCTATTTTAATGGGATCTTATATATTGAAAGTTGAAATTAAGTTATACCCACGGATGGAATAGTTATAAACCTTCAAAGTTACAGAAAACGTACCATTTGGTTCATCAGGTAATAATGTAATATCCTAGTTGAAAAATCGATCTAGTTGATAAGTCACTCCGCTTTGCAATGTCTCATTCTCATCGACCACAATGTTGATAGCAAGCGAATGCCCCATTCAAAGCAATATCTCACTGAAAGCAATGGCCTACAGATTCTGGCGGCCTAGTCCATAAATGATGGGCGTCAATAGCCAATCTATTAAATAATAGAGAACCATAGACTTAATAACATATTCCCGTAAGTATAAAGCTTCGTGCCAATTGTGGTAGAGATAATAATATAGATTTTTTCCGGAAAGAGTTTTAATTTGGTCCTCGCATTCATTTCGTCGTTGTGTCGCTCCTAAATTGTGTATGTGCCCCCTAATACCGCTCCACTTTGAGGGCCCGTTATTTGTGACTCAATATAAAAGAGAGTATTACGTTTACCATCATCGTTTGCTGTGCGCCTGGTACAAAATGTGAAAAGGGGAAAATAATGATTATGAAGATATGACATGGTTAATAAACATGAGAAGCCTACTTTATTGTTGTGTCTTTCTTTATTTTGTAAGTTTTTCTCAGGTACGATTTAAAAACTTAACGAAAGTAATATTTTTTTTAATCAATCCATCAACTATGGTAATTAGATCCAAGTACTATTTACCCGACTGCAGCGAAGCCCAAAAGGAAGGTTATGTGTTGGACTTGTATGTATGTATGTATTTTATATATATATCTTTTGTTATCTCTGTATTTTACATAATTTATACGCTTGCTAGATAATTTTGAACCCTTTCAGTTTAATTTTGCGAGCCTCGAAATTCATTAGTTCTCGGTTATATAAATTGGCTATGTTCCTAATGAGACATTTGTTTGTTTTGATGCCCGAAAAATACGGGGTGTAGGGTTTTTCATAAAAGTAAAGGAATGAAATTATCAATGATGGTAAAAAAGTTCTTTACACTCTGATTAATTCAAACCAATAAATCTTCATTGAAAAAGAGCCGAAACCTTTTATAAGCAGGTGATATACGACTATACAGTCGGACAGGTATAAATTGGAAGTTATTTAAGCAACACCTAAGTTCGACACATAGCTGTAACATAATTAATTGCCGTAGGGAAGGTTCTCAAACAAGTACGTAATTTAGTGATGCGTAAAAATCTCCCCAGGGGATTGTTTAAAAATCGGGAGATACCAGGCGCTCAGTAAATTGAACGTGAAGGTTTTACTTTGATGTATGTCCAGTGTAATCGCTGGTTATTGGCGCATTTAAATAGAGGATCGCTTTATGGATAGTCCGATTTTGGTTCTATTGATCTACTTTTTAGACGTAAATAATTTCGGTAATCTAGTAGATACCTACTCTATTCTTTGGGGTGTCTATGGCAATCCGGATTATGTCTTTTCTATTGATTATTATCTAGTTCTGTTATGTGGTGTTGACGGAGAGGTGGAAAAGTTTTATGATTTGTTTATCATGAATATTTATTATCAAAAGGATGCATGCGATGCAGGACCTTGTGATGAAAAATGGTTATTGTAATGAGACCCTAAATATCGAATTCCTAGCTACTAAAAACACAGTTTATAAATAGACGCGATAACAAAACTTTCTGGGATATTTTTATTCACCATTATCATAATTTTCCTCTGAATATCAAAATCAAAAGTCATTTATTCAAACTAGGCTGAAAATCAGCACTTTTCGAACGTCAAAGTTACATAAGACAGTCCCCCAAAAATGCCCGCCCGTCACCACTTCCTAGTGCTTTAGCTGGGAAGAAGAAGTGGTGGAACAAACTCCCCAGCAGCACGTCTGTCTGTTTAGTTATATAAACTTGATTCTATACAAATCGTATGCAAAGTAATTAACATTTGTTATATTTATTTTTGCATGATAAATTTTCATGTGGATTTTCTTGGAACACACCGTATGAAAACAGGTATATTTTTTCTGTAAATACATATAATTTTCTATGTTTGATTTCCAGACGCTACTAAAAAATAAAATGAGAGTTTCAAAAAAAAGCCTTTTGAATATTTAAAAAGCAAATGTGTACTTTCAACTCCGAATTTAAAATATGCATAAACAATTTTGACAAAGAAAAACAAATCAACGCCGAATTTTACGAATCAAATAAACAATTTATTTGTTTTTATATTTCCCAACGACAAATTGATGTTTTTATTTTAAAAACAGAAGACTTTCAAAAATCTGGCCTTTTTCGGCCAGTGACAAATTATTCTGACGTGTCATCCATCACATTTATTCAACAATAGCAAGGGGCATAGCGGAGCAGAGACAGAGGCTAATCTGTTTGAAATAGGTAAGACATAAACATAATAATGTTTGAGTGTAGATGACAATCAACATAATACGGGGTGAAAGGGACACCGACGCGAAAACGGATACCACGAATTCAATAAAAAAAAAAATTGCTGTTTCGTACAAAAGTGCAATACCTACTACACGTTCAAAATGAATGGAACGAGGTTTTTTTTTTAATGAGCGATGAAAAATTTATATTTGATATAATGTACTGAGTACGTGGTAAGGGTAACTGTTTTCGCGTCGGTGTACCTTCAACCCTGTATACGGTTAGGCAGTGTTGTGTACGCTACTCTCAAATTTCTGTGCTGTGGGCCTCCATAGCACACCATCATGCTGAGTGGTCACCTGCTTATCGCAGTCACGACGTGCAAGATTTAAACTTTTTCTAGCATCCTGTTGTTTTTATTATTTACTTTTTTGTCATTTTGTAGTCATGTCATGTCTCTGCGACAAATAAATATTTTTTCTTCTTATTGCACACATAAATAGACATAACATAACATCACGCCTGTAATCCCCGAAGGGTTAGGCAGAGGTGTATCTAATAGTACACCCATATTTCGCCAGTTATGTTTAATTCCCATGTAATATGCACGCTCATCCCATCATAGACCTCATCTATCGCTTTCCATCAGGCGTGATCGAGGTCAAGAGCAGGCCCATATTATAATTTAAAAAAAAATAGTGGGCGAGCCTATTGCCATCAACCGCAAATCCAGACTCCGTGGCTGCTACTGAAAAGTTCTTGATGAGAAGATCTTATAATACTTTGTTAGACTCGGAAATCGAACCCAAGGCGTAAACACTGCTTTTAAAATAGTGCATCTTATCTTCCATATCAGTATGGAATATAAAAGAAGTAACTTACTTACTTTAAGAGCGGCGAATCCCTAGAATAATTAACAACTTTTGCAACGAGGCCTTGGAAACAAAAACATCTGCTTTTTCGGTCGGCAGATATATTTTTCTGTAATTCAGAGTTGGTCCCAAACTAATAATATCTGTTCTTCGAATCTTACTCAAGTTCTTTTGTATGTAAACGGTATTCGCATTTTTAACAAGCACCTCTTACTAAATCAATCTAGCTCCTAAAGTAACACATACATTGGACATCTTCGGCAAATTCCGCCAACATACGAGGACGTGGCGATTGGCGCCCTATAGAGCTTAGACGTCGCGCTAATAGTAGAAGTAATTGCTCGGGCGCTGTAAAATACTCGTTTAGTTCGTGATCGAAGATAAAGCGTCCCGCTTGGATTGCTAGATTGTTACGGTGCTACTATTTCCTTGGGATTTAAGTACCAGGGAGACATGTGTGGAGAGAATGTTGAAGTTTAATGTTGAGTATCAAAAGGTCTTTGATAGGCTAAGGAAATACTCAGCCGTTAATAGAAAAGTTCCTTTTTTGAATGTCGTTATGATCTATAAACGCCCGGTTAATGTGAATACGTTTTTACCAGCGATCGGGCCATTTTTAAGAAATGGGGACAATCACCAAATAACAACTGCCTAGTTCTGGCATGTCCCATTCATTAAAATAAAATACGAAAGCAACTCGGTGCATCTTCCGTGTATGTAGACTTGGTAAAGTTTTGTGTCACTTGTTTAATTTAGTACTTTACAATTCTTTTTTTTACCTTTGTATAGATTCTTTTTTATCAATTGTTTGTATATGTGTGAACATTGTAGGCTTTGTAGATTCCCATCTACTTGTTAACTTTTGTTAACCTTTTATTTTGTTCTACATTTTTTGTATAGTAAGCAACGACTTATTGTCGGGCCTACGCTGTCCCCCCATACTTAAGTTCAAATGCTGTATCCATGATATTAATGTAACACCAAATGATTTGAAAAGGGTAACCATGGAGTTTCTTGCCGGTTCTTCTCCATAGGAAACGACCAACCCGAACCGTGCACCTTTTTTTCGACGTTTTATAAGTGCTCATCTAGGCCTATGTAAAATAAAATATTTTGATTTGATTTGATTTAAAGGATAAAGGATAATAAACTTTGACACTTACGGTATATCTTCCGTGATTATCAATTATTCTGAGCTCCCGATATTTCGACGTTGTTGCAAGCGCCATCACGGAAGATCACGTAAGCTTAAAACAGTGTTTAAAGAGTAATATATCAAATCAAATCAAATCAAATCAAATCAAAATCATATATTTCAAATAGGCCAATTACAGGCACTTTTGAATTGTCGAAACAAAGACAACAATGAAAAATAGCTACAGTCCCAGTCACAAGGCATAAAAACTGTGAAAGTACTGTAGTTGCCCATTCCCTAACGTAGATCTCTATGGAGAAGAACGGGCAAGAAACTCCATGGACACTCTTTTAAATCAGAATACTTTACAATACCTTGGTTACATCATTTATGTTGAGATGGTACATTATGTGAGAACGATGTAGCAAGATGTGTACTTTAAAAGTGTCCATAGTAAAAATAATTAATTCATACAAACCGTGGCAACCAAGAGATGACCAGTCACAACTGACAGCGCCCGTTCACGAACATGACGCATGTATCGGCACCATTCAACTCAACCTTTTTGAAGGGCACTAAATGATCCGACACACGCGCCACCATCAGCGAGACATTTGAGTGAGCATGACATACTCTTAACCGCCAGGGCACATTTAAGTCAAGAAAATACGTAGGTTTCCAGCGAATGACAGCTTTCTAGTACAGAGTGCTCACACAATATGGGCTATGCGGTTATATAATACAAAAGAGATTGAATTTATACATTGCAAAGATAGTTCTACAATCTTCAACAGCTCCAACATACTGTTTAATGCTATCCATTTATGCGCCCCTGTCCTTGTGGAGCAGGACCGGCATTGAGCCAAGCATTTTTATCAGCGATATAATCGTTCAACTTGTAATATGCTTGCTTACATAGTGTGCGTTTAATGCATGTTTTAAATTTAGTTTCATTCAGTTCAAGAATACTTTGTGGAATTTTATTATAGCATCTCAAACAGTACCCCATGAAAGATGAGTCTACTTTAGCGAGTCTGAAGCCTGGCTGAACTAATTGGTCTCTATTTCTAGTACCGTAATCGTGTCTGTCGCCTCTTTTATTAAAAAGATGTAGATTTTTTCTTACATACATTATGTTTTCATATATGTATTGACAATGTACCGTCATGATGTTAATTTCCTTAAACAGTTCCCTTAGAGAATCACGCCTTCGAAGATTATATATGGCTCTGATGGCTCTTTTTTGCAGAATAAATATAGACTCAATGTCTGCAGCCCGTCCCCATAGCAAAATGCCATAAGACATTATACTATGAAAGTAACTAAAATAGACCAGTCTAGCGGTATCTACATCAGTATATTGACGGATTTTTCTAATAGCATATGCTGCTGAACTTAGCCGCCCCGCTAGAGATGTTAAATGAGAACCCCATTGTAGCCTTGAATCAAGCGTAATCCCCAGGAAAACTGTTTTATCTACAAATTCAAGCTTATCTTTATTCAATACTATATCACAATCGCTACCTTTAATATTCGGTAAAGCAAATCTAATGCATTTCGTTTTTTTTTCATTTAATACTAAATTGTTTGCTGTGAACCAGTTATGGACCTGAAGTAGGGCATTATTCACGTCATCTAGATTTTGGGCCCGTCTATTTATCTTAAAAATTAGGGAAGTATCATCAGCGAATAACACCATATTTTGAGGTTGGTGTTTCAATAAATAGGGTAGATCATTAATATACACTAAAAAGAGGAAAGGACCCAATATTGAGCCTTGTGGAACCCCCATTTTTACTTTTAAACCCTGTGAATTAACACCATTTATTTGAACTTGTTGTTGTCTATCATTCAAATAAGATTTAATCAAACCAAGTGCATGTTTACCTAGTCCGTAATGCTCAAGTTTCAAAAGTAATGTGTCGTGATTCACGCAATCAAATGCTTTGGAGAGGTCACAAAATATTCCTATGGCGTCTTGGGACTCTTCCCACGCAGTAAAAATGTGCTTTAATAAGGTTACACCGGCGTCAGTTGTACAACGTCCTTTGGTGAAACCATACTGTTGATCGTGTAAGATTCTGTTGGTGTTAAAATGATTGAGCATTTGATTTAACATTACCTTTTCAAACACCTTGCTAAAAACTGGCAACACGGATACAGGTCTATAATTATTTGTATCTTTACTATCTCCGGATTTGAACAGAGGTATGACTTTACTGTATTTCATTAAATCAGGGAAAACTCCTTGGTCTACACACAAATTAAAAATTAAAGCTAGGTATGGTGCTATAGTCTCAACTATGGATGTACAAACTTTGATAGACATTCCCCAAAGATCTTCGGTCAGTTTGACTTTTATTTGCCGGAAAGCTTTAATAACTATCATTGGACTTATGTGTTTAAATTTGAATTCAGCCGGGCAGCCAGACACATTCGCCTTTAATAAACCAATTGAGACTTTAGGAGAGGAATTTAGAGCCTCCGTAGTTTTTAACGGTATATCGGTAAAGAAATTTACAAATTCATCAGCTACTTCCTGATTAGAGCTTTTAGGACCACATGCTGTATCTAATGTGTAGCTAGTGTTACGTATGTTCTTCCTGTTAGTCTCGTTATTTATGACTTTCCAAACTGTCTTAATTTTGTTTTCTGCTGTTTTAATCTTGTTGCTAATGTGCAGGGCTTTGGCAACCTTGCATGTATTTCTAAAAATTTTTGAATACTTAGCAACATACTTGTTAAAAGTTTCAGTGTTTATATAAGGCTTAAGGCCATAAAGCTCAAATAGTCTTTCCCTACTTTTTCTGATACCTCTAGTTGCCCAATCACTAAATATAAATTTAGGGCAAATACATTTTGTCTTCTTTTCAAAAGTTTTGTTGAACTCAGTGTGAACTATTGAAAATAAATTATCATACAATTGATTTATATTAATATCGTCCATATGATGGCTCATAGCACTTAACTTATTCTGTAGGGAAATATTATACCTATTTAATTTATTAGTAGTTATAGGTCTAAATTGAATCTGAACTTTTTGCAATGGTATGTTACACCTAAAAGTTACAGTTTGTCCGCTATGGTCAGATGGCAGGCAATTTACTATGGCTTTATCTAAGTAATCACAATTGCAGAAAACATTATCTATACAAGTAGCAGATGATGGAGTGACTCTCGTAGGTTCTATAAAAATGTTGGTCAAGTCAAATGACTTAAAAAGATTTAATAACCGACCGCTATTAGAATTTTCTTCTAAAATATTGATATTGAAATCCCCACAAACAATTATAGATTTATTACTGGCTGCAAGTTTTGCCAGGACATCTTCGATTATTGATTCAAATAAGGAAAAGTTTTGATAGTTTGGGGGTCTGTAAGCGCACACAATTATATGCTTATCTAGCTCAACACAGGACAGTTCGACGCAATGTTCAGCCGAGAGACCTACTATGTCATTACGTTGCTTATATTTAACACAATTTTTCAATAATATTAGGGACCCTCCACGCAGCATAAATTTACGGTTAAAGCAGCTAACCACCGAATAGTTTTCATAATTAATAAGCATTTGGTAATCCTTTAGCCAATGTTCAGTAAAACAAATAATATCAAAAGTACTTTTTTCTAAAAACAATTCAATTTCTAATAATTTGGAAGAAATGCCTTGGATATTTTGGTGGAATAATTTTAAGGTATTCTGCTGAGGCCCTTTTTTACTAACTAAATGAGTGCAAGAAGGTAACTTGATGTTGGTAGGTTTAACAATATTGTTAATGACACCTTCTGTTGTCTCACTTCCTAGTTTAAATTAATATTAATATCTGGAGTGAGTCCCGAGACTCCCGTGCCATCACCAGGCAATAAAATCCTATTACTAATATACCCTAAATGAGAATTTTCCATGGTGACACATGGATCCTCCTCAGTACAATTTTTGTAAACATTTATAGCACTAATGCTATATTTATTTAAGGTCACAACCTGTTCATTAGTAATATTACTAATAGTCGCGGTATTAATAATATAACTAAACTTCGACATACTGCTTATGTCTGAGTGAATATTAAAAGCTAATAGCCGAGCTATTTTGTGTCTACATCTAATAGGTAGATACACTTTACCCCGAGTCGACTGAAGTTTATCAACAAAAGTGTTGATATCAAGATATATAAGCTTGTCACTATAGTGACCTACTAAAAAATGTACATGTTTATTTAGCATGTGAATATAATTGTTTGTTCTGGTTGACAATATTTCAAAATATGGGAAAGCACACAATATTATTTTGCGACAATTCAACTTTAACAACTCTGTTACACTGTCTGTTATGTCTTGTTTTTTAATGTTTGAACTATTTCCTATAAATATTGTTATATCAGTATTAACATTATAGACATTTCTAGATACTGATGCCATTATCTGTTTGTAAGTTGACCCTGGCATACAATGATTTTGGTTAGAAAAACTCAGGTTATCACTTACTAATTTACCTAACCCTCTTCCTATACTATCTGAGAAGATTATTGAGTAAGAACAGTCATGACTATCATATATCTCAGGCTGTACCTCATGTAAATAATCTTGTGTAATATTACTTGATTCTTGGTTGAGTATACAGTGCTGAGACAGATTCTCAGCCTGGGATGGGTCCACCATTATCTCAGGCTGGACAGTATCATCTTTGGTAAAAGTCTGACAACTACACTGACACATTACCAACTCATTTGCCGCAAGAATATGTTCCCTAATTTGGTTCTGAGAACTCACATACCTACTAGAAAGGGAACTAAGTGAGTCCTGAAGTACGTGGATTTTAGACTGCAAATACAACATAAGCCTCTTCGAGACTATACCAACCGTAGTCGATCACGGACGAAGTCGCGGGATTATTAAGTTTCCATGCCTTCCTAAAACACAACCCCAGCTCACCTACAATGCTTAGCATAAGCACTCGTGTAAGAAATTGACGTGTGCCAGTAATCACCGTTCGAATCAATCGTTCGCATTTCGGTATTTGACAGCTAACATCGCTGCTAATGACGTGAAATATATTGCGCATGAAAAATGTCAACACAAACAGGTTACGACTCTTGAACATAACGTGTGGGTCTGGAAGTGATTTGAACGAAACCTGTGTCAATTGTCGGCTGTCATTATGGAAAAAAAAAACCGTTAAGACGAAGCTTTTGAAAACGCCTAAAGAGAGAATCGTTTATCATTTCCAGTTGAATTCTTAAACATAATTAATCATTTAATTCGCTTGAGAGTGCTAAACTAAACCGCATCAGCGCTGCAGGCACAACAAATAACGCTGGGTAGTTGCCAGCGATCGCGATTGCCAATATGAACAAACTGTGACCTCCTCATACCTATGTATCACTGGTGGTAAGACTACGCGACTAGGAACAGTTGCAAATAAATGGAGCGAAGACAATTTAGTAATGTTTTCTACAATTTACTGACTCAATTTTTGCTGGACGCAGTTCAATGGATTTGCATGCTGTCTGGATTTTATGACCTCTTCCAATTTATGTGGCACTGGTATTTTAAGCAGTTTCCCGGAGAGAGTCATCAATTGAACTAAAGAACTTCAGGGAAAACTTCTTTTAAAGTATTTCATTGCTACCTTAAGTGTAGATTAACTTTCCACGAAAGTGGCTGTAATTATTTTTAAGTGCAACTTTTTTAAGTCCTTGCTCCATAGTAGGCATTACTAGGGTTGCCAAAGACTCAGCGACAATAAATAAAAGTTTTATCAAAGAAATTTTGATTATTTGAATATTTTTATTGTGTTACGGGCTTCGCCCGCGTGGGGTTAGATAATTGTCCCACGAGATCATACTACCGGGATAAAAAAATATCCTATATGTTGCCCCAGGTTTTAAGCTATCTGTGTCGTAAATTTCATCCAATTCGTTCAGCTGTTTTTGCGTGAAAGAGTAACATCCATCTATCCTTACAAACTTTCGCAATTATAATATTAGTAGGAAAGTAGGATGTCGATATGGTGTCTATTATTACCACGTTTATTTTTTTTTATTATTATTATAAAATGGGCCTGCTCTTGACCTCGATCACATATTTAAAAAAATATTTCTCTTTTTTAGAAACAGGTAGGTATTGCATTTTTTAATTCCGTGAATAATTACGTTTGAGGAACTACTTAGTCTCAATAACAATATTTATAATGTAAAACCTTAAAAAAAAATTAAAAACCTAGATCTTTACAAATTAGAGACAGTAGAGGTATGTGTAAGAAAAAAGAAAAAATAGACAAACCAGCGCGCGAGTAAAGTACAGCTTTTATTCAATGCACACTGTTCCTCGTTGCGAGAAATACATATGAATATTATGCCACTTAGAGACGTATCTCACCAAAGGACACACGTCGCACCGCCTTTACGCTAAAATCTGTAAAGAGATTCAATTACTCCTATTTGCCAATCTCCTTTCCACAGATTGTTTCTAAGTATACTCGTGGCAACCCTACCCGCCACAGACAGGTCACATTTGCGTCCCTCTCACATACGTTTTCTGTCTTTTTCTTTCGCTGCTCTGTGACTCTTTAATTGCAGAGTGAAGAGCCTTTAGACCTTCAATTGCATGAAACTGTTCAAGATGCTTTGAGTTAAAAATAAAATTTCATTACAAAGGTATTCGATAATAAATTGCATCATTATGGTGTGCAGTTGAAACTATTTTTGAATTCAAAACTATTCCAGAAAACGATTCAAACCGAGACAATTTGAAAATTGAACCAATTATTTCTTTTTACTCTCAGCAACACTGGCTGAACTTATTCAAACATTTTGCGCTTTGGATTTCGAATTGATGGCATAAAATCGATAAAAAGTTCGGATAAACGTAGACTTTCGTCTTTATTTCTCCTATCTGTGTGACAGATGTCTTTGTAAAGCTTGATCTGTCATATTTTACCCCTCGATACAGTATTTTGTCTGCCAAGATCCATTGTCTATTTATTATACCCCTCAGGCGTCGGTTAATTGTGTGTGCGAAGCCCACATGTGATAAAACAACGATAAATGGAATTAATATGAGATACTATCAAAGTCAGGTGCTTGGGGCCCTCTTGGGTATTGTTTTGACTCGTGAAAATTACTTGTAGTACGACTTCCAAATCAGAATCTATCGAGATTTATGATAGTGTCTACAAAATCATAATACCTCATCCATCGCTTTCCATCAGGCGTGATCGAGGTCAGCAGCAGGCCAATTTTGTAATAAAAACGTTAATCTTTACCATGTATTTACATAAGTCTCGAAGTAAATTCAAAAATAAATTTTCTATCGACGATGTTGTGCATAACTTTTTATTTAATAAGTACATTGATGTACCAGGATTCTTTCACCAGGATTTTTCTACCAGGATAAAATCTCAAAATCTTATGTCCAAGCCAGCCCCCGTAGCATGACAACCGTAGACAAGGATTTCTTTTACGAAAGAATCCACAAAATGACAGATTGTGCAAAGAAATCTGTCATTGTGTCGACACAATCTGTCAATTTGTCGATTCTTACGTCAAAGAAATCCTTGTCTACGGTGGTCATGCTACGGGGGCTGGTCTTGGTTTATAATGTAGAAACCCTACATATACATTATTTCATCGAAATTCGTTAAACCGTCGAGGCGCAAAAAGTAAACAGAGACAGAGTTACTTGCACATTAAAGGTGAACGCAGACCTGGCCGCGCCGCACGCGCCGCAGTCGCCGCATTCGAATTCTTCATATTCATATGAAGTTCTATGCAATCTCGAACACCCACCCGTGCCGTAGTCGCCGCAGTATCTGAAGCGGCTGGGAGAAGGCGATTGCGGTCTGCGTTTACCTTTAAGATTTTAGAAGATCTATAATTAATAAATTAAACTACATTAATTCGTATTTAATTTTATAATATGAACCGAAAGAAAAACTTTTATGCAAAAATAAAAAAATAACCGAACACAAAAAAAAACACAAAAATGTTTTTATTTTAACATTTTTCGTTGTGATATCCCCGCAAATTCTTATTACATCAATTTTTTTTTTTATACCATCGTATCATTAACATAGGCAAAGGGAAAAAATACGTATAGGAGCTAACTCGTATTTAAACTTCTCCAGCAAAGTAAATAAAATTATATAGGACCATCGCTCAGGCTTCTTCAAGACATCGGATGAATACATAACCTCCTCATTATTTAAGCTGTCGGTTAAAACGATTATGAACGTTGCGATCGTGTGATTTATTCATCTAGCTTTATGATTGATAACATTATCCATACCGCCATAACACAAATACACCATTAAGTGATGACGTTGCCCAGCTTTAAACACACTGATTTATCTTTTACCCATCAAGTAAAATGTGCGGGAAACTTCCCCCGGTTTTGTTTGACTTCCATTGGCATATTAGCTTCGTGTAGTAAAGTTCCACTCTTCCTTGTAAGAATATTGCGCTGAACATGAAGAAAACTTGCATCCTCGTATCGAGTTATTGAAAGTTTATTATGTGCTGCTCAGCTTATGCAAGCCTGGTACCGTACGGGGATTATGTCCGTTGGTTTAAACTATCACCACTAGTGGATACTGCGAGAGAATGGTTTGTGTTTTTCTTTTGAGCGTTCATTTTTAAGCAATTTCCTTATTATCAAGGAGAAACAACTGTGCGGTTCCACCGAAATTCATTTCAAGAAAGTGAATGTAACTTTTTATTTGTAAACAAAATGCTGACAATTATCAAAGGAAACTGGAGCCAAGCTTTCTAAAAATACTTTACATTGAATAGTACCTTCAAAGAAAACGTTTCTTGCACACCCACTTGCCAGACAGGTTGACGCCACAACAATCATCTATTTGAACAACCTACGAGCAATCTATTTTGAGAGCGTTTATTTGTCAGATAGTCAATGAATACCTTTTTATATTGGATAATTAGTGCCTTTTAATGATGTTGTAGGTTGATCTACTCCTACCGGTAAGCTTAAAGATTAATCTTTAAGCATAGTTTTTTGTCAGACTCAATATTTTGTCCCTATTAGTTAAAAAGCCCTTTTAATAACATCGTAATTCGGCTTCTCAATCATTTTTGATCCATCTTAGAACCCACATAGCTTAAGAATATAATGCTAAACTGAAAAAACTGTACTAATTACTTTACTAGTTATTACTGTAAATAAAAATAGCAACTTTTGTAAGTAAAATTCGTCCCTAAATGGCGAAATATTAGTCTGGATAATTCCTTTTGTATAAAAACCATTATTCTAACAGAAATCGGTCAGCATAATCCAATACGGGTACCAGGATAACAGAAAAGAGCAGTAATGTGATTACGCACTACGTCGGGATCAGTCCCGGATTACGAGATGACATAGTACATCACTCAAAAGGATAGGGATGGGACTCAGAAGTCGTTTGTAGAAAGTATACGGTTCGTTTAATATTATCTAGAGGGATGCACTCGCTTGCTACTTGGTACAGGGAAATGTGAAGCTTGCAGGAGTTTGAAGTATCACTTAATTACTGTATGATACCAACTACAGAGATTTTAAACATTTCAAGTGTACAAAATGAAAAACAGAATATTTTTGCTGAGGAATTCCATAAACATAACATCACGCCTGTAATCCCCAAAGGGTTAGGCAGTGGTCTACCTAATATATAGTACACCCACATTTCGTCCCGTCGTTTAAGTCCCATGTAATAGGGGACGAGACAATTGCCATCAACCGGGCGCAAATTCAGACTGCGTGGCTGCCACTGACAAATTCCTGATGGAAAAATCAAAAAATCCAACAGCGCTTTGCCTGACCCGGGCAGGTAAAGCGCTGTTATTTTTCAATCGAACCCAGGACCTCATGCTCAACAGTCGCGCTTGCGACCACTCGACCAACAAGGCACACTAAATTACTGTATAATGACTACTACAGAGATTTTACATTTCAGGCGCACAAAATGAAAAAAAAAATGCTTTTGTTGAGGAATCGACGCAATTTAACATACCATGTCCTCTATATTTGGTTTGTCAATGATTATCAAAGATTTAATGCCATGTTAATTAAATTCATTAGCACGCCGTTAATGTTTCCTTAATACTGTTATTTAACGGTATTTTCTGTGTTGATTATTATAATTAATAAATTCCGGCAAAAAACTGATACCGTATTGCAAATCTACGGTACTTTCAAGCACTAATTGGATGCCACGTCTATCTATGTGTCTGCATCAATCTTGTTCCTTCAACGGAGTAATAGCATTTCAAGCTAGTTTAATATAGACAATGCATTGAGCAATGTCTTTATTTCGGTGGAGCTTAGTAAATTACAATAGCTATGAGTAGGATATTGATAGAAATGGAACGTTCTAGTCGTAAAAGGATGAATTGCCCGGGTGTGCCAAACGTATCTACTTGCTTTAACATATATAGCCATTTTTTTATTGAACCCCAATTGATAAATATAACATTACTAGCTTTTGCCTGCGGCTTCACTCGCATTAATTTAGAATTCTTGCTTACTCGTTACAATATAATTCAATCATGATTCGAAAGACACGTGGCGCCATCTATTATCAGAAGAACGTTATTGTTGTTTTCCTCGGGAACAAAACTTTCGGGATGAAAGGTACCCTATGTCCGTTTCTGTACACCTGACAACGTACATGCAAAATTTCAGGATAATCGGTTCAGTGGTTTAGGCGCGAAAAGGTAACAAACAAAAAACTTACTTTCGCATTTATAATATTAGTTAGGAAGTTAGGATTAGGATTATGTTACACTACTAGTCATTGTTACTATACTAGATATCGCTTATTATTATCGAAATCAGTCATAAATTAATTAACATAGCAAAATTAAGATAACATAGTAACTTTACTAAAATCCATATCAGTCTAAGTAACTTGAAACATTATTCAAATTCTAGTAAAAAAACACAGCGGATCCTACACTTCTATCGTTTTTGGGATTTAGCATAATGTTAACGCTACTTAGTATTCTACTGACCACATGTCCCAAATCGTTGTTCCCTGCTTTTATAGTTTAGCCTAGTTTTTCTCTTGTCCTTTCGTGCTATAAAGGCATTTCTTAGTAACAGAACGTTCTGGAATAACATTTTGGAGTTGTTATTGCGTATGATATGGCATAGCTTGAGTAGTTCGATATTTGAATTGCATGTGGCAAATCTTTTTTTCTGGCTTTTAATTCGGAGTTTGGTATTTCACAGTGGCTTTAAGTGTAAATTATTAGCGGATTTATAGTATGCATAGGAGGGAATCCAAACAAAACAGTAACATCAGCTTGAAGAATCATTTCAATGTCGTTCTACAACATTTGTTTTAGTATATGCAAAACCTGAAACACGTGTCTAGTATTTTTATGTAAAGACTCTATGTACAAAAATCACAAAGTTCTGTTACATAGTTGTCCGCACAAAAACGTGGTCACCACGCGGCGCCGCCGCGCGCGCGCCTCCAGCGTCGTCTTGAGCTCATTGGTAATAATAATTTGGCAGTAGGTACCTAAATGATTACGATAGGTACTTAGTGTTGCCCGGTGTCCAACTTGTAACTTTTTTTTAATATTTTTGGGACAAAGTATAACATGGTTTAAAAATTATTGGAATCGATTCAGTTACTTATTCTGAACAAACTATATTCAGGTTTCGCATATACTAAAAATTATGTTGTATATAGGCAGAATAAAACGGTTCAAGTAATTTTCTAAAGACATGTCTTTTTCGAATGATGAACACATTTCACCATTTTAGAACATTTTTATTAATTTTAAACATTACGTTAAACACGTTATAACAACCCCAAATGTGCTTAACTTTTTTGTTGCTACAGCTACAGGTTCGTTACAAATTCATTAAAACTTTCTGTTATCCCTAACTTAATAGTTTGTTACAAACAACTTGTTCAAAACTTCAACTCAGATGTCACATACACTGACAGCCTGAATTACATGCTATAACTTGATTTCAAACTGAATTATGCTACAGTTATCATAATTACGTTTCAGGTAATGACGTCTGCTTGCATCGTGACAGCTTGATATACAGTTACAGATATACAAGGTAATATAAGATTTTAAACTATCATGGTCACTAACATTATTACAGCGCCGAAATATCGGGAACTCAATAAAAACAGTAAACATGGTAAATATCCCGTTTCTAGTCTAAATAATAATACAAGGTAATATTATAACTCAATACTTAGTTTGGTATTTCAGACTAAAGGTGTGATTTGGACAAAAAAATTGAACAATTTTCTTAGAGAACCCACATCATAATCGAGAAAAATATATCAGCTGTCTCATACATTAGGATCGAGTAGGTGTTGAAGTCTTGTATGGGGCAGCTGATTATTATTTTTTCGCGATAACGATGTTTCTTGTATGGAGGAAGTTATTCAGTTTAATGGTCTGAATTACACCCTATAAGGGTGCCAAAATACTACCTGTGTACGTAACCACATTGACTTACAATGGCAGTAGTACTAACTACGAGTGTTAAGCCCCTCTGCAGGATATGCTCCACCTCCTATCCCGGCCATCCTGCACAACCACTTGCACCTACCAATATTTAATCGAAGCAAATGTTAGAGCTGTGCAGGTGGCTACATGTTGGTCTAACACAATTTGAGTTCATCGACACGTAAAGAAGAAGAAGTACTAAGTACTGTAAGAGAAAATCAATTTCAAAAGTTGCTGCGTGTATTTCATTGCATTCAAAAGTGATTGTCTGCCACTGTTTTGACTGTCTCTGTTCAATATTCTTGCGAATATTGTATTTTGGAACCTATAAGCGGTCATCTCAAAGTTGCAACCATTGTTTCCGAGAGAAAATGATTTAGCATTATGGTAAGTTTACGTATAATTAGTGTCACTTACACGTATATATAAACAACTCAAAGGGATTACAAAATTTGAAAAGTTATTATTTAAGATACGGTTTTTATTCTGTAGTTAGTAATTGCTTGAAGTTAGAACTTTCAAAAGTTAGAATTCTTAGGTATGCTTACTTTGACGGTTCTTACTTCGTTTAAATTGTTGTATATTGCATGAAATTGTTTGCATAAGTAATTACTTAAACTCAAGTAATTACTTGAACTTGACTTACTTTACTTCCTTACTTTACTTTACTTTAACTCATGTAATTACTTTAACGTGAATACGGGTGTGAGTGTTAGTAAAAATAGCCATAAGTATCGATGCAATAGGCTTGTGTCCACTAAGAATAAATCGAGTGGATTTGCTTTTCTGATGATCAATTATGATTTATAGAAACAAAATATCTAAAATATTCATTATAAAAAATAAGAATTATTAATATTTTTAAAGAAAAAAAGTCGATAAAAATACGCATTCGGTCATGTGACATTAAACGCTAATCAAAAATCGTGATGTCACGCCGTGCCAAACAGACGCCATTACTGTTGTGACATTTTGAACAAGACTATAATAATACAACTATAACTAATCTGATACTCCATATAATTAACTATATCATTTGGTAACTAGAAAAATAGAAAAACATATAGCAATAAATATAAAAACATTAAATTGGACGATTATACATAAGGCACAACAACTTAACCTTATCATAATAAAACGCAAAAGTAAATTCTTTGAATCTAAAGATAAACTAGGAGGATCATTTCTCCTTGCTAGGTTAAGCCACTTTTGTCGTATTTTTACACTGTTTGGCACATAAATAAATAGTTTGTTAGGCGTGTTTATAGCTGTGCTTTTACATTGGTGTACGATACAGTGCTTGTAATACGAGGAATTCATTTTAAATTAAAGTTATACGAACAAAACTGATAACTCCCATAAAAACTCAGTTTGTTTGGCACGGCGTGACGTCATTCACGTTGACAGGCTGTCTGAACCGTTTTCGCGGTAAATTGAAATCGGCATATTAAAACGCAAAATGAATATTGTAAATGATCGACTTTTTTAAAAATAATATATTTTTAGGGTAAAATAGATAAACAGGTAATGTTTTAATATTATTTAGAAATTTAGTCAACTAGCCTATTACAGGTACATCACAAAGCAAATGAAATTCCACAAAATGGTCAAAAATCGAGTGAAACCTTCTTTTGCAGCACGGAACCAAACCACTCAAGAAAGCCAGAATAATCCTTAAAACAATTCAATCCAGTCAATATCACTTCGTTCTAATTCTATCACAGTCCGTGGTGGAGTGGGCTAGATAAGGTGCGTTATCAGCGTGACCTACATCCCTAGTACATCTTGAGGGCACGACTTATATTGATTGCACTGTTAACGATTTCTTCGAATCTGAGTAAAGGGGAGGTAGGACAGCGAGGAGGTTTCATTTAAGATGTTAGTGTTTGGGTTTAATTGGTTCATGTTGTTTGTAACTTTCTATGATTGCTTTGGGGTGATTAATTTTACTAAAATTCTTGTAAGATATCGTTCTTTCGGTAAAAAAAGACGAATCATTTCCGCTATGTCGATTCCCGTTACGTCGACTCATGATATTTCTTGGTTTTGATGTATTGTCTCTTGTTTCGCTTCGACATAGCTGTCACAGAGTACAGTCAGATTAAAAACGAAATACGGCTGTGCTTATAATTAGTAAAGTCATTTTGCTCATCCGGTGCTACCGTATTTTTAATAATACATTGGTAACCTACAAAAAAGTACTAGGCTGGCTATTGATCAGTCCTCTAGTATAGTGTTCCAATAGAAAGATCTCTAGATTTCTTCTTCTTCTTCAATCGGTCCCTCATTACTGATGAGGACAATCTGCCTCCATCGACTCCGGTCCAAAGTTCCCATCAGAACCTGCTGAAATTTGCTTGAGGACATAGCCTCTATTACTTGATCGGGCCATCGTGTTGGCGACCAACCTCGTGCTCTGTTGCCTTAGGTATTCACAACAATGACCAGCTTTTCAAGGCTGCTATCTCCCCTTCGCGACTCTAGACATCCTCCTTTTTAAGCCATGCTTCCCTGATCTGTGCGATACGAGTGTTACTAAGTCATATTATATAGGTAAGCTATACAGTATACAGTCATAATACCAATCCACCATCAAATTGTTTCAACTTGATTTTCAACGTTTTTAAGACGTTTCTTTGGACCTGTACCCCTGACGAGATACTTAAGTGACCCTTAGCATATTAAAAGAGGTTCTCAAAAGATTGCAGTATTTTTCATAAAATTGAGCTTGAAAGATATTCTGAGAAAAAAACTCATGGAGTAAGATCAGAGAGAGAGTTTGTTAATTTCTAGATAATCTAGATGTTTAGATTTTAAATCTTACTACTATTAGGAATATGCGAAAGTTTGTGAGGACTTATGGATGTTTGGATGTTTGTTCCACTTGCTAAGCTAATGCGTAATAAAACTTTCTAAAGGCTGCTCAACTAAAATAGCATCTCTGCCAGACGCTGGACAAACTGTGTGCCAAAATAGCGAAAACCGAATGCCCTGAGACAGTCAGGCGGGGTCGCGGCAGGCCACGAAATAGATGGCGGGACGAACTTGATAAATTCAGTCAGAACTGGAAGGCGGACGCACGGATTCTTGAGAAGTGGAATGAGTGAAAAGAGGCCTTTGCCCAAGAGTAGGACAGAGGAAGCTAGAAAAAAAAACTTTGTACTTACTGTTTTTTAGCAAATTCTTCAAAATGTAAAAAAAAGGACTAAAATGAAATGACGACGTTGAAACCATCTAAAACGTTTATCTTTATCACAATGTGTCCTTGGAAGTATATAAACAAACTCGGGACCCAGGTTCACTGAAGCAAGGAATTCCTGTTCAGGTAAAGATTCATACATGACTCTGCATCTGGAGTGTGTCGAGCTGTTCCTTAAGCGATGGCACACTTATTTTCGTTTTCTGCGAGTAGTCAGCACTAACTGATGGCCACTACTATAAGGCTAAACTCATAGTTCATTCTGGTCACTCTTTAAGCCAACCATGTAAGTCATAACGAGCAGGACGCACTCATTAAAGGTCTTTAATGACTTCGTAGTCTTTAGGCTCTGTAAATGTGGACACTCACGGTACGAGTAGGCCATAAATTGAAGGTCGCTCAGCAATGGATCGGGCTATGCTTGGAGTCTCTCTGAAGGATCGGATCCAGAACGAGGTGATCCGACAAACAACCAAAATTGTCGACATAGCTCACAGAATAAGTAAGCTGAAGTGACTTTGGGCCGGCCATATTTCCCGTGGAACCGATGCCCGTTGGGGGTAGACGTGTTCTTGAGTGGAGACCGCGAATCGACAAGCGTAGGGTGGGACGCCCTCAGGTTAGCTATAGCGACGATCTCCGAGGGGTGGCTGGTAGCAACTGACTGAGAGTTGCCGAGAATCGAGTTAAGTGGCGTGCGATTGAAGAGACCTATTTCCAGCAGTAGACTGCTGTAGGCTGATGATGAAGACAGCTATCAAAATCAGAATTCACTTATATAATCAATATCATATCAAACAATAATTTACATAACATCACAGAGATCTATTTCAAAACAGACCTTCAACCTTTCAGCCATATTAGATTTGTTGAAAAGGTCTCGTATCCGTATGGTCGATCACTCGAATCATATTGTTGGCACAACTTTCTACACGTTCGGTCCCAGCGTCCCCATGTTTATTGTGACTACTGGATTGGCGATAATGACTTACGGGTCACTTGTGAAGTTAAATTGTTATTGTTCGATACTATTTCATATATCAGATCATGGCTCTATTAGAGGAATATGGCATTTTTAAAAGTAGGATTCGCCAAATAATATGCAGTGTTTTGTCCTAGTTTAGCTGGCATTCTCTGTGTGTAAATTTTTATACACCGTGATCTCTCAATCTGCTTTTCAAAAGTGAGTCTAATCTGTTATTCAAAAATGTGTCTCAAATTTGTTTTTCAAAAGTGACCCCAAAATAAATTATGTTGCGTTAAGAAGAATATTATGTTCAACGCTAAACAAACGTTTACAGGCTCAATACAATGGGCATAGAATATAATGATGTCACGAGGTATGAAGAGGCTACGCGCGTTTATTGTCACTATTAACATTAAACTATGTGGAACTGGTAATTGAGACTCGAAACTTGTCAGCGACTATGATAACCGCATTTGTATTTAGCGTTACGTTACAGTTAACTAGAAGCAAATTAGATCATTCCTTAATAATGATTATCTACATATACTAATATTATAAATGCGAAATTGATGGATGGAAAAAAATCCACGCGAACGAAGTCGCGGGCAACAGCTAAATACGAAAGTTTTTACTCAGTCATGCCAGAGCGGCTGAACTGATCTGGTTGTTTTACCAGAGATAGATTATAGTCTGGAATAGCACAAAACATACTTTTTTACACGCAGTTACACATCAAAATTTCACGCAAATGAAGTCGCGGGCAACAGCTAGTGTGTTATAAAGACAGGAAGTACAGTCATAGTGGAATTGAACATATGGAAGATTTATACAAGAAATCGACATCGAAGCGAAAAGTGATACCATGAATTTACTACATAACTCTAGCGTCTAGAAAATTCACAAAGGTACAAAATTTTAACGCTGGTGGGTAGAGTCTAGACCCACCAGCGTTAAAATTTTGTGCCCATTCTTAAAAAAAAATATACTCCAAAAATGTTGATAGTATAGGTTAAATAGACGACCAATCCATAATACGCCCCCACTATACTCGATCGTACTCACAATGGCTATTGATGGCACTGATATCGGCTTTCACAACATATTGCCTATCACCCCCGTGTAAAGGCATAGGGGTTTCCTTGCAAAGTCTACTATGGGACCCATCAAAGTAAAACAAACATTGTTGTCATAATAACTTCCTGGGTCTAATTGAGCGTTGTGATGGTAGGGGGTGATTGACTGTTGCACAACGTAAGTGTTACGGGTTTAGTCGTGCTAGGAACAATATACAAGGTGTAAACGGACCCTTCACGAAGCCGTCAACTAAGCATTCTGTACATCAAACTAAGTAACCCTACACAAAAATTATTGCTGGAAACCAATTTTGTTGGTGTGAGAAATCACGTTTTTCGCTAAAACTCCATGTAACGCACTCAAAATATTGTGCATGGATGCATTGCGTAGTAAACGGGTCATGTGGGTATTTCAAGTAAAGTTATAACCTTAAAAACTAGAACGATATTTAAAAAGAAAATTGTGAAAAACTTTGACCTTCGACGTCCAATATCTTCGGAACTAGAAGGTTCCCCCCAGGTATGATCCAGAACAAAAAAATGATCGCAATGTCGGGGAAAACAAGTGCCTTTCGGCTTCGTTAATCTCATTTGTTTTGCAACTCCAATGCCGACGCTACCTATCTGTCTTTCATCATTAATGTCGGTTATGTGGTTCAGGTTGCAATACATAATTATACGGAGTTACTTTCACATTTTACTGTTACTAGGTATGGATGTTTGGTACACACTTTGTGCCTGTGTGTTTGTGAAAGATAGGTATGTGTTTGGAAGTGCACGAACAAAACAGAAATAACGATGGACCAATTTATTCGAAAGGAATACCGATTTTCCAGCTCCTCTTTTAACGTCAAAAATGTATTGTGCACAGTGCAGCAATTTCGGCGAATAGAACCCTCGTTTTGCATTAAGGGCACACCGATACAAGGGTTACTATGAATCTCCAGCGGGTTTGAACACAAGCGTATAGTGCTACACGCACTGCTCAGTTCCACTTACATTTCGGAGGAGTGTAGTCATTTCTGTTTTGTCAAAGGTAGATAGGTGGGCTTTCAGTCTAAACTACGCAGCTTATACAGTCAGTCAGACCTTTGCAAGGCCTAGGTAAATTTTCATCGTGGCTGATTTTTGGTATATACTCATGTATTCTGTAATCATCGATTCGTCGAATACAACTTCAGATAGACGGCAAGCGTACTGCTTTTTCACAGGTCACAAAACCGTGAAAGACTTCCTCAAAATATCATTCAATTCGATCGAAAACATTAAGATAATCCTTTTTATCAATTAAAACCAAACAAAGTTGTCAAAAAAAGAGATTAAAATAACGTTTCCCAAACACGTAGAAACTCATTTAACACGATCAAAGAATTAAAATATTCAGTTTCATATTTCGCCATTGCGATTCGCGACGAGAAGCCTCCTTCAAAGTTCGTTATTAAAAATTCAATATAAAAGTTGGATTGAGTTCGTGTATTATACGTTGGAGTCGACACTGAAAGTGACGATTGACGCTTCACGTTTCGGTCTAGTACTTAAAAGTGTACCACTTTTATTACTAAGTATTAACTTTCGTATTTCGACACGATGACACTCTCATATACCAAGGAAACATGGTATGGTAGGGAGAATCCCTATATTGGTTTGGTTGAAACACGGCTGCCAATAATGACTGTCCAACGTACAGATAGCCAACACATCAAGCTACTACAATCTGTCAAATTTCTTTAATAGATTTTCAACTTTTACGCTGAAGCATTAGGTTCAAGGTTGATTGGGAAAATTTGACAGTTTCGGGTAGTTTGATGTGTCTGTATCTTGGGCAATCAGAACCGCTACCTGACTGACGCATTAAGTCTAACAATTTGCTGTGCAGTCGGACAGAAAATCATTAAATGCATTTAGTGCCAAAACAACATTTTGACATCTTGTATCTGACAACATCAAATGATTGACGAAAATGGAACGTTTTTCAATTTTTTATGTTTTGTTGTTTTGCAAGTGTGTTCAAAACCGTCGATTGACACTCTTGAGCATTCATCACTATTTTCACGTGTAAAACCATGTGAGCATTTTGTTAGTTGTTTCTTTATTTAAAAAACACACAAGTGAATCATTTTCGAATGATTGTTTGTGACTTTTATTGTAAAGGACTACGAATCGATTGAGGTCTAAGTGGACCTAAGTCCTTTGAATTCCACCGAACGTGTGATTTAGGTCGTTTGACTGCAGCAAGCTTTAGCTTTTATTTGTTTTATTGCATATGACAAAGGATTTTTCATTCTGAAGAGCCTTTTAAGCCATTGCATGTTACACAGTAAAGTCAAAGTGCATGTATTCTGAGAAATACTCTTTAGAAATGTTTTCAAAATTGAAACTTTGTGATGTTTTGTGACTCGATGACTGTTCTAGGAAATTGGTGAATTCTAAGAATTGGCTTTGTATATCAGGATAAATAAACAGGTTCTAGACTAAAATAAAAACATAGTCTGATTGATCATATTTTAAGCTCGTGGCTAAATAATAACAGCCTCTTGGATCAATCTTCAGGTTAAGCCGCGCTTGCCTAGGTTGGTCTATGGAAGGGTGACTCCGCATTACATTTATCTAGTTTCCTCCGAGATCTTTGACAGTCGTAACAGGTAGTCAGTGGCCCGAAAGTCTGGCCAAGGGTATCGTATTACCCAGTACTAACTGGGTTGTAGAGGTCAGATAGGCAGTCGCTCCATGTAAAATACTGCCGGTTAGACTAGAAGCCGACCCCAACATAGTTGGGAAAAGGAGATGATGATGATCATATTTGCACAAGACTGCGCAGTCAATTCTCAAAGCCTGTCGTCATTTTTAATTTCAACTATATATTCGTATTCCTTTCGTGATTTTTAACTATAGTGAGCTCATGAGCCATGATCGCGGGATGATCAGTCATCAGTATCGGGAGCTCACAATAGTTCAAACTCACAGAAGATATCCCGTAATTGACAGTGTAAGCATAGTTAGAATCCGTGAAAGCTAAAAACAGTGTTTAAAATAACATTACCAAACATCTCTTCATTCCATTATTCTTGGTTCGTAACACAAGCATTATCTGGTACAAATTCACTCCATTTCCATCCAAGCTTGTTCATTAACGAACTAAAAACAAATGCAGTCGAATTCGCTTAAATTGTCTTTCCCATGTTAGTGCTGTTTGCTTTAGTATGCTCGTTTCGTACTAGCTTAATGGTAATTTTGGATGTTCAGCGTTAATAACTGTACGTTTGGGAGTAATAAAGCTTTTTAGTTCTGTGATATTTTATTCAACGTTTACACCAAGGAATAAAACATGTTTTCTACGTTTTGTGTCTACTGATTTCGTTTATCTTTTCGGTTAACTTGATAAAGGTGGAAAGAAATAGTTGTTCGAAAATTTAAAGCTGCTCATAATGGAGACCAAAACAGTTAACAATACATGTTGGAAACAAGATCACTGTACGGTACATTTTTGACACCATGGTATAATAATAATATACTTCGCCTGGTTCCCGTGACAGCAGGGTCACGTGATTGGCCAAAGAATACGTCATCAGTTGCGATGAGGTCGATGTGTTGCCACGGTGTGTGATTGAATTACCTGAGCAAAATGCATTTTTTAACTTAACAATGCAATTATGAACTAATAATTCAATATGTAAATTAATTTAAAACTAAATAGATGAATCACATGAGATACTAAATAGTTAAGATAGTTAGTATTTTTTTTTTCATTTACTAAATGATTTTCTGAAAAGGACAATCAATGGTAATACTTATCGTGACGTAGTCTTAGGCCATCGTGGGAAGAGAATACCAGGCGAAGTATATTCGGGGGTCACGTGGTGGCCCCCGGCCACCGTAGGCGCGGGCCTGTGGACGGCGAGTTATGGGCTAGCTCGCCGTCCGGCCGTCTTATGACGACAGGCCGTGTCGACGGCGCGTTCGTGTTCCACGCGCGCCTCAAAGAGATGTCAGCAACCACGTAGGGGTCCGCACGGGCCGATGCCTGCCAGGGCTGCGGGACTGTTCGAAAGAGATACCGCGGCCCTGGAACATAAAGGGCAAAGAAGGAACATGGATGGGTTTTAGTCAGTACAAGTCTGACACTCCCTTCCGCTCCGCCCAGCGGGGGGGGGGGGGGGGGGCATTTGATGATTTCCCATCCTAAAAAAAAAATTTTTTCGAACATTGGCAAAAACAGGTATAAGGCAAAACACGGTAGGTATATAGTGATTTTAATCTCGACGCAACACGAAGTCTTATAAAAACATGTTTCCGTCAATATCCGCATTTACTAAAAATAACATATTCTTAATAACTTTTCGAGTCAATCTTTATTCACTAAATTAATTTGAGTTGCTTCCGTGTATTGGACTTACCCGCCAATATTATAAGGAAAATTAATTAAATAAACATTTCCAACATAATAAAGTTAATACCGGTATATAGCGGCCATCTAATAAACTTTTTATTGGTATGTTTCGTAGAAATTACGTTTATTAGAATGCCTAAATGTGATTCGTCCTTGGCGCTTACAATTTCGGCCTATGAGGGTTTTTTGGATATTCTGTGATATTTCTCGTCCTTCATTTTGAGTTATTGCTAAGATGGACGGAGGGAATATCAATGTAGGCCAAGTCCATTTACTATGAAGCCCCGTTTTGGCGAAATAAACGAGAAAAGCTACTTCGCGCTTGATCTCAGCTTAGGTTCTTCAAGAATGAGTGTTTGTTTTTAAATGTCTTGTGTTTTTGTCGTGTAGTCTCCATACATTCATCTAGACTAATTAAATATAAGTTTTCTTCAATTTCGTTGCAGGTTAATAATATTTCTGTTATTACTTAGGCTTTAAGGTTTCCATTCAGTTAGTTCTATTCGCAAAACTGACAGCCCAGTCTCTAGCTGTATGAACTATAAATTGAATTTAGCGTTACTTTACCAGCCATTTAAGTGAGTTTACTATCCACTACGAGAATAAATAGCAGTAACATCTAGAGGCGGTCTGAACAATGACTAGGAGTTAAGAAAGTTCAAGAGATATATTTTAATCCAAACTTTTCGGCAGCGGTAACAGTTTTCAAGTGTGTCCCGCTTTAGGAACACAATGCAATTTGGCACAGCTTTTAAATCTGTTTTACTTCGGAAATTACATTTCTGTAGATTTGTTTTAATTGTAACTTTATGACCATAAAGCATTGTCTTAAAGTATGTTTTTTACGTTGCAAATGTTGGCATGGTAACAAAGTTTCGAATTATGTTCGTAAAATCTCCGTGAAACATCCTAAGGTCAGTTTATCCAATTTCGTTGTCGAGTACCAGGGCGTCATATGTCCTTGACACTGCGATCGGGTCTCGGGAGACATTATCAATATTTTTTCGGCGGGATACCCGCCGAGTGCTGTCCCCATCATGATGGATGTGTTGTAGGGACGGCCTTGCGTAATGTTCCCTTAGGTTGCGTACACATGTATGTGTGCCGAAGGTTCTTACATTTAGTATTTAGGGGACGAATGTTTGTTTTCATAAGCATCGTCATATTTTATTTTGGTTTGAAATTAGCTTGCGTTGATTTCAACAAAGGTTGATTTCACCAATACAATTGAATACTATCAGCACGTGTCTAAACCGCGTTCGAGATCTGTCAATGTCATTATTGTTGCAGAATATAGACACTGACATGGGCGCATTTCGCCTTAAGTGACAACAAAGTTAACTAAGTAACACGCGCTTGTATGTTAATTATCTAACGCCTTGATCCAAGATTGCAATTACCAGGAACACAGACTCCTGTAGGGAGCTTTGATTGAAGTACCTGTAATGAACGTGGAAGCAAAGCGCTTCGTGTGGCTGCACCCCGCGTTAATTTTAGTCTCTGGTGATGCAATGAATGATACACGTGCAGAATTACCCGCGAGAATAGACGAGCGAGTATATTAAATGTACTGCATACACTAGTTTTGCCAGCAGTTTGAAAATAGCAAGTTCTCGCGCAGTCGCGGAAAACCGCACGTGTCTTTCACTTGTTCTTCGCGTCTTTCTAGAGGGTCAAGGCAGCCCAACTCAAATGGGACTGGGCAGGATATGTCTGCCGCATGCCGGACAAACTGTGAGCCAAAATAGCAGAAAACTGGTGCCCTAATACAGTGAGGCGCGGTCGCGACAGGCCACGAAGGAGATGGTGAGACGAACTAGACAGGTTCCGTCAGAAGAGGAAGAAGGACGCGCGGAATCGCGAGAAATTCAAGGAGTGGAGGGAGGCCTTTGGCCAGGAGTGCGACAGAGCAGGCTGGGAAAAAAAACACTAGTACAAGCTATTATTACTTTCTAAAATCATGACTTCAAGTACCTAACTACACTAGGTACATAGGATCGTTGGTCGTCAACAATCATCAAGACAGTTTTTTACGTCATGTTTATCGATATTCATCATATCAGCAGAGTTTTACTACCTAATTTTAATTTGACCCTGTCCATGTGTCCGCAATCTTAGGAAGTCCCTAAATGGCTCCGATTCTTAATGTCCAGAACATTCTTTAACGTCAACAGGACGTGATTATTCCCTGGAGTATAAAGTATAAGAAATTAACTATACATTCTAGCTAACTTGGATCATTGGGTCTTTTCTCCTTTTATAGCACTCTGTAACTTTTAGTGTTACGTCATTCATAAATGTGACTTGAGAAGAATAATGGCGAAAGATTTCTCATTCGTGTCAGTCTGAAAAAATGTTCTACTCTGCCGTTTGAGCTCTTAAGGAAGTTCGTGTTATTGGGTAGCGTTTGGTGTCGGGAATATTATTTATTGTCCAGAAGTGTGCCTGGCTTCTTTCAAAAGGATTTTGTAGATTTATTGGGTACTGGGATTTTGTCTCCATTCTCATGAAAAACGTAGATATTATTCCAGCGAATTGTAGCAAACGGCGTGCGTTTAGGGAGTGAAAGGATGTGTGATTTGGCGTTCTGTAGTCGGGAAAAAGGGATGTTTTTTTTTAATTTATTTATTCAAAATCTGTATAGCTGTATAAAAAGTCTGCCAAACAGTTTGTCGGCAGTTGTTCTCGTTTCACAATATCATTATAACAAATTTCGATTTAATGAAAAAAAAACTAAACCAAACAGACCAAACTAAACTAAACGTCATCTAAACTAATAACATAATAATATAGTAACATATAAAATAATGAAAGTGAGTTTATAGAAAAAACACATTTTACACCTATGGAAAATTGCTATTTGGACAATAGCAATTTTAGATGCAAAAGTAGCTATGGACACAATGAGAGGTAGTGTTTTATAAGAACAATTTTAAGATAATGTACATATTATTATGAATAGGTATACCACTGAATTCAACATTAGTTTTAGTATTTGCGAAACCTGAAACACGTGTCTAGTATTTTATGAAAAGAATCTGTGTACAAAATTTCAAAACTGTATCATGAAAAATCACAAAGTTATAAGCTTGTTATGTTAACTGGTTGTCCGCACAAAAACGTGGTCACTACGCGGCACGCCCGCGCGCGACCCTCCAGCGTCGTATTGAGCTCATTGTTAATAATAATTTGGCAGTAGGTACATAAAGGTACATTGGTAAATGATTGGGGTAGTTATCGCTCGGTGTCCAACTTGTAGCCTTTTTTAAATATTTTTGGAACAAAATACAAAATGATTCAGTTACTTATTCTGAACAAACTATATTCGGATTTAGCATGTACTAAAAATAATATTGTATAGTGGTCTAAAGTCGCCAACAGGGAGTGACCAATCTTTATGATGTTCTCAATCCTTCTCAATAAGTTGACCGCCCTGCTTAACAAAAAAAAAACTAATTCTATTTTTAAGACGAGTATTATTAGTCTTCACGTATTTCTTCTTGGCCTACAATCGCACTAGCTCGCGAAAAGTGGAAGGAGGGAAGGGAGGCCTTTGCCCAGCAGTTTGACTATATAGGCTTATAATAAAAAAAAAACCTACTTCTCTATTACAGCGTTACATACAGCATTTAAGCATAAAAAAACTGACATCACTATTTTGCGGCAAATAACACAAGAGCCCTAATATACGACACAAGTAAATGATAAAATAGTTGCAAAAACACTGGAATTCCGCAACAATAGGAGCATTGCCAAGAGGACCGAGATTAAGTACCTCATTAGGTAGCAGGGACAATCAAGTTGGCACTGTGATCTTATCATACAGACAGATATAGAAGGCTCATGTGAAGCTGGATTGGGGATTTGGTTGCACGTTGCTGGATGTTTGTTTATCCTTTACTCCTTTGACTCCCAATAAGGTGGTTTTCTTTTATTGCTCAATAGGATCAGAAACCATCCATAGTATTTAATAAATTAATAATGCACAGCTGAGAACAATACGTGGATATTCTTTTGTGCCTTTATTCTTTATTGATCCAGGGTGTATTAACCACCAAACCAACATTGAACCCGTGTGTTTGATTGCTGTAAGAAATAATGCAAATGCGTTTATTGGCATTTAGTATGCACATGGTACATGTAAAACACCTTAAAAGTAATAAAAAACATACTTATGCCAAAACTACTTCAGATGTTAGGTAAACTACTTCTGATGGTGGTATCTGCAGAGTGGTAACTCTGTATATAGTAATCTATCTATATATATAAAAATCAATTGCTGTTCGTTAGTCTCGCTAAAACTCGAGAACGGCTGAACGGATTTATCTTATCTTGGTCTTGAAATGTTTGTGGAGGTCTAGGGAAGGTTTAAAAGGTGAGAAAAATTCGAATAATTGCCGGGAAAACCCTAAAAACAGCCCTTTTCTTTTTCCCATATAAACGTTTTCTAAATAACATGTAGAGTCAATTTGAACTTTATTGCTATTCAATAAAGTTTAGGTAGGTAGGTAGGTAGGGTAGGTAGGTAGGGTAGGTAGGGTAGGTAGGGTAGGTAGGTAGGTAGGGTAGGTAGGTAGGTAGGCAGGGTAGGTAGGGTTGGTAGGTAGGTAGGGTTGGTAGGTAGGTAGGTAGGTACGGTAGAATAGGTAGGTAGGGTAGGTAGGTAGGTAGGCAGGGTAGGTAGGGTTGGTAGGTAGGTAGGGTTGGTAGGTAGGTAGGTAGGTACGGTAGAATAGGTAGGTAGGGTAGGTTGAGTAGGTTAAAAAAGGTGCATTGCAACGCATGCCGGGCACAGCTAGTTATATAATAAATATATTGGGACATCAATGCACAAATGGTAACCATCATCGGTAATTAAAAAAAAAAACACCTGTCTCCTTCAAAAACACAATACCTACGCAGTAAATTGTATGGAACAGCTTTTAAATTACCGATGAACAATTTCAATGGGCCACACACCATTGAAATTGTTCAGAAAGTTGTACTAAATACGTGGTAACTTGAGCGTCGCTGTCCGCTGTATTGTATAACGGGCTGGTGTCCGCAACCCCACTTCTAAAGCCCGTATTTTGTGTATGGGTCGGTGTCCCCACCACCTGAAACTAATAATAATAATAATAATAATAATAATTATCTCCGGGTGTTCTCGTCTGGCTAACGGAGAGTACTTGCATAGACACAACCTTGTAGCCAGAATTATCCATCAGCAACTTGCTCTAAAATACAACCTTGTGGAATCGGAAGTACCGTACTATAAGTATGTGCCCGACCCAGTTCTCGAAAATGGCAGTATCACATTGTACTGGGATCAATCCATCATCACTGACAGGACTATTGTAGCCAATAAGCCTGATATAGTGGTGGTGGATCGATCAGAGCGGCGCACAATGATTGTTGACATAACGGTCCCGCATGATGAGAACCTCGTGAAAGCCGAGAAAGATAAGAAAATCAAGTATCTTGACTTGGCTCGCGAGGTTGTCGACATGTGGGATGTGGACTCAGCGATCATTGTGCCGATAGTCGTATCAGCCCATGGCTTAATTGCCAAGAGCCTCGACCAATACCTGAGGAGGCTCTCGTTAGGCAGCTGGATCAAGGGCTTGATTCAGAAAGCGGTACTCCTAGACACGGCTCGTATTGTTAGGAGGTTCCTCTCTCTGGAGCCCTGACTGCCGGTAGCTTGGACCCTGTTCCCGATACCGGTGGGCTACTATTTTTTATATTTTTAAATGTTTTTTTTTTTTTTTTTTTTATATGGTTTTTGTTAAGAAATATTTAAAAATGTAATTAGTATGTAGGAAGATAAATAAAGGAAATAATAATAATAATATTCCACAACTATCACACAACGCCGTCTAGTCTCAAGCTAAGCAGAGCTTGTGTTATGAGTACTAGACAACTGATAAACATACTTATATATTTCTAAATACATACATATATAGATAAATTACACCCAGACACAGAACAAATGATCATGCTCATCACACAAACATTTGTCCATTGATTAAACTAGATAACAAATGCTCTTAGGTCGTATTATGCCTTTGACTTCTTCATTGGGTACTTGTCGATTGGGTAATCGTTGTCAAGCTATGAATGCTATGATCATGTGCTATTAAACAAAGTATTCATGCGACGTCATCGTAACATCGCGCCTGTTAACCTCGAAGGGTTAGGTAGAGGTTTGATTAATAGTAGTCCCACATTTCGCTATGTGGAGCGAGGCTATTGCAATGAACCGGGCACAGATCTAAAGTCTCTTGCTTTAATAGAGACATTTGTGATGAATAACTCAATAAAGCATTGCCCGACCTCTGAATCGAACCCAGGACCTCATGCTCAGCGGTCGCGCTTGAAACCACTAGACCAATGAGTCAATCTGTCAATTAGTGCATTGTATATTTGATCTTTATCCTCTGATCATCTATAGATAGTATGCTTAGGGCAGTTCTGTTGCTATTTATCTACACTGGCAACAAAATTAATATTTGAAGATATTAATTATTCCTACGAAAAATCTTCAAGAAGCCAAGAAGTGTTAAACGAAATCGAGGCGAAGACAGCACTGTTTTATGAATTAAAGTTATCATAGAATTTATGCGATAATCTGTTTTTTTGAAAACTTTGTTCGGAGTGGGCCTTCTGTCTTGTTTTATTTCGTAACTTGCATACCGTCTTAATAGGATTGGGAATGTAATTTAATAGTGTTTGGAAAAAACTGTCCCGCTGAAGATTGTGGTGTCAGCAGTGAGAGTGATATCTTTTGTGCATTGGACGACTTTGTCGGGCTATTTGATTGCTGAAGAACTATGCAATTATGTAGTCCTAGTGTATTTTAATGGATGTGGGAGATTTTAAATTTAAATAGGAATATTACATAGAAATAAAATCAGGAAAATGGATAAATTTAAAAAAAAATGTTTGTTATTTGTTTTGTAGTTCAAAATAACTTGATTTAATATTAATAAACAAAAATCTAAGGTAGGGGTACCTTAGATTTTTGTTTTGATAAATAGTTACACACATAGGTAGAAATTACGCGCGCAAATAAAATTATAAATTAAAATATTTTCTGTATTTATGTGTTTTCTATTTCTTTCTACGAACTGAACTTTTACTTCATGATTTTTCTCAAAATTGAACGTGAATATTCTGTAATAACAATATTTTCACCGCCATGTTCAAGTAAGATATGCATACCCTGTACATGTGTACATACATAGAACCAACACATTACTGCCTCACATCATCTAAACGGCTGAACCGATTTAGACAAATTGCTAACGTTAGAATGTAATCGCACCCCATTCGTCGACACTGCTCTCATTGATTTTTAATATAAACCATTTGACATTTCCCTGTATATCGGTACGTTATATTAACATGGCTTCATTTCAATTAATGTAACCTTTTCATTTCAGGAAAAGTCATTGATTTAATCGCAAAAGTATAATTAATTAATTATATTTAGGGCAAGTATCATCATTCTCCTGCCCTTATCCCAATTAATATTGGGCAAGTATATTTTCTTTAGATATAACCAAAAAGTGTTACGCAATACTATTCTTACGATACTTAAATTAGGGGGTATTCCTCAAAGCGCGACTATTTTTAAGCGCAACCAACTAAGCGCAACTAAATTATTCCTCAAAGCGCCATGATTGAAAAAAAATTAATGAATCTATCTATACCCCTCTCTATTTTTCATCATGGTTGCGCTTTGAGGAATAAACATATACTATTTTTAATTTGAATTTGTGACCCCAACTTGAGCTTCGAGGAGTAATTTAGTTGCGCTTTGTTGGTTGCGCTTAAAAATAGTGGCGCTTTGAGTTTGATTCTGCACCTTCCTGATTACTTTGAGATAAAAATCAACATTATTTTCTTTTACAAGTTAACTTCATTGCCATCTTCACCTTTCCAAATACATAAGAAATACAAAGTAACAATAATCAAAACTACTTCAACATAAAATTCTCTTTTTATCGCCCAGTCGTTATAGCTACTGAAATACTTCTCAGTGGTGGTAGTAGGTACCAGCTCCACTTTCCATGGCCAATGTCCAGCCAAGCCGATTGCAGATGTCGGCAGATCCTAGGTTTCTATTTACGTAGTCCCTTCCAAATAATATCAAATTCGTATAGAAGCGACACTCATCTGGGTCCTACATTTTAATCAAAATATTACCTACTGTTCATAAATACCCGCTACGGAAGGTTTTTCCTCAAATACCCAAGCCAATAGGGTAAGGAAATAATAAAGCTGACAAAAAGTACGCTAGCGTCATTTATAAAGAACGTAAAATCAACATCCTGCAACGCGATATATTAAAGTTATCCTCAACAAGAAAGAGTGCATAAAAAAACCCGACTATTACCGTCCGTCGGGTAGTAGGCCTACCAGACACAAAGCCCGTCTGATCAGAGCATCCTCCCTTTTCAATGGGGGATGAGGGGTGAACTTTATACGTTGCTCTTCATACCCATGTCAATGATGTAGCAATTACTATTAAGTACTATTAAGTAAAAGCTTCGAAACTACCTACTGTAGCCATAAAGTGTGCTTTCAGAGCAGGAGTTTCGCTTCTATTAATATTTTCTTAATCTTTGGTAAGTAGTACCAACTGCAAATGCAGCTTAGCAATGCCGGTTTTCCCTGACTAAGTTTAATTTGACTCTTGGCTTGCGTATTGAAGCAGTTAGACCTGCTTAGTATTCAATTTTCAAGTGACAATTTTGAATGGGGTTGATTTATATGCTAAAAAAGGGTCAGATAATTTTATTGTGTTGGTGACTGCATTGGTAACGAATGTTTGTGTGTTTTTTGTTCGGCTTGTTGATTTTAATTTATTAGGTTTGTTGATTAATTATGTTGTTTTTTGGTCACCGCCGCAGCCGGCCGGACATCGTCGTGTGAATATGCAACCGTCACGTTAATTTTTTTCGGCGAATCCTGTGCGTGAACCCGAACGCGTGGTTACACCGACGTAGGATGCCTTTATAAAATTCCTAAATACACTTATAGACAACGCACAGCCTGTACCTCTGGGTCTAAAAACATGCAACTTTGCATAAGAGTTCCTTATATTATAACAAAGGTGAGCAAGGAAACAAAAGTGAGTAAGGAAGGATTTTTTTAAAATTACTCCTAATGACGTTAATTTGGGGATGAAAGTTTGTATAGAAATACAAACGGTTATTTTTACCGATAGATAATTTCACGGGTCGGAAACTTTGTTAAAAAAAAAACTTTGCGCAATATAAGAATACAAACCGTGTGTATTCTTAAATTGCTCAAAGTTTTTTTATCTATTTAGTCCTGATACTTCCGATCACTGTGAGGATCACTTACTAACGCAAATAGCTACTCTAAGGAAGTGCTTAAGTTTCTAATACATTGCTCACTAGCATTAGACTACCATTTACTAAGATAATAGTATTAGATACTTCCAGTCAAGTTTTAGTGCTTCCTTGTTCGTTAAACAGTTTTCTTGCCAGTGCAATGGTAAATAACAACATTTTAAAAGTACGTCACAATAACTATACATACATTTGTAGGTTAAACCAAACATGATAGCAAAATACCAATTAAAAACACAAATAAAAGTAATCAAATTGCTATCAACATTGACATAAATTCCTTACATGTCCATAAATGACCTAGAAACGTCTTTTTATTATCCTCCCAAGAAAGGAAGATCCCTAACTCGAATCTCATGGTAATTCACAATCCCCTTGCAAAACTTTTTAGCCTACCCATTCACATACGTCTGGCGGGTATTATTCAAAGATTTAACGGGTTACCGGGTAATATGCTACCAGGGTAGCAGGCGACACAAGAGACAAATGAGTTTGATCCTAAGATAAACAATGGGCAAGATAGAGCTTTGTGAACATGTTAATTTACTGTAACTGTTGTGTTTTGTTCGAAGATGTTGCGTATGAGAAATGGTGTGAAGCAGATGTGGTCTTTTTAGTCATCACTACATAGTATAAAACAAAGTCGCTTCCCGCTGTCTGTCTGTCTCATGTATACTTAGATCTTTAAAACTACGCAACGGATTTTGATGCGGTTTTCAGTAATAGATAGAGTGATTCAAGAGGAAGGTTTATATATATATTGCACTCGTATGGAGCCGGGGCGAGTCGATAGTATATTGTATTTCTTATTGGACTTACTTCCTTCTCTCGTTATTACTAAAGGTTTGAAGAATATTTCAGTTCATTGGAAATTGTAGTGCCTAGGCAGTTGATTCCCTTAAAAAACTATTACGTGTAACGACGACAGCTCGTTAATTATATTTTTGTAAACTAAGTAACTATCACTTGGCAAAGAGCATTAACAAAAGGAGATATCCTGAAGAATATAGCTTAGGTGGGCGGCGATGACCGTAGAGGTTGGCATAAGAAAAGAGAGCCCACAGCTAGGTATAGGCCATACCTAGCTGTGGGTGAATTCAGGCTGTGGCATGATGATGATGAGTAACTGAATAGTGTTCAAATGCTTGCGGGCTTTATACAGGGTGTAAGGGACAGCCCTACACAAACTGACAGGGTGCATTAAGCTCCTTATTTTTAATCATATTCCACTGGAATTTATCTCCGGAAAATTTTGTTTTTTTTCAGTTACTATTCTTTTATTTCAACGTAAAATTACATTACCCGTAAGCAGCATTCCATGTATGTAAACAATACGTCCAAAATCAAAAATTAAACAATGGATGTTGAAATACTCTCGATACGTGAAATTCACTTTCGTTCACTTCCTGCCTAGCTACAGAGTTCATCAAACTCGTCGTCGCGCTTGCCGTTCGATATGTGCGTTTTGCCACGGTAACGATACGTAGCGTATGAGGAAATAAAACAAATCAAATTTATTGAATTCCCATAACATTCCTGAAATAATTTCTTGTACCGGTCATCTTAGTATATGATATACTGAATTCGCCTCATCCGTTTGTGGAGGACTGTCCCTTACACCCTGTATAATCCTGTAACTACGTCAGTCCCTCACCGGGTCTAAATCTGCAAAGTTTCTAGCACCACGCGGTATTTTTACTTTTAATTTATCTCTATATCCATTCCAAGGCTGTAAAAAAATCCCATTACAAAGCTGTTTTCTATGAATTCTGTACAGTCACAAGCACCACTAAGTATTTTAAAAGCAATTTTCGCGAGAAATAACGATTGTCACTTGGAGATAGTATCTTTTTCATAAAAATATGAGTTCCAGAATTCTATGTTCGTCAGTTTACGGGCTGTGAATCACTGATACGATGATGAAGGATGATATGGCTAGAAAGGAGATGACTGTCGAGATGACGAGTAATAGAGAAGTATAGAAGAAGAAAACATGCTGCGCCGACCCCAAATAAGTTGAGATAAGGGCAGCGGAATGATGATAATGATGGTGGGCATGTGACTCTCTGCACATTTGGCATCATCATCATTTCAGCCGAATGTCGTCCACTGCTGGACATAGGGTTCTGCCAATTGTCGCCACATTGACCGGTCCCGTGCGACTCGCATCCAGCGGATCCTGCAACCTTCACCAGGTCATCGGTCCACCTAGTGGGAGGCCTTCCAACGCAGCGTCTTCCGGTTCGCGGGCGCCACTCCAGAACTTTTCGGCTCCATCGTCCATCCGTTCTGCGAGCCATTGCTCAGTGGGCAGGGCACATTTGCCCTGCTCACTGCCACTTAAGTTTGGCTATTCTTCGGGCTACGTCGGTTACCTTGGTTCTGATTGGTTTTTGATCAAATCATTTCTGATTTGATCACTCAAGGAAACTCCGAGCATAGCTCTCTCCATTGCCCTTTGGGTGACTTTAAGCCTTCTGATAAGGCCCATTGTGAGCGACCACGTTTCGGTCCCGTATGTAATCACATTTGGCATACCTGTCTGATAAATAATATTTGGTTAGAGCAGACAAAATAAGAAAAAAAAACCAAGTGTGAGCAGTACTCACACGCACACGGGGTTCCTTAGCACCAAACAATATAATAAAAATATTTTTTAAGGCTCTTTCATATGTTGTATTGTATTACATTCAAAAGCAAAACTAAATTAAATTTTCGTAGTATATTAATGAAAAACAAAGTTACTGCTGCAGTTTGATGAAAAAGAAAAAGCTCAAAAACTAAACATCAAATCTTATTCAAACCCATTTTCGTTGAAAGTTGTTCGTTGTAGTCCTAATAGTTTCGGAATAAAGTGGCTGTGGCATACGGACAGACAGACAGACAGACAGACAGACAGACATGACGAATCTAATTTAAGGGTTCCGTTCTTTGCCATTCGGCTACGGAACCCTAAAAACCACAAAAACTTTATCAAAGTAACATCACTACTACATACATCGGTTATGAGTATGGCATTGTAGTAAAATAACGCAATGTATATTGATTAATCGTCCTACATTTTAGGGAATGTTTCATAAAACTTTATGTTACTGCGCGAATTTTTTCGATTTATACCCAAGTACAGGAAAAGTTTCTGAACATAAAATATTTCTGGTACTTATTGAGGTTTTGGTGGTAAAGTTATTTTTTCTTAGGAAAAGGTAAGAACTTGTTTTACTTTTAAACTTTTAAAAGGTTTATGATCTCAATATTTATATTTTAGAGAACTAAGCTACAAAGTAAGGCTGCTGTCAGACGGACTGTATCGCAGCAACCACGCGTAACGACATAAAAAAAAAAACGGACAAAAGCTTACTATGTTGCTGTTTGTGATGTCCGTCTGATGGCAGCCTAACAGATTCTTGTAAGCTAAACTAAATAAAAGAAAAAGTAATAATAGAATAATAGTGTAAGAGTCCTAAATCTTAAATATATTTGTTTTAAGTCTATGTTTGAAGTCTACGTTCAGTTTGGGATAAAAGATTCACGAAGCAAGAATGATTTTGTATTTCAGGGTCTATCTTTTTGAAAAAAAGCGGTTCTTTAGATCAATAAAGTCTAAAGGACTGTTTCAGAAAGTAAAGTTTGTGGAATGATTTATTTATTAAAACTTTATGCACAAGTAAGAAACTGTACAAAGGCGGAGGCATTTTCTACCAGTCTACATTAGGGTGATGCAGATACAAAATACAATAGGTGCAATAACAAAAAAAAAGACTAGAAAATGTTTATAATTAAAACATATAAGAATAAATACATTTATACATACATATAACAAAATTTATATAATGATATATTTATCTCACATTGCTTATCAGGTATTACATGGAACTTAAACATAACTGGCGAAATGTGAGTGTACCTACTATGAGGTATACCTCTGCCTAACCCTTCGGGGATTACAGGCGTGATGTTATGTTCATGTTATGCTTATCAGGTTTTGAATGAAGATTACTAAGCGGGCCTTTAGAATTCTCAATATAAAATCACACCTGTGTATCTCCAAAGGTCAGGCAGATGTATACCAACATTTAGTACAGTTGCACTTTGCCATTCATCGCTTTTTACGTTTAAATCCCATGTAATAGGGGGCGAGGATATTGCCGACCTGGCACTGATCCAAACTCCGTGCTGCTACTTCGAAAGTCCAGATAGAAATACTGCCAATAACACTGTGCCCGACCTGGGAATCGAAGCTGGGATCTCAGCAGTAGCTTTTGAGCCAACATAGAATTCTTAGAGATGATTGAGATTCTTAACAAAATGGTCATAATGAATAAGTAGTACCAAATTGCAGTTTAACACAAAATATATCTTCGTCGCAGGTACAGGTATGTAGACACATATATGAATATACACATAGTCTGGGTTCAGGGCAACCGGCAGTGAATTGCCTCGGCGACAACGCTGAGATTTTCTTTTAAAGAGAAGGCAATTTTGTACAACAGCTACACTGTTATTTTTATATTTTCTTGGATAAATACTATTTGCATGGAGCTTAGCGAGTTGAGATGATTGGTCTCTACTTATAATATTGTAAAGAGGTAAAATTTGTTTGTAAGTTTATATGTAATGGGTAATCTCCGGGACTAATGATCAAATTCTACAAATTCTGTCACTGGCAGAAAGCTACATTATTCGTGGGTGGTATATAGGCTAAACACATCTATTTATATCATGCAAATTAGCCAAGCTATCACAATTTTTGCAGACGAAGTCGCGGGCGAAGTGCTAGTAGTGGGTAAATGAAAAGTAGATTGATGTATTTTGAACTGGAAACTTTTTAAGTTATATCAATCTCTCTTTTCTAAGGTGTCGTTTTATTTTTCACTTAAGAAACTGCTGATTTAATCGCTTGTCTAATGTATGAAATTTAGATTAGGTAAATATTTCGATGTCTCTCCTTGAGATTTTGCTCGAAAATCGTTTAGTAACACGTCTGCCTAAATGTTAGATTTGGTTTTGCGAAAATAGTTTAAATTAAAACTAATTGACTGGTTGCTACATAATATTAATAAAATTAATAAAACCACGATTGTGGTCTCTAAAAAAATTGGAAGTATCACCCTCATATCGCTTGTCATATGAGTCCGATGTACCTAATAGGGGAGTCAGCATAGTAAAAAAATATCAACCTTTTTTAGAGGTCTATAAGCCATGTGACCGTAGACGTTATTAGTTTATCAAGGGTTCTGTAGTTACGTGACACGCAGTGGGAGGACCCCATGTGTTCTCTGTGTATTATGATGTAGGTACGTGCCATTTACAGAATTAAATTAAGAGTTGTTAGATGTTTGATCTGTAGAGGAGCAGATGTGATTAGCTGTCGATAGAGGAGAGTAAATTCTTTCATAAGTCTAATGTAATGTGAAAGTAATAATGGAAAATACATCTGAGAGGGCTGCCTCGATAGTGGTCGCAAGCGCGACTGCTAAGCATGAGGTCTTGGGTTCAATTCCCAGGTCGGGCAAACTGATGTTGAGTTTTTCGTTCAGGTATTTCTCAGTAGCAGCCACGGAGTCTAGTCTTTGTGCCTGGTTGATGGCAGTAGACTAGACTCGCCCCCTATTACATGGAAATAAAGCATAACTGGCGAAATGTGGGTGTATTAGTTATACCTCTGCCTAAGCCTTCGGGGATTACAGACGTGATGTTATGTTATGTGTCACATCTGAGGAGACACCGTGTTCAACAGCTGTCACTGTAATCATTGATGTGAATAATTACAATATAATATTGAAATTCGCCCTTAGACTAGTAAAGTAACGTCCTGTAACACCGAACATTTTGCGTAAAACTTGCTTGGTTTTCATTGATGTTTATATTCATGATCATTCATCAAATTAGGAATTCACTTGGTCGCAGCGATATGTACAAAATGATTTGCCTTAGATCATCATCTGTCTAGCCTTTTCCCAACCATGTTAGAGTCAGCCTCCAGTCCAACCGTATGCAGCTGAATACCAGTACTTTACATGGAGCGACTGCCTATCTGACCTCCACAAGCCAGTTAGTAATGGGTAATGCGATATCCCTTGGTAAGACTGGTTGTCGGAATTGCGGGTCACTTCAGACCACGGCGAGAGCCGGGACTTAACTTACGGAGGAAACACTGTATGTAATGGGTGGTCGCCCATTACATACCGAGTTTAAATGCACGTGTCCATCAACGGACCAACCTAGCCAATCGCGGCTTAACCTGAAGATCGACCCGAGCAGCTTACCTTACATATGACAGCTCCAATACTGTACAGTACTGGATAAACACTTTTATAGACCAAACCTACTGAAATCGCTACCACAAATCAAAATATCGATATTAGTGAGTCAACTCTCAATTATCTATTTCAGAAAACATTACCACTACTATGAAGCCACAAGAATATAATTTTAAAATGTTAGGAAAGAGGAGGTTGTGGGAGCAGAAGAACTCTTTCCTAATATTTTCGCTCCATCGAATTGAAAAATGATTTCCTCAGTGGTGAAGACATAATTTTCTGGGGTCGAGGCCTTAGCTGACCGTAACGAAGCCAATTACTACCAATTAACTTTACGAATTTCATTATTTTACAGGGCCTTGAGTTTTTTAAGAAATTTGCTACGTTAAATAGATTGAAAAGATTTTTTTTTTTCTGACCTTAGAAGGTACTGAAAGCATAAAAGTTAGTGTTGAATTTTCCACTTTGTCAATGAAAAATTACTAAACTATTAATGTTAGATTAATCTATACTAATACTAATACTAATACTAATACTAATCTATACTAATATTATAAAGCTGAAGAGTTTGTTTGTTTGTTTGCTTGAACGCGCTAATCTCAGGAACTACTGGTTCGATTTGAAAAATTATTTTAGTGTTGGATAGCCCATTTATCGAGGAAGGTTATAAGCTATAAAATTTTACGCGGACGAAGGTCACGGGCAACAGCTAGTTTTTAGATATTGGAAATAAAAATGTGTTTGTTATAGTAAGAAAAATAAAATACTTAATAAATAAGAATAGCTAATATACCTTTTTACCAGTAACCCCACATTTAGTCAGGATCGCCAGAATTGGAAATTGTGCGAAGAGGCCTTTGCCCAGCAGTGGGCTAATAATAACAGTAAGGTTCACCTTCTATAGTTAACTTCATAATATTGAAATATTCATCGGCTTAATTGGGTGACTGTACCAATTAATTACTTGCTAACCAACACAATTGAATGTGAAATTCTATTGGCCAATATCTTACATTACCTCCGTTTCATGAAAGGATCCATCATCCCATTCATGAATGAAAAGGGAGTCCCCGTAACAGAATATGCGTTCATTGTATGGAAGACATTGTCATAACTCTCATAACTCTTGACCTGATTTGGGTCTTGGAGCGTAACGCCTAAGTAATGAAATGTCTGCACGTTTTCTTGTTACTAGGAGAACATTTTGATCAAGAGCTTAGTTACATAGCTGACTTGTAGGTCCATAACAAGTTCTAGGGTGTTAGATCTGAACGAATCGGAAGAATGGAACTAAAAATACTACAAAACGAATTTCAGATGACATTACATGTTTATGAAAAAAGACGAGTAAATAATAATTTTATTTTCAAAGACAAAAACCTCCTTCAAAAATTTACAAGGTGCTAGTACTAGGAGTCCATACGCGAAGAGAGCTCTCAAGACGGTGCTCAGGGTACAACTGAAGGATGCAATTATAGAGCGCGCAGAAAACAAAAAGATGCCACGTTGTGTGTAGCTACTTGTCTTGTACACCGCCGGCCAGAAAATAAGACCAGGCAAGCACAATTTATGAGAGCTAATACTTAAATACTTGGAGGTTTTGGAAATTCTGTAAATTACACGCTTTCCAGGCGTGAAAGTGTAATTTAAACGTTTCTTAAGTGAAGAAAATGAGGTGAAGTAGCGTTTAATTATATGAATGATTAATTTGAGGGTTTACAGTTTGAAATTATTTATGTAATTTTGCTATACATCACTCAAATTCTGTAAATTCATTTATTCCAATTATAGATAGGGTTTTTCAAAAGCAGAAGGTACAAAAAAAGTACACGCCGACGTCTTGTCAACTTATGCACAATTTATAAAGATCAAATGAGTATGTCTATCATTGCATCGAGTTTTTGAACTGAAATAAAGAAAAGCTTAGCGACCGTTACATTTAGGTATGGTGGTTGTCTATTAAGTTTTCTCTGAATTTGAATACTGTTTTATTATTTAAGACAAGTCTGAAAAAAAAGTGCTTTATGTTTCTTTTGGGGCGTGGTCACAGTCGATACTAACATTACTTTTATTTATTTTTCAATACAACTTTCACAAATGTTTACAAACAGCACCCGCCTGGCATACAAACGCCAAAAGCAGCTTGCTACACTATAGCAATCTGATGTGATCTCAAGTGTATCCATCCTATAAGCTGACAAAACGTGGCGGTTAGATTATCATCATCATGATCAGCTAACAGCAGTCCACTGGCAGTTGGACATGGGCCTCTTCAATCGCACGCCATTTAACTCGATTCTCGGCAGCTCTCATCCAGATGCTACCCACCACCCCGTGGAGATCATCATTCCACCGAGCCCGAGGTACTCCTAACTAACGCTCACCTGTTTCTAAAAAAGGCGCCAGAATTAATTAGTAACTAACATATTCGTATTATCCACGGTTCAATGAAAAGAAAACTATTTTAAAACTACTTTCAAAGCGCCGTTCTTTCTTATTTACCTGGGCATTATGAACGCGGTGGAGTTTAAAGAGGTAGTTGTATTGTGGGACGCGGTCTGTTCGTATAAGGATTTAGTTTCAAAAGAGCACGGGGTCAGGAATAGCAGTAACATTGTATTTTAAAATGCTGAAGTTTTTGAAAAAGATACATGTCTCAAGAGTTTTATGAAAACTCATGTCCTCTCTCTCATAAAGTTGCCTAATATTGACTTAAATATGATTTGAAAAGACTGCTAAACAAATACAGATTTTCATGATTGAAAGTGGTGGTTGTGGAGGTCAGATAGGCAGTCACTCCATGTAAAATACAGGTATTCAGCTGCATCCGTTTAGGCTGGAAGACGACCCCAATATAGTTGAGAAAAAGCTAGACAGATGATGACTTGTACCGTGTACAAATACAATGTTGCTGTATTTACGATACGAACTTAATTTGTACGTAAAAAAGTTTCGATTGCAGTCACTCACAACTTTTTCTCATGTGGAAACTTTTCGTGTTTCCTGGTACGAACATTTATCACTAGTCCCTCTCTTTTTAGGGGTAGGCATAAATCTAAGGGATGCGAATATAGCTCGTGTATAAAACGTATATCGTTGTACAACATGATAAAAGAACATAAGGCTTCGAGAAACTTTTTATTTTTTTCCTAGACATTTATTATCCAAAACTCGTTTACTGTGTGGACGTTTACATATTAATATTCATAAGAAACGTACATCAACTCTACTTAAAGTAACTTAAGCTCTGGGCAGACATGTATAAATGTAGATAAGCATCACATGCCCATACCACGACAACCGGTTACCACACAACTTTTCAGTCACCAGCGCCACTTTCAGACTTCCTCTTATATACTCATTTCTTATTTTATCCATTCGCGTAACACCACTCATTCTCATCTCCGTTAAAGCTAAGACATAATTCAATTTTTTGAAAAAAAAAATAGTTATGGGTTTCCAAATTAGCACAAAAAATTCCTAAATTTTCGTGCTATTTTGCGCAATTTTCAAATTCAGATTGAAATGATTTGGGAAGAAACAAAATTAATTCACTTGAGAGAAATCCGAAGTAAACTTCTCGGAATAGCACTACTGGGACAAATATCTGCAAGCCGCATTTAAATTAGTTATGCGATAATCAAGCGCCCATTAAAAGTTCCAGGTTGGTACTTAATAAATTAAAATTAAAGACCAGTTTAACTACTAGATTATTACAAATTAAGTTCAATTTATGAATATTTCAGAACAAGTTACAGCAGTATCAATGAAATTTGTTTCCAATCAATTTCTAACAGTTTTGGTAACACTTTTAGACGTTTTACTAACAAAACAAACCATTTGGGAGTTTAGGCAGGCTAATTTAATTCCACTCTACTTAAATAATTTCAATCGAGGCGTAATTAAAGTGTGACTTGATTTATTTATTCAACTTATGTATTATGATGAATATCGTGGTTTATTTTTTTGTTTTCTTTGTTATTTTGTCAACAGACACACTGCAATAAATGTCGCAGGATACTGTGGCAAATAACCATTACATAAGAGTAAAAAATGCATCTTATTTAACATACACAATTAATAAATTCAACTAAATAGACGAACTGCTACGATCGCGTAGCGACCGCTACGCCGTAGCATCCTCGTAGTAGATATTCTTATCCAACGTATGTATACGAACGTCCCTGATTATAAAAGGACACACATTGTCATTCAACAGATGTACTATAAAATTAGTATAACAACGTAGCGGTTTCCATAAAAAACCCTCAGTCCCACATTCATCATCATTTATATTTGGCAAACAACCCAGGAAGCTCAGTTTATTATGTAGATATTTTTTTGAAAATTAAAATCTCTGCAATGTTATGTGACCCTGGTAGGCCTTTGCGTCCGTTGGGGGACGATTTGAGATGACAAATGGTGTAAAGGTGAAAGCGGTGCGTGACAAAATGTTTACCTCTCATGTTGTTTGTTTTTTGAGTGGGAATTGAATCGTTTATGAAACTTTTTTTGTTGTTTTTAATAAAAAGTAATCGATATGTAAAATTGTTACATGTTTTTAAGCTAATTGTTATTTTCAAACGTTTAACAGATATAACACGATGATTATAGTGTGTAGTCTGTAGCCAAATATCTAGTGTGTAGTCATTATACAATCGCTTATTTACTAACTTCGTCGACCTCATCTCTGTCCTCAGGACTAGATTGAGGTCAAGAGTAAGCCCATTTAATATTTAAAAAAAAACCGTCAAGCTTCATATCCACTTACTGTTAACATGCGTCATCCCACTACTGAGCAAAGGTCACTTTTCATGATTTCCACTTCTTCCGATCCAGGGCTAGTGTAGACCACTGGCCGTTTATTATCTTCAACTCATGAACCCATTGGGTATTTTTCGCGCATTTTTAATGTCACTCGCTAGCTCTTATAATTTATACCATAGCCAAGGGGTATGACGACGGATCCTTTATGGTTTAGGACTCTTTATGTTTGCCCTCACATGCACAGATTAAATTATTAATTGGATTTTGACATAAATTACACAAGTGGCTTTGTCTTTTGTCTGAAAGTATGTAATAAAAACCGTATAATTTGGGACACTATTAAGTTCTTAGTCTTTCACTTAAGCTATTTCTTTATTTTTGACGAAGTACAATTATGGTTTGTAATACATCTAAAAAAAAAAAAAATAAACGAAATAGATAAATGACTTCGTCGGTCTAGAGTGTTCGCAAGTGGTAACCCAGGACCTCCAGGTGTGACTCCCAGGGTGGGTAATGTGTTATTGGGTTTGTCCATCTGGTGATGTGCAATAGGGTCATTGCACCTCTGTCTATTTTTTCAGGGATTACAGACGCGGTTTTATGTTCTGTAAAATACTAGTTCTGACATTAAGAATATTTCTCACTTGTACGAGCTAATATGCGACAGGTTTGTTTCAATATTCTTCTAAAGAAAATGGTACACCAATTAGTTTTATACAATCTACCAGACAATTCGTTAACATCTAAAAATGTCCTCAAAATAATGTCTACAGAAATAAACATTTATTTTCATTATCGACCCTAAAGTGAACAATAAAAGAGAAGTGAATACAGAGTAATTATTTGAATAACGTCATTAGCGGCGATACGCTTGTGACAGCGAGTGTACCTTCACAGAATATTAAGTAGGGAGGAACATGTATGAGTGCCTACTCAATGTGTATATGTGCACGCCAGTGTAGGGTTGTTGGGAAAGAGTTTCACGGTGTTCACTGATTCAAATTGTGAATAAAAGAATCATGGAAACAAAGTTGCAAATTGCCGCTGATCTAACAGTCGCAACTGATCTCTCTTAAGTTCATTTCTCAGGTCGGAATAAGTGTTTTTGTTTTTCTTCCATGTGGAATTTTCAGTAGCGGCCCTGTGTCTGGATTGCAGCCTGATTGATGGCAATAGGCTTGTACCTTATTATAGAGAACTTTTGAAATGTGATTCCTGAGTATACTATAAGTATGCCTTTGCTTACGCTTTCGGGGATTTTAGGATCCATCTCATGAGAAATATTTTCTATAGATCTTTTGAACGCAGCTATTTTGTCATAAATATTTTCTAAACTTATCGTTAATTAGGTACACATGAAAAGTAATAAGATTTTAAACTATCATGGTCCGTAACATTATCATTAATAGTTATTCATTATTATTCATTAATTACATGAAAAGTTGTACATTTCTCATAAAATTTTGAAATTTCATTAAAATAAAGTTGAGTAAAAGCAAAAAAAAACAAACTCAATAAAAATCTCTGTGTTATAAAGTTTCAAAAACTATTAATGATCAAAGTCGGGACGACCTCTATTACCGTAAGTATAAGTTACCTTTTTAGACATATCATTCTTACACTGGGTGTGAGTATACTGACACACTAACAGGTTATGATAGTCTTCTAGATTATAAAAATCTAATTCACAGACTGACAAAATTTTGTACAAGAGTTTCTTATTAATTGAAAGTGAGCACAAAGGGTGGATTTTGAAAATTCACCCCCTAAAGGGGCTGAAAAGACGATGAATTTTTGTATAAATATTCGTCATTTTTATCGATAGCAACCCCATGGGAAACACGGCTTGTCATGTCATTAATGCAAAGCTTTATCTCAAAAAAAAATCGACAAATTGTGACACAAATTATCGCTTATCACTGTTGCTTTTCGACATAGTTTTGCTCAGAACATTTCTGGGAGCGACTCCTAGCATCCAGAAACTTATGGTTACACTCTCACTGAATAATAAACAGGATTGAAAGTTCTATAACAGTAATCACACACACAAGGCGAATGTTTGAGCAATTTGTGAGATGTCTTGTATTTTGGCAGCTTGATTGGATTGAAATATATTAAGGCGAGGAAGGAAGTGAGCTCTGAGAAGATGGCTGATAGCGATATTATCATCATTTGTGTAGCCTTGTACTAACTATCTTGGTGTCGTCTTCCAATTAAATCAGATGCAGTTTAATACCAGTATTTAACATGGGCCGACTGCCTATTTGACCCCTATAACTCAGTTGCTAGGTAACATTTGGTAAGACTGCTTGACAGTCACTGATGTATAGAAGAAAAATATATAAGAACAGCCTCGTCCCCTAATATAAGTAAAAGGGTAGATGGATGATCAATTGCTTTTACGATACGGGCTACCCGTTGTTGGGGCATTTCATATACGAAAAAACTGTGCTACCTATTCGTTATAGTTTTTTTTTAAGGACATGTGAGGGACCAATAATTATTTCAGGTACCAGGTATATTTTAAGAGGGTGTCTTCTTAAATTATTTAATAATTTCCTTGTAACTGCTGAACGCATAGTATAGGCTCATTCACTATTAAATGGGACTTATGCCCGTTTTGGCATCGAAAGACTCCTAAATCAATGCCAATTAAAAGCAAGGTGTTTGATATACTATAGATATATATAGGTGTTACATCTCTACCTAGTCTTTCGGTGAATATTAGCGTAATTTCCAAGAACGACGCCGAGGATGTGGCGAGGTTCTAGGCTAACAAAGTGTGATGATAAATTATGCAACATATTATAAAGATACAAGAAGTCTAACGTTTTACACACATGGAGTGTCAATCTGAATACTGAGCAGGCTAGAAAACGTTATGTTAGTAATAACACGGGGACGTGGGACGAGCGCCTATCAAGCCGGAGCTAGGTGTTACTAGCGCTAGATTAAATTATACGAGTATATTTAGTATGCTGGTTTCGGATGAAAAAAAAAATGGATATTTTTTGTTTAGTCCTGTGTGAGTCTAATAAATACTTTTTCTTTCTTTCTGGTTATAAGATTAAAGGACCCTTTTCTTGCGGAAGTTTTTCAAAATAGTGGGTATTTATTACAGCTTTTATATGTCACGCTGGCAGGATTCGTTCATTTAATTAACAGGAGATTGCCGTCTTTGCGAGTCAATGTATAGTTTTTGAGAGAACTTTTTCATTATTATTGATTTACTTTTTTATACTATTTAACTTCACTTGTCCATGTTGCGATTCATTAAAGTGTTATTTACTAGTTAGTGATTAATTGCACAATGTACTGTGTGTAACACTCTGGCTACTACTTGATGATTTGAGCTAGGAACCCAAAAAAAAGCGTAGTGTTAGCGAGTAGCGCCGAGGACGATATTTTAGCTACTATACAATTTTACATATCTGCCTATCTTTTTTGAGAATATAATCGTGATGATATGCTTTGCAACATTTCACGAAGATTCTAAGATATGAGTAATCTAAGCTTCAACATACATGGAGTGTCCATCTGAATACAGATCAGGCTAGAAAATGTTATGTTAGTAATAACCCGGAGACGTGTGACGCGTGCCTATCAAAACGGAGCTATCTTTACTTGCGCTAGATTAAATTATAAGTTTAGTATGCTGTTTATAAAGCTTAAAGGGGTTGCTTTTATGTGTCACGTTGTAGGGATGGTCTGGTTTTTATTTTCAAGAGGTTTTCGTCTCAAAAATATGTCGATACATAATATACGACAAAATCGCTTTTCGTGTCCTTCTGCGTGGTAACTTAGGTCTTTCTACACAACGGAATGTAATCCCGTTTTAACATCATAAAAGATTTCTCTGAAAGATTTATTTATTTATTTTATGTACCTACATGAGCAAGCGGGGTCAGAATTTATATAAGAATAAGGAAAGCGGCATACCCCAGAACCAAAACTAAAGACCCGATACAAAAAACCTCGCATTTGACCGCGGCTTCGCTCGCGGCCCTAATCACCTAGCGGTGTGTATATACTTTACGACCTATTCTCATACCTACGAAATTTACATTAAAATTTTCATAAAAATCGGTCGAGCATTTTTATTTATAAGAAGATTTAATATACGTCCCTTACGTTTAATATACGTCGAATATTTTTTTTAAAAAGTCCCAAAACGCAACGACTAGACTTTAGAGTCTAGTCGTTATGTGTTGGGACTTTTTTTTCTTGAAATTTCCAGCGTTTTTCAGCAGTGAATACTTCATGGCTTATATCATCATCTGCCTAGCCTTTTCCCAACTATGTAGGGGTCGGCTTCTAGTCTAACCAGATGCAGCTGAATACCAGTATTTTACATGGAGCGAGTGCCTATCTGACCTCCACAACCCAGTTACTACTGGGTAATACGATATTTCTTGGTAAGACTGGTTGTCAGACTTTTTGGGCCGCCGATTACCTAACGACTGTCAAAGATCTACAAATGACACCCGGGACCAACGGCTTAACGTGCTTTCTGAGGCACGGATGAAACTCGGTATGTAATGGTTGGTCACCCATCCACAGACCTACCTAGCCAAGCACGGCTTAACCTAAAGATCGACCAGAGAGGCTGCTATTATGTAGCCACGAGCTCCTCCTACATGGCTTATAATAGGCCATAAATAAATTAAAATCGAAAGGTTGATTTTAATGCGGAGACATTAAAATCAACCTTTCAATATTGAAATACAAAATTAATTTAAATCGTAATGAAACCAAGTTTAATAGCGATTTGGGAAGTTTTGAGCACGAGTTGGCAATTTCACTTTAATGTTTCCCGTTCGGCAACCATCTGTTAATGAGTGGTGATAACAGATTTTTAATGAGTACTTAAGACTATTATTTATTTTGGGTTGTTACATCTGATACTGTGGGCCTGCGTCATACCACTGCTGGGCAAAGGCCTCTCCCTATGACTTCCAGTTGTGAAGGCGCGCAGCAACCCTCGTAGAATATGGTGGGACTAGCTGTACAAAACCAGACCTGTGGTCCACATTAGCCCTGGATAGAACTGGATAGAAACATCTGAAGATAAACATTACATGGGGTAACTAATAACATCTTCACACAAAATGTTTAAGTCACATGTACTAGGGAGTGAACCTATTACCATCAACCGGCCAAGACTCAGGGATTTTCCTAAAATGAATCTGACGGTAATACCCAATAATGCATTGCTGGACCTGGGAATCAAAGTCAAGATCTTCGTTGATCTTGAGTTTCAGTATATTGGAGAAAAACTTGAACAAATCAAACTTTAATATTGTAAGTATTCTAGTCAGTGATGAATTAATGATACGTTTTTCCATGGGCTAATTTTAAAATTAGGGGTTAAAGTATGAAATTGCCGATTTATATGGACGATTTCGTGAAAAGTGATATTTCCATACTAACATTTTTTTATTTTTCTTGGAAACATCTGAAGCATGTATGATGCAATTGCAAACTATCTGCAAAAATCTGCGCTGTACTGCGTATCTTAAATTCAAAAAACAGTCTATGACAAAAATATACCTACTTGGAGTAGTAAATCCGATCCCATATTGAAACGGGTGTTTTTACACATTACCCTATGAGGTAATGCAACTACTAGTACGGTTTTTAAACTCTAAAACGTACGTAATATAACATTTAATCCAATAAAAATGGAATTAGGGAAAATATAACTATACGTCAAAGTTAAAAACAGAACAAAATGTGAGAAAAACGGCAATTTCATAGTTAAAGACCTATTATCTAGTGAAAATCTTGAAATACCCTCCAAAGGAAAGTGTGTAGTCTTTAAAATAGCATTTCAACTCTCTTTATTAAACCAGATGTACCTATTGAACGGTCAACGACTACACAAACACACCCACACAATATTTAACTTTAACTTGAATGCACCAATGTCTATAATAGCTTGCAACTTCTACTAGTATTTTGAAAACGTGTAGTATGTTCTAAGTCAATGAACTGATGAATGAATTTAGTTACTATTATCGCTGTATGATCGAATGAATGATATTTTTTTCGTTTGTGCGTAGTGTGGTCGGATATTGAATGAGTAGAAAGAGCCAGTGAAAATTTGAACTTAATTATTAGCAGTTGCTTCAAAGGTGCTATCATAACATACCATCACGCTTGGAATCCCCAAGGGCCAGGTAGAGGTGTACCTAATAGTACACCCACAATTCGCCAGTTATGTTTACAACCCATGTAACAGCCTATTGCCATCAACCGGGCACAAGTCCAGACTCCTAATGGAAAAACTCAATAATACTTTGACCGGCCTGAGAATCGAACCCAGGATCTTATGCTCAGGAGTAGCGCTTGGGACCAAATTACCAACGAGGCACACAGGCTTCATTTTAGCTAAATCAGACTATAATGTTCCCACTGCTATGACACAGGCCTCCTCTCTGAGAGAGAGAGAAGGCCATAATCCACCACGTACCACGTGGCTAATTGTGGGTTGGTGGCAGTCAGATATTCCACGCAATTTTTGAACGATATTGTCCACGAAACGTATACCTCAGTACTGCCGTATTTACCGTCTCTGGTCCCTATCTAAGATACAAGCCTCGCCTAGTTTGGGGCTCTCCACGTGTACGAGTATGGTGATCGCCAACTTATAGATAAATATTATGCTTATGGTAATGATTGTAAGTATTACAACCACGTTTCAATAAACTTCACTAACTAACTTTGGCCGCTGGCTAGATGGGGTATAATCGATCATCTCGTACACAATGCGAGTGTGGGACCCCAACACAGGAGAGAAGGTTTGGCAAACCACTAATCACCACATCTTCTCTCCTCTCTGTCGTGCACAACTAATTGCACCCTCCAGGACTTGAATCAGGCAAACGACAGCACTGTCCAGGTCGCTACGTACCTACTGGTCGGATAAAACCTGACTCACTGATTTAAGAAGAAGAATAAATTTTAATACTAGTTTTACTCTAAATGTTGCTGGTGCAGCTTCTTTGTGCTTTACGTGACCGACAGATAAAGAGACATTGCCCTTTCTATATCGTGTAACTCTTACACAATATGAGTCCACAACAAAGCTTGAAATCAAGACATAATGTTGTTTGTTTAACTCTCATAACATTGTTTGATGGCTCACAAAGTTTAATGAGATTTATCTCACAAGAGTGTCAGTAATAAAACCTCACATGTTTTCCTGCCTTTTAGATCGTAACATCGTAATGGTTTATTTTGACACCATGTTCTAAAATGAAGAAATTCTTTGAGAATTGCTACAGGCAGTCAGAAATCTGAAAGTCTGACTGCCTGTCTTACTAAAGATTATTGTGTATTCCAGTTAATGGGAGGTCAGATAAGTAATTGATGGGTCTCCCTTGTTTGACCGAAAGGAATTTGACAAATTTTTACTTCCCAAAAAATTTATCGCATAATTTCATTTGCCAAATTATTACTTAGCAAAAAATCTACTCACAAAAAATTGTAACGCAAACCTCATGTTTGGGAAATGAACGTTTAAACTATAACTTGTTTACCAACTAGTACTTTTAACATTTTTTATTTAGTCAAATATTTCAGTTGGAAAAACCGTTTTTACGCAAAATCAATTAAGCCAAATATTTAGGTTTTCAATTCACCCTTTCCTATTCAGTCAAATGCTACAATGACAAAAATGTGAACTGCTAAGTGGGAAGGAGGTAAATCATAAATGTCGCTCAATGTGAGTTAGTCAAGCAAAACACTATCTAGTTCTATCTAGTTTTAACCTAACCTAATAAGTAATTATCCTAATCTAAATAGTTCAATTCCGGGTAACCTACTAAAAACAATCTCTTTTTTCTATTAATGCAAGTCGTTTCTGGCGCTCGGCACAGTTTTAACCTAACCTAACCTAACCATTTTTAACCTAATCATACTCCGAAATAAAATTGCTAATGTCCATTGCAAAAAAATTAAAATTGTAATGTAAAAATATTTTGCATTAAACAAATGATTATATTAAAATAAAATTGCATTTTTAAATTATATAATTCCCAAAAAATCTTATTTTTGCCTTAATATTTTTTGTCTTAACAAATCATTTCACCAAACGTTTATTGTCTGAAGATTGTTTGCTGTAATAAATATTTGATTTAATTACTTAGTAATATTTTGTCAAGTAAAAATTTGACCAAATAAAAATATGCGTACTAAAATCATTCGAAATATTGCAATGGTATAAAAAAAGGATGCTAAAATTTGTTTGGGTAATGAAATTTTATCAAAATCTTTTCGTCAAAACGGCAGGATCCCGTAATTGATAGATACCCAAAAGATCTACAAATGACGGCCGGGCCCAATAACAAAATGTTTTTTTTTTTTTCGATGGTCAGTTGGTCACCCATCCATGGACCTATCTCGGCAACCCGTGCGTCTGTTATTATTTAGCCGCGAGCCCCTACTATTTTGAGCCTGAGCTATTTAGGTCAGTATTTGAGCATAAAAACAGCAATATCACATAAATCACTTCCTATATCCTGCTAGCCCCATTAGGCTGCCCTCAAAATGGCTGTTTCCTTAAATTGCCTACATAGCTTAACCGAGATGATAGGCTGATAAAATACGTTATTTCCTTCCCTACACACATCATAATACCTACCGACACGATGTCTGTAAACGTAGGTTTGGCTTAAGTTACTTTTTAAGCAATTCTCTGTAAATCTTTCATAATTAATAACCTTTCACAGATGTTGAGATATTAGGCATACCTGTATTATTTATTCACTATAATAACTAAAGTTCAATTTGAGATACCAGTAAGTGAGACGTATGGCACATGAAATATCCTGTGGTAATATCAAAGTTTTAATGTATAAAAAGAAGTTCTGAATATTTAAAATTCAGATGGAAACCGTACATATTGAAAGCTCCATTATTCTCTCTTATGTGTGTCTTCTTGTACTCATTATCTAAATTCAGCTGATTCATGAAATGATTCTGACAAATAAATTACACTTCAAAATGCCAATCCTCACTGAATCACTGACCCGTAACCCGAATGATGTTGATTATATAAACAAAAAGGCCGTTTCGAAGTCCTCCCTCATTATACGAAAACAAAACATCGGCTTATCATAATTATCCGCTTCTACCACTTGACTTTTAATATTCACTCTCTTTCGGTAATGGCTACCATAAATTATTTCGGGCTCGCGGTTTTAAAATACTCTATTCTCATTTTTTATCTGTGAATTTTCTCGTATTTATGAACTTTTTCGTCGTTAAGTTGGCAGTTAAAATGCTAATTTAGGAACGGCTGCTGATAGTACTGTTTACGAATATGTTTCTTATGTTATAGAAAACATGATTGAATTTCGACAGCTGACTACTACAAAATGACATTTTGTCATTGATAATCGTTATTGTTTGGAATAGTTACACATATTTTGGATTGACATAAAGATGCCGAAATGCTTAAGTAAATCCTGTTGAACGTCGTCTTAGAAATATAAAACAAATTGAAATCAATTGTCATTTTTCTAGTCCCTGTTACTGTATGTGTCATCCCACTGCTGGGCAAAGGCAAGGCGTCTCGCCATGACTTCCAAATCCTTCGATCCAGGGCAATGTGACAAACTTATCGTTTTAGTCCCTAGTTAAAAATTAAATATTGCCTTTTGCATTTTATAAAAGTCAGGTAATCTCGTACATAAGATTTATTGCCTAGTCACAACCTTTAGTAAGTAAAATTAAGTAAGAAGAAGTAACTGATTTAATTCTGTCTCATAAAATCTACTGAGGGCAAATAGATAAAACTCGCGTAATCCAAGGATTCCTTTTCCACTCAAAGATTTCAGCAGACTAAAGATTGCAAAGTACTAGGATCACAGAAACGTGCGGAGCGCTCAATATTTAGACGAATAGTGAAATCGAATTGCTCTATGTCTCAGTTCTGAAAACACATTTACAAAATTATAGTAGAGTCCCGTGAAAACAAAAACGATAGAAGACTTTCATGTCGTGTTTAAAATTATAATTTATTACAAGACTAAAAAATAAATGGGTTACCAGTTTATTTCATGAAGTTGAGAATTATTTGTATTGAAACATTGAATAAATGTAGGTACAAAATAGTCGTTCAAACAATCTTTGTACACAAATATTAGCTTGTAAACTTTACATACTCATACATACACATTGAAAGTTCTTAAGAAACTCACAGTAGGTTCCACCGAAGTTTCTTAACCGCCGGTGATAAATATTTACCGACCGTGTAAATTAAACGAGAGGAAGTTTGTATACTTTACTTTTAGAATCACATTCTTAGAGAGAACCAGAGGGTACGCAGACGCCTCGGCGGGTGCTGATAGCCACGGTATCATCAACACGATGTTTTCCGAACAAACCAAGCATGTCTTCGTTCACTCATTCACCGACAAAAATAACGTGTAGAAACTGATGGATTTGAATGATGTTCCATGGCAGAAGTAAGTGCTGAACGCGCTTTCAGTTCATAGAACTTTAATGGTACTGCTTTCTCTAGACGCAGGAGCAGTGATTCCACGTTCTATGGGAACCTGAACCACGGTAGATAGAAAGTTGATGACTGCAGAGACAGACCGGTTGAAATGATTCGCTGGTGCCACATTAGGGTCTTCCGAAAATAGTCATCCAGCACCCCAATTACATACCATATTTTAATCCCAATCCGAATGATTTCGAACAAAATTTTTAATCCTTATATCAATATCATATTTTTTTAAAAATAATATGAAGTAATTTATTGGAAAGTATAACATAACATTACGCCTGTAATCCCCGAAGGCTCAGGCCGAGGTGAACCTAATATCTAAGTCCCATACAGTGGGGGCCGAGCTTATTCCCAACAACCGGGCACAAATCCAGACTCCGTGCCTGCTACTGAGAAATTACTGATGGTAAAACAGAATAACACTTTTGCCCGATCTGGGAACGAAAGCAGCACCTCGTTCTCAGCAGTCACGCTCGCGGCCACTAGACCAACGTTGTTAAATTCGCAAACTGAGTAAGGTATAGCCAGTACTATTAAATTTGAGTGAATCTTTAAATTTGAGTGTGTTGTGATTTAAACCGGATAGTTTTCATTTTAGCTTTTAGCTTTGGCCCTTATACTACAGAATTTATAAAAAGTCAACAAGACAAATACAGTCGAAAGCAACCCCCTCCGTTTTCGTTCAAAAAATCACCAGTATTACCCCTACAGCGCAAAAAGAGCAGATAGAAACAACTAGACAATCAATTTCACAGCGAAAATCTTTTCTCTTGACTTGGTGTTATCGCCCTGAGTGACAGGATCGTTCGAATGATAAACGATGTGATGTGCGATCCGCCGATTGTACTCCCTGCATTATAGATACGTGTTTTTGTGTTCCATTACCGTTATTTATCATAGCGGTATGATATATCGGTATTTTTATTGTGTAGGTTCTGTGAGCTCTTCCGTGTTGATATTTTTATCGGGACTAAAAGGAAATTCTGTATAGACGTCGGGTTTCAAGGTTAAATAAACTGGTTTATAAGTATCTTATTGCAGGTTAAAAGCTCCGCAAGTTTTATTCGATCATTATATCAATCATCATTGTGCGTTCTCATGTTCTAAGTTAGTCAGACACGTATGTAATACGTATGTATTTACAGAATTTTAATCATTAAAATCATAAATATAACCCTCTTGAGTTCATTTATCCTATTGAATGACTATCAGAATATTATGTGTCGAAACCTAATTTGAGTTCAAAAGCTTCATGTTTTGCGTTCGCTTTTTTTTTAAGCCCGTATTGTCTCACTCCTGCGCAAAGGCCTCCCCCATACCTTCCACTACTTACGATGGTGTGCTTCTCGCCATTTCGCAAGTAAGCCATCCAATACGTCCCGCCATCTTCTCTTCGGTCTATTGCGTTCGCTTAGTGGAGAAAAAACATAACAGCCCGCCTGTAGGCCGAAGGGTTAAGCAGAAGTCTAACAGTACTCCAGTTATGTTGAAGTCCTATGTAATAGGGGGCGAGCCTATTGCCTTCAACCGGGCACAAATACAAACTTCGTAGCTGCTACAGAGAAATTCCAGATGGTAAAACCCAATGACAGTTAAAACATAAATAATTTATAGGAAAGGAAATGAGTCTTGGGGTGGAGACCGCATGTCGGCTAGCTCATAGTGGGACGTTAGATGGTCCAAGAGGTGGCTGTGAGAGACTGATTGCGGAAGACGGAGAACGAGGTGTTGTGGCGAGCTTACACTGACTTAAAAGAGTCGTCGACAAAGAATAAACCGAAAAATACGTTTATTTCCGTATTTTCATTCCAGAAAATTGAGTAGTTTTGTATTGGCCTTTAATAGTGTTAATTTTAAGCCAACTATAAAAAAATACCGAATGTGAAATTCTAAAAACAAACAAAAGAAGAATTAACTCCAACAGAATAAATAACAACATTTTGTAGGCCATGTTTGTTTGTTTTGATGAAAACAGTTTCATTGAATTTCTATTTCAATTTGTGATTGTTTTTCGTTAGAACACAATGGTATTTGTTTGTTATTTTTATTAAAATTAAGGGATTTATTTTTGCACGTCAAAACTATGACGTGTTGAATGTTGTAAGTAAATAAACGATAAATTTAAATAATGGAAATGAAATAAAACGCAGCACAACTATATTGGGGTCGGTTTTCAGTCTAATCGGATGCAGCTGAATACCAGTATTTTAGGGAGTGACTACCTATCTGACCTCCACAACCCAGTTAGTCCTGGGTAACCAAACCCCTAGGTAAGACTGGTTTTCCATCTCAATACCTAATGCTTGGTGGTAGATCTTAAAAGCTGACTTTATAAAATAAACAAATAAACGAACTAATCAGAACGCTTCGCTTATATTTCCCTAGGTGATTGTAACACTTTCAAAGTAGTGTAGTGTAATAATGTAAGGTCGTTGGAGCGTGAATTTGTTCTTGGAATATGCAAGTTATCAAGAAATTCCGGAGCTACAATTCTCACCGTGTATAATTCTCACCTCTTCAATATTGGAAGTCGGTAACAATTTCTAATATCGGCGGCAGGCAGCCGATATGAGATCGGCGCCGTGAGTGAGGAATATAAACTGAATTTCAGCGTCAACTTCGTATTTAGGTGACGCTAAGTATTGCGATTGAAATTCCTAGGTAGACTGGGAAACTGGTTTACTTGACTTTACTTGAGTTTTGTGAATTTAATTCTTTTGTGAGACACATTATCATTTACTTTTTTGTTTACAATGTTTTTCATGGGACTTACTATTTCAATACATAACGTATTTGAAATTGCTCTATTGCAAAACGTGGCTGCTGCAGGTACTGAAAATCTCAAACGGTGAAAATACAATAATTTAATTGGTACTTATGTGTTTGAGCCGTTTGGGATTGAAACACTTGGGCCTTGGGGACTGAGTGCCCACCTAGTATTTCGGGATATTATAAAGCGGTTGGTCGACTCTTCACGTGACCAGAGGGCGGGCCTAATTTCAGGCCAAAGAATCAGCATTGCCATCCAACGGTGCAATGCTGCCAGCCTTCTGGGCACTTTTCCTGTTGAGAGCAAAGTGGACGAATTTTTTGACGCCCTGTAACCCTTTTGATACTTGTACATATTTTTATTACTATTATAGATTTAAACGTTATTGAAAACCACCTTTTATTGCAGGTCTTGTTCCAAAAAAAAAAACACTTTCTTTCGCCTCTATCGTACTCACTATCATTAAAATAATATTTTTTATGCTCTGAATGATTTTATTTACGAGAAATGTTTGGAGAAATATTTGTTTATTTATTTTACACTTCAAGCACAGAGGCGGACTTAATGCCATAGGCATTTTCTACCAGTCTACCTTTGCGTGATGCAGAGACAAGCAGTGGTAGGTGTATATTTAAAAAAATATATAAAAATTAAAATGAAATAACTTAACTTACTTACTTAACTTATAATGTAAGTAAGTGTAGTGTGTGTAGTGTAGTTTGTTTTATCTTATGAACATATTATTAAAAAAGTCTAGCTGGAAGGTACAATCACAAACGGTATGAACTTGAACACGTGCTAACATCATACGTATTATAAATATGTGACGCCTACAAACACGCGCGTTTCCTTATTTATCCTACTTATTTGATTTTGAACGGGTCGTGAAGAATACTTGTCATATTGACGTTTTTAGACGTTTGTAATGACCTACCTATATATTGTGTAGGTGTTTTGGAATTATATTTTTAGTAAAATGTGACAATTGGTGACGTTGATAATGATATTTTTTTTTATATCTTTAGTTGTTCCCCTTGTTGTCCCCGTTGTTGCCCTTTATAAGGCAGAGAAAACTGGAAGTGGTAGAAAAACGAAATTTATGTATATTAATAAGGATATTTTTAAGATTTAAAACTTTTTTTTTTAAAACAATATATATATATATATATATATATATATATTTAAATCTCTGGAATATTTGGTAGGGGTAAATGTGCCACTGCCCATACTAAAGTGGCACGTATATTGATATGTGCCACCAACAAAATTATTTTTTTAAGGTAAAGGCAACTTAAAAAGGGCATCATCTGTCTAGCCTTATCCCAAACTATGTTAGGGCCGGCTTGAAGTCTAACCGGATGCAGCTGAATACCAGTATTTTACCTGGAGCGACTGCCTGTCTGACTTGCAAAACCTATTATCTGTGTGAATATCCCTTGGTAAGATAGGTTGTCTGACTACTCGTAACGACTGTCAAAGATCTACAAATACCATAATTTTTTAGGTAAAAATTGCTTCAAGACCCTGATCAACAACGATTTAAAGCCGATAAGTTCTACAGTAACTTACAATGTCAGTTCATGTTAATCCTTAAAATCGAAATAGATTTTAAGGGTTCTAACATAAAGTAACAATTCTAATTAACAAATAGATTGTGATACTATTCAAGTTGTTTTCAAGGACACCTGTTCGGCTCAGCTGTACCATTCAATTTTCTTTTATGTCCTGAACGAGTTTCTGAATGACTTTGTTATTAGTTAGACATAATGTAGAATCTAGTATCTATTCTCTGCTATTTGGCAATTATTTCAAATGAAATTAACAAAGAGATGGTTTCTATAACGAAAGCAAATATTTGGTCATGTGGCTACAAAAATCAGATTTTCAGAAAGAAAGATACTAATGGTTCCAGAGCGCTCCACTACACAACTTATAGCGTAGCACTGTGCTACGGCGTAGCAAGCTCTGTGCTACGCCGTAGCGCGATCTGTGTTATGGCGTAGCGAGCTCTGTGCTACGGCGTAGCACAGTGCTGCGATGAAGTTGGCACTGTGTTACCCTACCCTACTCATTTTAATACTTTGTTTTAATTGACTTTCTTGATTCAAAAGTAATTTAAGTTTTTTTTAGTTCATCAATAATGGATGAAAAAATACCCTTAACCGAAACTCACTTGTTCTCCCCGTTATTGCGAATAATTTTTTGTCTAGTACATACTTTCTAAATACGGAGATATTGGGGGTCAAAATTCCAAGTTTTTCAGAAGTTTTTTTTTATATACGGGTTTTCAATTTGATATATTTACTTTAAATACCTCCACGACCCCGTACTATTCAATGCATCAATCAGCGAAATGTTTTGTGTGCGTTACATTGAGTTCTACCTTAAAACCTGATTTTTCACCACAAATGAGAAAGTCGTTTCCCAGCAATAATTTTTGCGTAAAGTTACTTAGTTTGATGTCCAGAATGCTTGGCTGGCGGCTTCGTGAAGGGTCCGTTTACACCTTGTATAATACAATGATGACTGAGTTACGTACAAGCTACAATTTATAAAATTAATGAACTCGCAGTTATCATGATGATACGCTGTTCTCAATATAAAACGTTAGCTGCTTCGATATTTCCCTACATTATTCTTCCCCAGCGCAGGAATTTCTCCTGCAATGAAAAAAAGGAGAATAAAGTGAAAGGTTAAAGACTGCTCTAATAGCGATACACTTTATGTAAAGGTAAACCTGTTCATCTTATGTAAACTATGTAAATTATTCAAGTATTCGTATTTACAATTCAATGCATCGGTGTCTTTCAACTGTGTAACTGTACTTTGTTTTAAAAGGGGTATTTTGAACCGAGCTCTTTTTATCACTGTTTGAATTTATAGTGGCTGTAGGTTTTTTTATACTTTAGACCAGATTCTGATTTCATTATTTGATCATAGAACGACTTAAAGTACTATTAGGGTATTTCCATTGAAAATCAAATCTTTTAACTTAACAAAGAATGACGCCCATATCTCGGTTCTAAAATAAGTCAAATAAGAGAAAGCACAACCACTGTCTTCAACCTGCCTGCAACGTGTCGTGAGATACTTCAGTCACATTGGCCTCAGAGGTACCAACAATATGGAACGGCTAATAGTGACTGGAAAAATAGGGGGCAGAAGTCCTACGGGCCAAAGTCCAAAACGGTGGTTTGGTCAAATATCCATAAAATTCGACATTCCTATCCGCACCGCCCTCCACTAGTCCACTGGCAGGCCGTAACAGATGGAGAAAAACTGTTGACAAGTTGAAATGGGGTCATGATTCTCAGCATTGAAAGAGCGATTGAGAAGAAGAAGTTCTAAACTTCAATGACTTAATTCAGAAACTGGTAATAAGTCCTGATTATTCAAGTATCTACCCTCTATTGTTTTTTGTTCCAAGTTTGCATGATGGTATTATTTTTACTTTCAAGGATATTTTAGAAGAGTTTTAATATATACATTTCATGCACGAGTTGTTTGTTATTTTCATGAAAATTATCTAACTCCCACATAAATATTAAGCGCAAAAAGTTACCGTATTTTTAAGCAAATCAAAACGTTTCAAAACTAATTCCACATAAAAGTTACAATAATTCCTTCGACTGGACTAAATCACATTTCAAACTTCAACTCGACTAAATTGCATTAGTTCAGTTTTTCCAGACATTTCGCCATCCATGTTAGTTCGAATGCGGTAGACAAATGGTACAATTTGTCCGAGTGAATCAAAATATGGTAGCGTCTCTCTAAGGGCCTTACCACACTGGCGATTTAAAATGTGTTTGCAACGCAGCGATTAGTAAAAGATGCCGTAAACCAAACAGATTGGGAGCAGCCCAGATTGCGGACTGTGGGCTTTGACAGATAATGTACTGAAATATCTGACATCGCAGTAAGGTCCATTACGCCAGGTTTGACAAACTCGCTGCCTGCGTAGCGAACACGCCACGTTCGCAAAACGAGACAAGCGAGTGTACAATATTATAACCTCGTCGCGCGTTCACGGTTAGTTCACTTCCAACCCGTGGAGAGCCTGTTCACAAATGGCCGCGCTAGAAACATGCTGGCAATCCGTCAGTGTGATAACGCTCTAAGTTGCCATCATTTGCTGCGGCGACAAAAAGTTAATGTTGATTCACCGCCACCATTAAGTTGTCGAATATATTTTCTTCTTTCCGATTAAGCTGGGTTTTTGATGTAATAAATCAGTTTCTTTAGATTACACGAGGGTTCTTGGTGGTTTTTAAGACGGGTAACCATTTTGTTGTTTATCCTGATGGTTTTATAGAGTAAATAATTAATTATTAGTTTCACTACCTCTGGTTAAATTCCAGTTAACTTATCTGGAGACAGATACATAGAGCCATAAAATAGATAATTTATTTATTTATTAAAACTTTATGCACAAGTAAAATAAACCGTACAAAGGCGGACTGAATGCCATAGGCAATTTCTACCAGTCTACCTTAGGGTGATGCAGAGACAATATACAGTATCTGCAATAACAGAAAAAAAAGACTAGAAAATATTTATTAACAAAAAAATATAAGAATAAATACTTATATACATACATATATTAAACTTTATAAAGTTAAGAGAGATAAACAAGAAAAACTACAACAATTTAGTTCTGAGACGAATCTGCCAACTTCTTGTGTATATGTTCACGAGCTTTCACTTTGAAAGTGGGCTGACTGGTCACCGTCCTGATACTCTGAGGGAGCGCATTCCAAAGGAAAACCGCCTGGACAAAGACTTCTTTCTTTGTAGATCTAGATTATTAGATGTATTTAATTGAAACCTTACTATATATTGTATCTATAATCCTTTAACACAAAGCAAATAGTATAAAATTCCCAATAGTAATGAATTCCGCAAACAGACAAAAGACATTGTGAAAACGGTATTCAATTCCGTTTGGGGGTAGTTCAATAATTTTTCCGTTTCCATTGTGCTGTAGTCACATAATGAGTTAATGTCTCGATTGCTTTTCGATCGGACGTCCTTTCGTGTTATATGATGTAAAATAACGGATAATTTTGAAGGCAATCTTTATTTAGTTTGGATATATTCCAAGTTATGTTGAGAGTTTTAAGGATATTTTTGTTCATAGAATGATACATTATTGATGGCGATTTAAATGCTAATTAATGCCAAAAAGACCACACCCCGGTGTGGTCTTTTTGGAATAGGAATAAGTTATATTTCCTTATAAATATTATAAATGTGAAAGTTACTATGTCTATCTGTCTGTTAACTTGCTACGCAAAATCCGTTCTGCTGTTAAGAACGGATTTTGACGAAGTTTGTCATACAGATATGGGTACATTTATCCTGGTTGAAATTTCCCATGCGAGCGGCACCGTGGGATATTTAACATAAATATAAGATATCTATCTTGTGTAACTGCTGCACACCAGTATAAGTATTTATTACGATGTTACAAGATGTTAGGGTTTTAGACAACTATGTAGTACTACAATATTTTAATTTAGTCTAGGCACCTTAAATCTAACCTATCCTATCTATCTTTCTATCCAATGCAAAAGACGAATTGTGCGTCCGACCTCAACGACCGCCGAACAAAGAAGAACGTTTTAAAACCGTCGCCCGCCATTTCGGCACACTGACAGCTTTACCACAGATAATCACACAAATTCAACCGTCGGTGTTGCGAGCACATTTAGTCGATTGCAATAAATAACCGATAATAAAAATAAATTAAATTAAAATCTAATTCGCATTATATCGTATCAAATACTTATTATTCACATGGGAACCTAACACTTGGAATATTATTTGAAACGGCACACTTTCTTTCTAAATTACAGACACGACTACATAACTACACGGTGCTATTTGCCAAACGTTTTATGTATGGGCCCTTAAAGAGGGAGTGAAATTGGCGGAGAACACAATAAAGGAACAGGTCAATGACTGCTACGTGATCGAAATAGGGAACGTTCACAACGGTTGGAAATTACGTCACACGTGTTGGGTCTAATGATGGCTGAGATTTGATTGTAGAAAGAATCTACCTGCCTAGACTTAGCTCAAGTATGTCGGGGTAGGCTTCCAGTCTTACCGAATACAGATGAATGGATAATATCTATGGCTAACCATTTTATGATTTGTTGATTAACCAGAATGAAAGGGACAAAAACTGTCTCGTTAGTCGAGTGGTCGGAAGCGCGACTGCTGAGCATGAGGTTCTGGGTTCGATTCCCTGGTTGAGCAAAGTGTTATTGACTTTTTTCATCAGGAATTTCTCAGTAGCAGCCATGGAGTCTGAATTTGGCCCGGCTGATGGCAATATGCTCGCTCCCTATTACATGGGACTTAAATATAACTGGAGAAATGTGGGTGTACTATAATTTGGTACACCTCTGCCTAACAAACGTGATGTTCTGTTATGTTATGTTATGAAAGGGACAAAACACCGAAATATGCAAGATAGTGACGGAGTGTGCCCACGACACTCCGTCACTATCTTGCATATTTTTATGCACAAAAATGAACTTTGTGAGTAAGGTTATTACAGCGGTTATTACAGGCTGATTAACCCTATAAAACAGGTTAACCTTTACTCTAGGGTTCTTCCCCTAATCCTAAAAATATCTCGATTAAAACCCTAACACGGGTAACCTTTTCCGTCATTGGTCGTTAGTGTAAACTTGCCTTTACGGGCGCTTAATAAGATCATAGCTATATTAAGCGGTGTTTGAAAAGAAAATACATTATATCACATGGTTACTAAATACTAGTTATTGAAAGATTTCTTGGTTGTCTTGAACGATATTTGATGACCATTATTTGCCGTTTAGGGCATGATGGAAAGTTATTTGTGATGTGAGTTAGGGTTTACTTGAAGATAGTTTAACGGGTGTTCGCAGTCAGTGGTCTATCACGTACTTGATTCTCGCTTTCTTGCCCTACCTACCCCGGTAGGATTTACAGAATCCTATGTGCTAAACTTAAATCGAAGTTTGCCCCACACTAGAAATTCCTCCTATATCGTTGGTGCGTGACAAACAGCCAGACCCGGAACAACTACCTATAGGCCATACAAATACTTGTTCTGTGCGGGGATTGAACCCGCGGCACGTAGCATTGCAGCCAGTCGGTCAGCCACTCTGCTAACCGTGCCGTCGAACTCCACAAACTCCTTTTTCTTTGTTAATGATACATTTGGCCAGATACGTATAGTACTCATTTAGTGGTCTGTTATTAAAATGTATTATCTACATCATTTATGTTTCTAGAGTGCACACTTGTTTCATCATCATCATCATCATTTCAGCCGAAAGACGTCCACTGCTGGACATAGGCCTCTCCCAAGTGTCGCCACATTGACCGGTCCCGTGCGACTCGCATCCAGCGGATCCCTGCAACCTTCACCAGGTCATCGGTCCACCTAGTGGGAGGCCTTCCAACGCAGCGTCTTCCAGTTCGCGGTCGCCACTCCAGAACTTTTCGGCCCCATCGGCCATCCGTTCTGCGAGCAAAGTGCATTGCCCACTGCCACTTCAGTTTGGCTATTTTTCGGGCTACGTCGGTTACCTTGGTTCTCTTGCGGATGTCCTCATTTCTGATTTGATCACGCAAGGAAACTCCGAGCATAGCCCTCTCCATTGCCCTTTGGGTGACTTTAAGACTTGTTTCGCACATTCAAAAATTATAAAGAACTTGGTGATAGACGAACTATAAGTAAGATAATAAAATAGTAGTTTTTCTTAGAAATCTTAAAAACGGTGTCTCTGTAATTAAATATATCACAAATCTGAAAGAAACAGTATAGGTCGATTATGCTATGCTTTGTGAATGATCTATAACTATTTATTTCTTTGATTTCAGGTACTGTATGCATGACCGTAACTAATAGAAAGAAAGAAAGAAGAAAGAAAAATATTTATTTGTCGCAGGGACATGACGTGCATACAAACAAAATAACTTAATAATAATCATACAATAACACACATAATAATCCACGCATTGTGTAGCTGATGAAGCACTGATAAACTATGTTTTTAAAGGTAAGTTAATAAGCCTGTTTACATGAAATCAAGAGATAGGCTTGATTAGAAAAACATTTTGTTTAGGTTTTTCTGAGTATTTTGCTCTCTTCACATTATATTTATAAACAGATCATAAAATGACGGCGCGGCTGGCGCAGTGGTTGAGCGGTTGCCTGCTGCGTTGCATGTCGCGGGTTCGATTCCCGCACAAAAATATTTGTATGGCCTACAGGTCTGGTTTGTGTATATGAGTTTATGTTTGTAAACGCACCCACGTTACAGGAGAAATTCCTCGTGTGGGGGGCAATGTTTGAAAAACAAACCCCCTTTCTCATTAACGGACATTCCCTCGCTCATACATTGTAACCTCACGCATTTTTCTCATGGGAGGAGGCAGAAATCACAGAACGCATATACGCACATCGCCCACGTTCATGCATCTCTATCATCTCCCATTCACTCATTCTAGCTTCCATTCTACCTTTAAATACGGTACGTACGGTTCAATTCCCAGAACTAAATGGCTATTATAAAAATTAAGCTCTCATTAAAATCTGTCGCCCATCGCTCACACAGGATGTAGGTGTGTCAGAAAATATTATCAGAAATATTCTAAGATATTCTATTTCAGTACCAAATGTGCGGCATTGCTTGTTACGTTCGATCCCTAACACGTTGTTAACGATTCTTGGGACCACCCACAGGTATTTGATGCTTATTTGCTTTTAGAACGATAAATAATTGTGAATATTTTCTGTTGTGGGTGTGGCAAAAGGGCAACATATGAATTTTTTTTACGTTTAATATCATGCTTGTTACACAGCTCGCAAAATTGTGCCCACACATGTTGCCAGTTATTGTTTGCAAGAGTCCATTAGACCATTAAAGGCACTTTTGAATGTCAAAAAAACAATAAAATGAAGCTACAGTCCCAGTCACAAAGCATAATAATTTGTGAAAGTACTGTAGTTACCCATTCCAAGGTCTCCATGCAGAAGAATGGGCAATAAACTCCTTGAAAACTCTTTTAAATCAAGATATTGTTACAAAAACTTGGTTACATCATTCATGTTGAATCGAACCCAAGGCCAGCCGTAGCGCTTTGAGACCACTAAACCAACAAGGCAATTTGTAATTTCTATGTAGAAATGAATGATTTCTATATTGCTTAGTTAATTGGCTTACAGAAAAATCTGATAGCAAAGGGTCGCCAGTGTCACCAACATCTATGGACATCTACAACCCCAAATGCATCGTAGGTGCATTGCTGTCTCAGAAAATTAATTTAATAAAAATGGCCTCAAAGCGATACTTCAGCCTTCTTTTCAACTTAAAACACATCACAAACACGAAACTTATCGACAAAAGTCTGCCAAAATGATTTCGAACATCGATAGAAAGTTCGCACGAAGTCGCACGGTATCAGATGTATAAATAGACCCAATTAATTAGTGCCAGAGACTCTTTGAGAGTTTTAGCTAACTCCGGGATACTTCGGATTAGCGATATATTATTTATACGAATGAAATGGCTGGAGTTATTTTAGAAGTTAAGAATAGGACTGGCGGATTCTGTTGGAATGGAAAAGTGACTGTAACACTTCTTAGTTTGGTCTAAACTCAGCGTTCTAGCTAGAAGGTAGTGAAATTACATTTACTAATTAAAAATCATCATTTGCCTTGCCTTTTCCCAACGATATTGAGGTCGGCTTCCAATCTGACCGGATACCAGTAATTTACATGCCTATCTGAACTTCTATCTGACCACCTTACTAATAAAAAATAATCCATGTAAAATAGTTTTATAACTTCCATGTCATTTTTTTTTTTTAATTATAGAACCTTCTTCCGTGTCACGTCCGTATTTTAAGATCAAGCTTCCGTATCAGTTATTTACCTTAGAAACGGAACTCTAAAGCAGCTTTCTAGATTCATACAAGCATACCCTCACGTCTCTCTTGCTTCATAACTTCACAACGACACGTGCTACAATTGTCTACATACATGAGTACATCATTTCCATGTGACTACATACGCACCTTACATTTCACTATCAACGAATCACAGCACATCTCACAATGCACCGCTTGAATCTACATCAAATGTCAATATTATTCATTGAAACGTCTTCGAAACGCATCTATTTCTGTTTATTCATCTATTACAGTGAAGCAGCAATACTTGTTTGCGTTTATTGGGATTGTTTTCGATGTCAGACTCAAAGACAGGCACGTTTCTATCTGATCGCCTTGTGAGATGGCGGGTGGTGTTGTGTCTCTAGTTGGTTTAGGGTTTAGGTTTCTTGTTGTTTCAATATCTTGAAGAATTCAAGTAATTACTGTGGTCGTCATGTCGGTCCTTCGAGCCGGATCTTTGTGGCCAGCGTGTTTATGATATTAGTGACAGTGTCTTAAAACAATATAATAAGAAATGTATTCGCATGGCCATTAAATTAATGAAATGTAGATGAGCATAGGTTTTTAATATTGGTTGAGGTGTTTTGTTAAGTTTTTTAACACTACTTTAAAAATAGAGGTAGGGTCGTTTTATCTTAATGTACAAAGGGCTGGTGTCCGAAGTTTAGTCAACTTAGCTATTTTTTTGTATTTTTTAAGCTGGTTGTTAGAATATTTTTTTTGTTTTTCTGATATTTCCAGTAACTGTACAGATACCTGAAAGAATTCTACCGTAATCAAATATAAACTGACAATTTTATAGGCTTAGTTGCTGAGACATTTTCCAACAAAGGTATATTTTTTAGAGCAGTAAATTGTATTTTCAATTTTCGTAGAACTTAAGGACTAAGGCGAAAACTATTGTAATGGATATAACTTGTCTTAAATTTTAAGCATGTTTTCTAGCTAACTTATTTGAGCATTGAAATGTGTGCTTAGTACCTTACTACTTTGTTTTATTTTATATTTCTAATGGAAGATTCAAACTTTTGGAAAGAGGTTTGTTTTATTGTTTCTGTTTAAAGACAAAGGCACAGTTTTGTCAACCTTATTTTATCAAAGACTTAAACCACGAGTAGGCATTGTCTAGTTCTGTTGTTGGCAGGGGATCATTTGGAATAGGACACTATTAAGGTACCATGTTTCTGTCAGGATAAGACGACTCATTACTATACAAGCCATAGCCAGGTTTCTGTTTTTAAGTTGTGAATACAAGTATAGAACCTTTTTGTCGTTTAAGAAAAAATAAATCAATTACATAATTATACATTCCGCGAATTCTGCAAATGAAAAATTTGAACATTCCATTTTAATTCTGAAACATTGTTTAATAAATTTTTGTTCATGTCAACAACACCATACTACAAAGTACTAGGAATGTATGAAAATAATAAAATCACAATGAAAACACGTAGCGTAGTGTCACGTTTTGTGTTTCCAATTTGCAAAGCCCTATTGTTTGTCGGTGGCGCGTCGATGTTGTATCGATACCAGCGAACAATTACATGCAAGCTGCTTTTTTATGTAATTCTGGTACCTGAATGCTTTGTTGTGGGGAATAACGAGTTGAACATACGTAGTTTTTGTTAAAAAAAATATTACTTTTCAACTACAAAGCTCGTATTTAGTTAGGGAAAGAATCTATTTCTCAGATAGAATTTAATTAATTCTATATCGAAGCTCATTAATAACTATTGTTAATTTAATTGTGTTTGTAGATACTTATCTCAAATCTTAGCGTTGCAAAAGAAAATGTTTGGCTTCACAATTAAGTATTATTATGACTAAATTCAATTAGGTACTAATGTTTATTTTTTAAGTAACACTGCATGCGGTCTTGGCAGCAAAAGCTAGCAGAGGAGATCCTGTAAAACGAAAATAACCCAAAAGTGAATATCCTCTTGATTTACTAGACGACTAACGACTAGAGATAAACTAGCTAAGACAAGAGAGATAAGATACTCAAATATGTTGCTACTCGTACCAATCCAAATGCTTTTTGCCCTATTGCCAAATTTATTTATCCATTACAGACTTGGTATGCACAAGTCTTATCTATCAGTTTTCGTACCCAGAAGACACCGCATCGACATGTAAATCAGATACGGTTCCGCATACTGACGGGGTCAAGCAGGCCCCCGAATGTGTCAAGTGGTGTCCGAATCATTTATATACGTTAAGGACGAGATAAATGAAAGGAAGCAGGGTTTGTGGAGCTGTAGTTGTGAATGTGGATATTAGAGGGCCTAAACATAGTGACTTTCATCGCTGCTAAAGGTGATGGAAAAGTCCAACATATTACTAAACTGACATATATGCCAAAGCCGGTGTAGAAGAACGATTTGCTTTGAAGGCAAATGAAAGTTCTTCGGGAGCAGGCTCGAACAAGTGGAAATTATCATGAGTTGAAAATATGCCATAGGTATATAAAAATATCGGTTTCGTGCCCTATTTTTCTTCTATGCATGTCGATTGACTTAAAATTAAATTCATGGCATGTGGCATGTTAACCAAACATAACTCCAATTATAACTAACCTTTACCGAAGATGGATCATCTTAGATACATCAAACTAGTTAATTTAGCACAAAGTTTAGCGTGTTATTGGATGGCATAAATTATGTATACAACATGTGTCTAAACTTCACATATGACAAACTGATTAAACTACTTAAGTCGCTCCATTTTTGTATCCACCTCATTGTGGCATCCCTATAAGTGACATTTATTTTGAAAATTAGTTAAAAACAATGTTTTTTTTTAAACCTTGATTAAGACGTTTGGAAATGGAACTGGGCTGGCCACATCAGTCGCATGACGGAGGAGCCCATAGCTCCGCCGGCATGCGGCATGCTAAAGTAACAACACAATGGGTCCCAAACAGCAGCAAACGGCAACGCGGCAGGCCCAGAAGGAGATGGCGGGACGAACTTGACTCTTTTCAAAAAGATTGACAAACAACAGCACTGGATAGGGATAATTGGAAGGAGAAGTAAGGCCTTTGCCCTGCAGTGGGACACAAATGGCTGATAATAAAAGACGTTTCTAGACGATTACTCTGAGAAGAAAAACTCAGCGGTTAATTTTTTTTTTAAAGTGTGTACAATTACATTGTGTACAATTACACTGGTCTAATGAGGTCGGCGCCACACAGGTTTCCTACGCCGACTTATGAAATATCATACGCCAAAAAATAAAAGATAAAATAATAATTATTTGTACAATATTTTTCTATCGTATGTAGTCGATTCATGTTCGTTAATTGTAAAATCATTCATTGCATTTAGGCCGATAACTAGTACATTTTGAATTCCGCCCGCTCTTTGCACCTTACGTAGTTTACTTTATCAATATTTAATTTAACAGTCTCTCCATCCCTACAAGTTCTAATTTACCCCCAATTCCTCATCTCGAGCCTACTCTAATCAATAGCAGCGCATCTGCCTAGATGTGGCAATAAATCAGAACTTGCCAACTTGCCATCTGCCACATCTGGAAGTCGGCACAGATGGCGCTGTCGCCGCGATCCACCACACTGATGACTTACGGGCCTAGTTCTCAAATATGTTGGAGGCCGTTGTTAGAATTTAATTTTAAGCTTTTTGAATTTAAGATGTCTTTTTGAAACATGCGGATCTAAATACTTTTTACCGAGATTGTTTAGACAAAACTGAACATTATACAATGTAGTTAGTCCTGAGTTCGATTCCCGGGTCGGGAAAAATGTTACTGTGCTCATATAATTGCTCACAAATCAAGAGAAATTGTATATCCTCACAGTAACATTTTATAACATTTTATATATTCCCGGTTAACCCGGCAATACTAGCCAAAGCCTCGCCCCTATCACATAATAGGTAACTGTCTGCATGTAATTTTTTTATTTTGCAAATATGGGTACGGTACAGTAGTAAAAAGTAGGTTTAGACATATTTTAAATCAAGTTACTATTAGGTATTATTACTTTATTTCATTTTAGACGACTTAACCCGACAATTCAAAACATTCGTGGGCACAAGACAATAGATTCCCGATGACAAAGAACTTTCGTCCGTGTGTAAGTCTTGTGGGGTGAGGTGACTAATTGTTGTCCTACAGTTCTCGCTGACTTGTTAGAAAATCAAATCATTATCATGTCTTTGCTGTAGACTGTAGCACAGAGAGAACGCAATTAGGTTATGTGTTTTAAATCTCCCTGTGAATGCTGAAAGTAAAAAAACTTGAGTTTTTTGTACTTCACATGTATCGATATTATCCAGGTAATGCGTTGAAACACTTCAATTAATTGTTTGTTGGAACCATGATCTATAACATTATTAGCGTAGACAACATGGCTTTATTTTGTATCCATGGCATAATTAGCTTATAACGTTCCCACTGTTGGGATACAGGCTTCTCTCTCTGAGCGGGAGTGGGCCGTAATCCACTAGGCGAGCCCAGTCCGGGTTGGTGATATTTTATACAACAATATCTAAATAGAAATGGCGCCGGTGACTAAAAAGTTGTGACGTAATCGGGTGGCTTGGTATGGGCATGAAATGCGGAGGAATAAGGAAAATGTCGTGAGGAAAGTTTTGAGTATGAATGTGGATGAGTATAAGATTAGAGGAAGACTAAAGAAACGATGGATGGACTGTGTGAAGGATGATATGTCATGAAAGGAGGTGTCTGATGAGATGACGAGTAATAGAGAAGTGTGGAAGAAAGAGACATGCTGCGCCGACCCCAAATAAATTGGAACAAGGGCAGGGGAATGATGATGAATATATAAATAGAAATAGGATGATCAAATACAAAAGTTCGAAGTAAAGGTTAGCTTTGGTAAAATGAAACCGAAGTTTCGATTTGGTAAAGGAAACATAACCGCCTGTAGGCTGTATTGGTTTATTAACCCCGATTGGTTTGGTTAACCTAAGTGGTTTCCTAACTTTGAAACGTAGCTTTGAGCTGGGCTAATATATGGTTTGGAGAATGTGTCTCGTCCTATTTTACATGGGGCTAAAACATAATTGACGAAATGTTGGAGTATTATAGATACAACTCTGCCTAACCCTTCCGGGATTTTAGGCGTTATGTTAAATTTTGTTCTAGATAGTTTGTGAGGATTTTGAGAATATACATCTAAGTAATATCTAAGTCTGCTCTATTAAAAAAAAATCCAGCAGATTTTTATTTAGAGTACTGATAAAAAAAAACTAGGATAAGCTTAGCAAATACTGCAAAACATAAGTGCAATGTTATGTTATCTAGGCACTTAAAATAAAAAGCTGAACAAAACTCAAAGTGAATTTCAAACGTTACCTGCAGCGCAAACGGGGACTTCCACCTTAACACCTTAAATTCAGCAGAAGTTTTCCTAACTGCGGTTCGCGGCCGGACAGCGGGTCGTCCGAACACCCCAACACGCCCGGACACGCGGACACCTCCCGGACGGTCGGACAACCGATAGCCTGCTCCCTCGCCGGGCTCGCGCTCGGTATACTTGCTAAGCTTTTAACCGTCTTTTTTTTTCTTTTTGCCCGGATTTCGGAGCCTGATATCCGGGCTCGAGTGAACTCTGGTGTGATTCGCAAGTTCCTACAATGTTTTCATTTCGAAATGTTTGTGTAGTGAAAAATGGTGTTGATGTTATATAATTATTAAATTTGGTTTGATTCTTTTTTGGTGTCTTTGTTTAATTCATGTTCAGCATTCAATTTGAAACAGAAAATGGAAATGGACATAGACAGCGGAATTTAGTTTTCATTTTCTAAGAAAGCCGCTAGTTCTTGGAATCTCCAGAATTGGGCTATCAAATGCTATTTTTTTTTTAAATCTGGCTGATAATTCCAGTGCGTTCAAACAAACAAACTCTTCAGCTTTATTTTATTAGTCTTGATTACTAGGAATTAGAATTAGCTTTCAACATTGTTATTACAATGAATATGATATGGTGAAGCTGTCAACAGCCTTGGACACCACGGCCTTTCATGCAGCGGAAGTGCGGGCCGCTTTGCACGGCACGCGAACTTAAATGATATCATCCGTCGAGCTCTTGTCACCGTCGGCGTTCCAGCTTTATTAGAACCAAATGGCTTGGCACGCGACGTTGGCAAGAGACCGGACAGCATGTCTTTGTTCCCATGGAAAACTCTTGCGCCATCCCATCTTCCTAGCTCATCGTGCTGTGCTGGGGCTGCGGCTGCGGCTGCAGAGAACCTCAAGCGGCGTAAATATAGTAACCTTATTGGTAACTATATTTTCGAGCCGTTTGGGGTTGAAACTCTAGGTCCGTGGGGTCCGAGTGCTCACAGCCTTTTCAAGGACATTTCTAAACGTTTAGTTGACTCTTCCCGTGACCCAAGGGCTGGCTTTTACCTTGGCCAAAGGCTTAGCGTTGCCATACAACGTGGCAACGCCGCCAGTCTTTTGGGTACATTACCAGTTGACTACGTTGAGGAGGAGTTTATTGACGCCATTTTTTAAGTTTATTTTTAAGTTAGTTAGTTAATATAGGTTATTTTAATTTATTAATGTATATAATATTTACTTCTACAAATAAAAAAAAATCCCAAAAAAATCCTATATGATATTGTATATTTTATTCTAAGAATATCCTCTTCTGCAAATCTCGCAATCCAAGTATGATTTGCTGTAAGAAAAACCCAATTCTGGGTTAAGCTCGCCTTTGTACATAAGCTATATGTTGTAATTATGTATTTCTCTTATTTTTGTGTGCAATAAAGAATAAGAATATGAAACAAAACAAAAGCACGGTTTCCACGTAATTCTTATAATTGATATCCCTTTTCCTCCTCGCCTCACACGTCTGTGGAGGTGAATGACATGTGCCTTCACACGTCACTAGTCGTTATTATTACACAGCTCACCGGTTTGCGCCTGTTTGCTCCTGTTTGTTGTGTTAAACTTGGTGAAAATATATCATAAATAGATACAACATAAACATAACATTACGCCTGTAATACTCGAAAGGTTAGGCAGAGATATAATTATGTCTACGACAAACTTATTTACAACTTTTCAACTCATATTGAGAAGGTTGATCATAAGATTTTAAACTATCATGGTCACTAACATTATTACTACAGGAAACGGGATATTTACCATGTTTACTATTTTTGTTGAGCAACAGCGCCGAAATATCGGGAACTCAACAAAAATAGTAAACATGGTAAATATCCCGTTTCCTGTAGTAATAAGGTTGATCATACTAGGCAATTGGATAGAATTCCACTTTTTCTGCTTATGCTCATGTGCCAAATGGCGAGCCTATTGTCATCAAGCAGACAAATCCAAATTCCGGGCTCCTACTGCGAAATCCTTGATGGATAAAGCCAATAACTCACTGAAAACGTGAAAGCCTCAAACGGCACAAATACAATAATTTAATTTTTAGCTATGTATTTGAGCCGTTTGCGGTTGAAACACTGGGGCCATGGGGTCCGAGTGCCCGCCTAGTATTACGGGAAATTGCCAAGCGGTTGGTCGACTCTTCACGTGACCAGAGGGCGGGCTTATTTTTTAGCAAAAGAATCAGCATTGTGATGCAACGTGGCATGCTGCCAGCCTTCTGGGTACTTTTCCTGTTGACAGCGATGTGGACGAATTTTTTGAAGCCCTGTAACCATTTTGATTTTTGTACATATTTATTACTATTATAGATTTGTAGTTTGTAAAGAACTGAAGAAAACGAACAGAACGAAAGAACTAAAGAATTTGTTGTTTGGTTATTATATTTTTTAAACACCGTGACACAAAAAAAAAAATAGGTATATATGAGATATTTATAATTGAAAAAAATATATATTATTCAGTATTATGACGCATGACGTAGTTAAAACACCCTGTTGCGAGCGATGATCTACTGGACTCGAGTGCTGGGTTATATGGTATAGGTATATGTTCTCCCGTTCGACCCGTAAACATCATTAACAGGATGTTTCATAATTTTATTCTAATTTTTTATTGTTATTTTTCTTTGTACCTATTATGGAAGATAAAAAAAATCGCACCTAGAGCTATTTTATGTCGGGTACATTGAGTGGACGACCTCTGTAAGTCGACTATAAACTCACGGTGTATATTGAACATTGGTTCTATATGGCAATATTTCAACATAGCTTGCCAAGTGCGCTATAACAAAATAACAAGAAGTAATGTAACAGTTTCCTTTCTACAATGGTATCTAATCTTTTAGTTTCACCTTTCTTTATTCCACACCAGCTTAGCTTGTTAGGAAAATCGTTTTACCCCTTTGGAGTTACCTCAAGTTCATCGCAATTGAATTTGTTGAACAAACAAAGAAACAATCGTTTGTATTTATTGCGATATATTTTAATTAATAAATAACATACATAACATAACACGCCTTCTAATCCCCGAAGGATTAGGCAGAGGTGTACCTAACAAATACATCCACAATTCGCCAATTATATTCAAGTCCCATGTAATAGTGGCGAGCCTATTACCATCAACTGGGCACAAAACCAGACTCTGGCTACTACTGAGAAATTCCTGATAGAAAAACCCAATAAAACTTTGCCCGACCCAGGAATCGAACCCAGGACCTCATGCTCAGCAGACGCGCTTGCTACCACTAAACCAACGACGCAGTTTTATGAATAAATAAAAATCTGAATGTAGTAGAGCTACGAAACATTAAAGTCCAGACGAAGAACCGTCATAACGACGTAAGTATTTGTCAAACATTCACTCACTGATGCCTCAGAGGCTCATAATGCAATTTGTGATGCTTCCCGTCGTCGTGTAGTTCTGCTAACTCCATTACAAACTTGTGCCGGCTTTCCCCAACTTTTAATACGCCCAGTGCTTGCCTGATTGTTTTTTTAATCGATAACGTGAGCGTTATAGTTTTTAATAATAGTCTTAAAGTTGAGGACTATAAAGATGATAGTTGAACGGATAGGGAGGTAGTTTCTTTTAGGGGTCTTCAGGTATTATCAAAACCTTACCTGCTGTTTTTTAGTCATTAAAAAGACTCTGGGGTTGGCTGAAGCAAGGAAAACTTGCTCAGGCGGAGATTCATATATGACTGAATGTAGTGTTGTTCCACAAACGATGGGGCACTTAGGTACTACGTATCGTGTTGTTTGCTCTTTATGGACGCTACTGAAGGCACCAAACTTGTACCCTAGTTCTGAGCCAACTTTATTTAGATTGTCGTCGATACTCTAAGAAAAAGAAAGAAAGAAAAAGTATTTATTAGACTCACACAGGACAAAACAAAAAAAAAACATGGTTGATTTCACAATAAATGAAAATTATTTAAAGAAGTAAAAGATAAAATAATTAAATTGGTCCTGTACGAGGCCAAAAGGTCCCTGTCTCAGCATGGTGCTGTAACATTTAGAATATTTATCTGATGTACCTTACTTTAATTTATTTGCCTTTACTTACATAACGACGACTGCGTTGCGGAGGTCAGATAGGTAGTCGCTCTTTATAAAGTACTGGTATGCAGCTGCATCTAGTTAGACTGGAAGGCGACCCCAAAATCATTGGGAAAGGCTAAGCAGATGATGATGACTCATTTAATGTCTTTACTGCTAGGACTCGAACCTCCCCGTAATTTCTGGTAGATGTCACATGTCTTCAAACTTTTTGGCTGTAGGACATACCGTTTTCTCCAGAGTTTTAGATACTGCCTATCTTTATTTTAAGCTGAATAATTTACTGTAAGCTTTGCTTACAAAGTTCAAAACATCTATTTCTAACTTTTAATCATGAAACACTTGGCCATTCATGAACAGATTATCTGTACCCAAAAGTTTTTTAACTAAAGTAAAAATGTACGCGACCAAAATATATTTTGGAACTTTTAAATACCATTTATTTAGTAAAAATTAAAAGTACTACAACGAAGCGATAAAGTTCGTTAGCTCGTTTGTTCTAGTGGGTACTTAATTTGATGATAGTTTTAAAGCATCTCAATTTTAAAATCAGCTTTATGTCTGGAATGGCAACAAAAAATGCTGGCTAATAAGTAAATATTGGATCCAGATTAAAAAAGAAAACAGTCTTACTCTGTATCATTTGTCAATGGTCGGGTGCCAGCCTGTAAAATGATTTTTAAATAAAATCATTATGGGGGACATTATCTCGTAATAATTGGTTGAATAGATGAGAGAAACTCGTGACTAAATAATAACAGCCGCTCGGATCAATCTTAAGGTTAAGCCGCGCTTGCCTAAGTTGGTCTGTGGATGGGTGACGTATTACAAACTGAGTTTCCTCCGTGCCTCGGAAAGCACGTTAAGCCGTTGGCCCCGTCTGTCATTTGAAGATCTTTGACAGTCGTTGCAGGTCCAGTCTTACCAAGGGGTATCGTATTAACCAGTACTAACTGGGTTGTGGAGGTCAGATAGGCAGTCGCTTCTTGTAAAGTACCGGTTTTCAGATGCATCCGGTTAGACTGGAAGCCGACCCCAACATAGTTGGGAAAAGGCTAGGCAGGTGATGAATTTGTAGAATAGGTAATAATAAGTTTTTTTGATACGTATAACATACGTTGTTATCCAAACATTAGACAAATAAAGGACGTACGCATACGCTAGTGTGATAACATCTCAATTTACCAAAATAAACGAAGGTTTAGTAGGGTTGTCAGACTTAAATAGTATATGAGGTAACTTTGGTTTTAAGTTAAGGGCGGTCCCAAGAGGCAGATAAGGATAGAACCCTTAACATTCATTCTTATTATGAATTCAAATATTTGAAATTGATTTTAAAACTTTCAGATTCTTGTTAGAGTTTGTTTTTATAAAGTTTTAACAAGAACGTTTGCAAAGTGATAGTTGTAAAAATTGTGTAGACTTTGCTTAGAAGTAATCTTTTCTTTGATAAGTAGAATGTTTGTAAGTAGTTTTTTGAAACTTTCAGTGCTTATTACAGTTAATATTTTATAAAGGAAAAGTATGGTAAAGTTTGTAAGATAGCAAAGTAAAATCAATATAGAATGTTGCCACTACTGGGATACAAAGCTCCTCTTCGTAATGGGCAGTGTGCCTAAACCCGCGCAGCAACGCAGGCGCAGCATAGGGTAGAAGTAACTAAAGATAGAGAACACATACGAAAAAAAAAACTAATTCTTACATCTTTTTCTTTTTTAACCTTTGACCACCCAATTCTGGGGGTTTCTTCCAAATCTCCCCACTTTTGACGGTTTTGTGTCATGGCTAATTAGTTTCTTTCGGCCACTTTAATGATATCGTTAGTCCACCAAGTCGATTGCTTCCCACCAGTAGCGACGGGTCAATTTTTGTAAGAGGAAAGCTGGAGTACATATCTTTAATGTGATTATATTATTTGTCTATAGAATACTGACTGTGCCAATTCTCAAAGGGAATCGAGTTGTATGGAACCTTCGTCACTGCTTCCCACATTCCTCCCTCCCATTCGTGGTCTCCATTCCAGCACTTCTTACATTTATACAATCTACCCTTTATTTTTTAAAGCTGACATTAAGACTATTTACCAACGTAAACAAATAATAAACATGGTAAATATTCCATTTTCAGATAGTACTCTACCGTTTATTTCATTTCAAGATTCCTCACTACCAAATCAAACAATACTTTATCCTCCCATCTTGACATTACTAAAATGTCAAGCTGGCAGCCCTAGACACTAGATATGCTGACACTCGTGACACTTGTGACACTCGCGACACACGACACTGTCTGTGTCACTGGAAGCCGGAGTTTTGCTTTAATAATATACCGGTCTCCTCAATGTCACTCAAATGTCATGCGTGATTTTTATAGTTCATCTGTAAGAACAAAAAAAAAGAAAAGTTGCAAGGAAATCGACTGTCTTGGTATGAGGCATGTGATGAGGAGGGACGAATCTTATGTGGCTAAAAAAGTGATGATTATAGAAACACAAGGAAACGATGGATGGATTGTGTGAGGAATGATATGAAAGAAAAACGAGTAAATGATAGCGTGACGGCTGAAGTTGAGAATGGAAGAAAAAAACGTGTTGTGCCGACCACATGTAAAATGGGACAAGGGCATACCATGACGTCTTAAAACAGTATTGTAATAATCTTATTTCAACGTGGAAAAGAAATGGCGCTAGACACTTTGTATAGCTTTGTCGCTTTCTCACACTGGAATACCATTAAAACAACACTGCTTTAAGAGGTCATGGTAACCCCACAGGAAGTTGATGATGCCTGTTAGAATAAAAAGGGTTTGTTCTGTGTTTTATGATAAAGAATTGATGTGAGGAGATCGTGGCTAAGCCATCACAGCTGTCGGAGTCAGCTGTTCATTTCAATTAAGCCATTAAAAGACACTGGTAAATGTCAAGTATACGAATACCTAGAATTGATTCTAGTAGCTCGACTCGATCGATCAAGGAGGAGTCGAGGTAATGCTATGCTTGGCAAGGTCAGTCCGTGAGTCTATATACACACCAAGTCCACTCCGTCCTTCGGAAAGCATTTTTAGCTGTTGGTCTAATCTGTTACTCCTAGATCTTTGGCAGTATTTACAAGTCCTCAGAAGCGAAGTCTGACTACCATTCTTACTAAGTACAATCGTGTAGGTAACTAAGTAACTGGTTTGTGTAGGTCAGACAGGTAGCCGCAATTTAAGGGTTTTAATCCGCTACAACTCGAATTATAGTGGTTTAAATCCCTTGGACTATCGCAGTCCACTGCTCGACATTGACCTTTGCAAGCTGCATTATAACTCCTCGTTGTTTATGTCTCCCGCATCAAGTTTGGGAGCACTATAAGGTCTCCCAGTTGATATCTTTGACCCAACGGTATTGATGTACGCGTCATATGATTTGACAGCGGATTGCTGATGAATTCACGGCACGGTTGGCGCAACGGCTGAGCGATTGGCTGCTACGCTGCGTGTCGCGGGTTCGATCCCCGCACGGAACAAATATTTGTATGATCTACAGGTAGTTGTTCCGGGTCTGGCTATTTGTGTATGTGAGTTTAAATGTTTGCAAACGCACCCACGATACAGGAGAAATTCCTAGTGTGGGGCAACGTTTTTTTAAAAAAAAAAAAAAAAATTGATATGACTTTCATAAACCAAGTATCATTAATTACCTCGTCCTTAATGGGCAAGTTTCATATTGCATCGTAATGTTCTCAATTAATTATACGTACCTACTAATATCGAGATAGTATTGTAACTACTGCGTATTACATAAATACCAACTCAGTGTTATACGACCCTAGTACCTTGACACCCGACACGGCCTGTCAGCCCGTTTTACTTACTATATATTGAACTTTGGGATTCGTTATTGGCATGGTTATTTTGGCGTGTGACCTTCCTTAGCTGAACTCTTGTTTTTGCTAAAAACATTTTTTTTTCAAACGAAATCAATATTGGTTGAAAGTACAAAGCATAAGGAACAAGAAACTGTTATGTTGTCTATTTTTTTATCCCTACTGTATGTAGTAGATTGCAACAACATTGTGGAATCTATGCGCTGGGACAGGGCTATGTTCAAATGGCTATAACTCTTAAAATAACTGTTTTTGAGTCAATATTTGGTTATATTTATATTTTTTTGTAGGTTGACTCAAATACTTCTGATTTAACATAAAATATATGCAACATTCATGAGTAAATTTTGCACTAGAGTAGAAAATGTAAAAAATAAGTAAGTTTTATCTGAAATTTCTTATTTTTTTGAACTTTTTTTGTTTATTTTTCAAGATTTTTTTTATAGACTCGGCGTTTACCCTTGCAAGAAGATCATTTGCACGTCTCTACGTCTCTTAGATCCAAAGATACTAGCATTTCATTGAACATACCCTAGATCAGCCGATTAAAAATGCAAAATGGCTGCTTTTCGCGGGGTCTGGGGTTTATAGTATTCATAAACGTGTATTTGTCGATAGAAATGAGTATATAACATTATTTTTAGTATATGCGAAACCTGAATATAGTTTGTTCAGAATAAGTAGCTGAATCGATTCCAATCATTTTTAAACCATGTTATATGTTGTCCCAAAAATATTTAAAAACAGTTACAAGTTTAACACCGAGCGACACTAATAACACCCGTAGTTTAAGTCGTGGAATGAACTTAAGTCGGACTTGACACGCCTACTTTCCACCCCATTGGACATATTGACAGCTACAGTTTGTTTATAATTTGACATAAACGCCCACTTTTCAAGGAATCATCTGTCAAATTCAACGAATAGTAGTACAAGAATCTTTTGACGCTCGAATGAAGCTGACTGGGGGGCGCTGTTGGTAAACCTTTTGTTAATTGTTTTGTAAAAAATATTGAGAAAAGAAAGAGATGGCTGCGTTAGTACCGATTTTTGCCCCGCGCCAGAAGATTATTAAAACCGTGAAACCCACGTTGTGGGTGACATATGTACCTACTGAAATTCAAGTGAATCGACGTGTGTAAAATTGTTTTCTTGTTGTAGCCAAAGCAAGATGAATTTTGAGGAGTATGTCGATTATGTATACGATACGCCATATAATTATTTATCACGACGATATTTACGCGATGCCGATAACCCGTTAGAATATTACAACAATGAACAGTTCTATAGACGATTTCGATTTCAGAAGGAAACCGTACAAAATGTTTTGTTACCCTTGGTATTTGAAAGTGCTAGCAGTAGCTCTAATCGTGGACTACCAATTCCATCAACATTCCAGCTAGTTATAGCGTTGAGATTTTACGCTACTGGAAACTTTCAAGTAAGTTAAATTAGAACAACGTACTACTAGGATCAGTATATGCCTATTTTTTTTATTTTTTTCGAGAGTAATTTTACTTTATCTGCTGATGCAGTTTCTGTTATTATTTTGTAATATTATACATTCCTATATTTTTTTTTCTTTTCATTTTAGATTGTTTGCGGTGATTTACATAAAATAAGCCAGTCGCAAGTATCAAAAATTGTGGCAAATGTTTCAAATATATTGGCAAGGAAAATGAGGCAATTTATAAAATTCCCTGCCCTCGATGACCAGGCAGCGGTGAAAAACAATTTTTATCGCGTAGCTGGTTTCCCTGATGTGCTAGGATGCATAGATTGCACGCACGTGCCAATAAAAAATCCGAACCGCACAAATGGCGAAGCTTTTCGCAACCGAAAAGGATGGTTTTCCATAAATGTGCAGATAGTTTGTGGACCACGTAAGGAAGTTTATGACATTGTTGCCCGTTGGCCTGGCTCAGTCCACGATTCTCGAATCTTTAGTAACAGCAGGTGTTGTTTGCAGTTTGAGGATGGCCACATGTCAGGCATACTGATCGGGGACAGCGGCTATGCCCAAACCTCTTATATGTTCACGCCTGTGCTTAATCCACAAACTCCGGCTGAGTTACAATACAATAGGGCTCACATAAAAACAAGAAACGTAATTGAGCGATTGGGGTCTGGAAAAGGCGATTTGCATGTCTCAGTAGGAAATTGCAAAACAAATTACCAAACACCTTGAATATCATTAGTGCCTGTGCCATACTCCACAATATTTGTATCATGGTAAATGAAGACATGCGGACGCCAGAACCCGGAGCTGGACACACGTATACTAATAATATACCTGTCACTACCACTAATGAAACTGAGCGTGGCAGTATAATAAGGGCTGCATTTATTTCTAGATATTTTGGTCCGTAATATGATTCTCCTGCCGTTATCCCAATATACTTAGGCTCGGTGCGTGTCTTCCTTTTTCAGAGTACATCTATCGTTTCTTTGGTCTTCCCCTACTCTTAAAATATTCGTAATCAAATCTTTCTTCACGACATTTTCCTCATTCAGCCGCATCACGTGCTCATACCACTAGAACCACAGACTTACCACATAACTTTTCAGACTTTTCAGACTCTTTATATTAAATTGTTATTCTAATCATTCAAGTTACACTACACGTCCCCCATTCATCTTAGTATTTTCATGTCAACTAAAATTGCCTTTCATTTTGTTGTGTAGCCGAAGATTCTGTTCCGTACAAGCAGGTCTTATTATTTATCTGCCTAGCCGTGGCGCCTTGGTTTTCTTTGACATCATTCTGTTCACACTATGGAAAACTTTAAAAATCACGTTATTTACGAATACGAGTTCCACCGTGGTACCAGCGCTGCAGAAATTGTTCGAACGATTAATGATGTGTATAGGGACTCAATCTTAACGGATTGATCGAAGAAAGCAAATGTTTAACATAATTGGAAAGCCATGGGAAACCTTTGCCCAGCAGTGGGAATTAGTACGCTGATATAAAATAAAATAGTGAAGATACTGTAAAATATAACACGGATCGTTTTTGGTTCCAACGTTTTCGTTTTTGGACCTACAGCCCGTGGACGGCCAGAGACCCTTGTTGAAAATGACTATTTTCCGTCGCGTTTAATTTTAAAGTTAGCTATTATGTAGTCGGGATTAGTAATCAATGATTATTACTATTGCGAGCACTTGCAAATATCCGTGGTAAATATATATTAAGCACGGTTTCTTTCTCAAATCGGTAGGTATTTGAAAATGTTCATCATCGTGGGATTGTATGAATTAGTAATCAAGATCGCGTAAATAAGTCTGACAAATAGTCGTAATATGGAGTCTCGTACACATAAAAGATGAATACAAGCTTAATGCACTTTATATTTCTAAAGCATGAGAAAACTAATACACCATTTTGAATCTCAGAGATTAATTTGGTGCGAATGGTGTTTATGAGCGTGCTTACCCATGCCCGTGTTGTTTTGTTTAAACCTACGATATCACCAAGTCGCTCTCATCTTCTATCTACACATATAAAATTCAAAGCCCTGACTGACTGATATTTCAAAGCATAGCCCAAACCATTGGTCCTAGAGACATGAAGTTTGGAGAGAGTATTCTTTGAAATTCTACCCGTAAAAGGGTGAAATAGGGTGTTGAATTTTCTGATTTTTTTCTCGAGGTCGATTGATTTGAAAATTGGTGTACACACTTTTCAATTAAAATTATGAGACATGTGTATCAGAGTTTTTCCAAAATCATCCCCCAACAGAGTCAAATAGGGCTTCGAAACTCACGTAGACGGGCGCATAGCGCGCAGTGTTGCGCAGGGTGTGCGGGGCGCGGGAGTATTTAGTTACCTATTAGTAAGTAAGTAGAATATTTCTGAGGTAGACGTGTCTGTAAATATATGTGAGATCCCGATATTGGCGTTGGCTCGTGATACGTGACATTGATATTAAATATTAAGTAAAAGTATTATGTCTATAAATAGATTCCTAATGAATCATTTCGGGGCTTTTGTTTTTAAATATAATAATCGCGGACGAAGGTCGCGGGCAACAGCTAGTATGTTTATAATTGTGTGATGGTCATATTTATATTTTTGCTGTCTCGTTGGTCCACTAGTCATAAGCGCAACTGCACGGTGTGAGGTTATGGGTTCGATTCCCAGGCCATGCAGTGTTGTTGGGTTTTACTAACGTAGAGACTGGATCCAGTCTTACGTAGCCTACGTGAATGAAAATGAAAAATTTCCTATGTTTTTCTATGTTAATAAATGTGTAATTTAGATTTTTTTGTTACTTGTTGTACGTGATACTACTTATAAATAAAATAAAAACCAGTTGGCTTGTTTAATGTATAATAATAATTTAATTTTTTTTTTCGGCCTCGTCCCTTGTTACCTCGCTGAATTGGAGTAGCTGGGCGGCATTTAAACGTTCGAGCCTTGCCTTTTGGTAGGCTTCTTCTGCTGTCTTCACCAGCCACTTCTGCTCCTCCATTTTCAGCAGATGTAACTGCTCCTCTCGTTCCTCATTCCGCTTTAATTTTTTTACTTTCAGCAGATGCAACTCCTCCTCTCGTTCTTCATTCCTCTTTAAATATTCCGCCCGTACTTCGAACTCCTTTGTTATAACTTGGGCGCGAACATCTTTCCCTACAAAATTTAACAAGTTCAGAAAATAAGTGTTAATTTGTTAACTACAAGTACCTTCAAAAATCGCTAATGAGAATATAAAAAAATAAATGCTTCGAATGAATACAAATAGATTGAAGTTATTTCAAATTCTGTATTGGTGCCACTGTTAAGCCACACACAGGTAAATTGACTTTCTGATGTACTGTTCTGGAGTGGCGACCGCGAACCGAAGACGCTGCGTTGGAAGGCCTTCCACTAGGTGGACCGATGACCTGGTGAAGGTTGCAGGGATCCGCTGGATGGAGTCGTACGGGACCGGTCAATGTGGCGACACTTGTGGGAGGCCTATGTCCAGCAGTGGACGTCTTTCGGCTGAAATGATGATGTACTGTAATGGGTAGAGATCAACTGAAAATCATTTGATCAACCCTACCAAAAAAATGCGAGTTTGCTGCTGCCAAGTTAGTCGGGTTATTATCAGGTGGCCCCTGAGCCGCCGGTGCCGGTACCTCGTCTACCGGACGAAATTCCAGAACTGAAAGAAGAAAGTAAATATGTTAATATTTGTTAATACAAATAATGGAATCAATAAAATTACTAGACTATAGGTGTACCGTCAGCAGGAGTTTCATTTGGCATAGTGTCACAGTCGATTGCGAACCTCAATTCTAAATCGGTGGAGGCCGTCAGCGCATCTTCCACTCCTTCGACTCATGAGGACGCGGGGCCAGGATAGGGGCCACCCCCAGTCCTCAACCTTTCTTTTTTTTCTTGATTAAGGGTGGTTTTTTTTCTTGGCCTTAATATTGGACCAGCATCTTTTTAGCTGAGATTCCGTTCTCTATAAAAAGAAAAGATTGCCGTTCATTACGATCATCAAAAATATACCAGGTATTAAAACAGCTTCGATGTTATTTGGTACTTACGCGCGAGTTAAATATGGAGTTATACTCTTGGGTTAGGCGAGCCCAAACATATTTTTTCGCCGATGGGCTGCCCGACAAAGTCGTATTTTGATGTAGTTTGTGCTTGCGGACAAGTTCCTGTACGCACAACTTTTCACTATCCGAAAAGAATATTCTTGAAGACATTTTTTTAAAAGAAATTATTGAAAATGCACCACGAAAAAATAAATATTTATTTTTACGCAAATCAGTTTTAACGTTTTAATTTCTTTGACAAATGATGTCAGCCAAGAGTATTCGGTTGAACATCAATTTATGACATCTCTAGCATTGTGACGTATTTTAATATAACATTTTTAGCATAAAAAGCAGCTTACAACCTTCATGCAACATACTTATTTTGAGTTTAAAATAGACAGCATGTTTTCGAGGTAATTAAGGTGAGTACTCATATGCGCATGTCCACGTATTGTAACATTGGTTGATAAATTGAGGAATGATATAATACTGCAAGGTTGCGGTTGAAAAGAAGATGTGGAGACAAAAAATTAAAAGAATATGTTGGCTTGGTCATGTTGAGAGACTAACAAAACCCGAAAGAGAACACCCTAGAAGGACAAACTTTATTGGTATTGTTCCTCAAAAAGGTCAAGGCGTGTGAGTATGACCAGACGTATGAACGTGGACTAAGCAAAAGGAATAAGCCGGTGGTGTTCTTTAGTGACTGTCCTTACTGTGTGGCATTTATTCTTCGTAGATATGTTGGATTACGATTATTGATTATTGACGAGTTATATTAAAAAAAAAACACTGAGCGAATTAGGAGAAGTAACGACCAGCACGACCCCTCAGTCCACGCACCTCATTCCATGTTGCACAATTTGCCCGCGCTCGTGTTTCTGATCGATGAAATGTTACACAAGACCGCTCGCTTTCTTAGCAAAATCAAGTTTTAACAAAGTGTCAAGCGGCTCGATGTCTTGTTGCAAATGCAAGTCTAGCTAGTCTGTCCTTACCTTATGAAGTGGGTGTTGCTGATGCCGTGGTGGGCGTTCTTCACCTGTTGCCATGGCAACAAATGACGACTTAAGTTCAAAAATGGACTTAAGTCGGCTTCTGGAATACGGGTGTAAGTACCTATCGCAATCATTTAGGTACATACTGCCAAATTATTACTATCAATGAGCTCAAGACGACGCTGGAGGCGCGCACGCGTACGCGCCGCGTGGTAAATACGTTTTTGTGCGGACAACCAGGTAACAGAACAAGCTTTAACTCTGTGATTTTTCTTGATACAGTTTTGAAATTTTGTACATAGAGTCTTTACATAAAAATACTAGGCACGTGTTTCAGGTTTTGCATATACTAAAACTAATGTTGTATAATATGCCCTTAAAGTATCGATAACCGGTAGCCAAACACACTGTTTATCGCGATGCTATTGTAACTACTACTACATATTACATACACATCATCTCAGTGTTATGCGGCCCTAGTACCTTGTCACCTGACACGGACTGTCAGCCCATGTTACTGGATATCCGGATTCGTCTTTGATAATGTACCGCGTTTCCTGGATGTCGTATCATCGGATATTACTGCGTATCTATCGGAGGAGTATTTTTCTCAGAGTAGACATGTGAAGAATTTTAACTTATTGTTGGGGGCTCTATATATATAAAACATAGTATACGTTGATAAATAATGTAAAGTTCGACAAACTGTTTAAAGCAAATCGACTAATTAAAAAAAAAAACCGTTGTCATAGATGACATTGTATTTAAATAGACGGACAATTGACCGGAAGGATGGTTGGTAGCCAAACAATTAATGTCCCTGACTTTACATAACTGCCATGTACTTAACTGGGTTGGACGTCAGATAGCAGCAGTTAATGAACGTGAAATACAGAGTTTCAAAAGCATTTGGATAGACTGAAAGCCGAACCCAACCTAGTTTGTAAATGGCTACGCGGATCTAATACTCCAGCATAGTTTCATGTTTCTATTTTGTCTGTCAGTCAATCATTCGACTAGATATTTCAGTGAAGATAAACCACTGCCAGTGAGCAATAATTGCTCAGTGGATACGGCCGCGGCTTATGATTTGTTCCTTGGTCCGAACCCAAGCAAACGCTTTACTTTGTGAATCTTTTAATCACCACTGCTGTCAAAAGAGTGTAGGAACATATCGCGAGGAAAATGGGTAACTGTTAGAATAAAAAATGTAAGACTTGTTGCGACATGCACCAACCCGCACGAGGGCTTGCGTGGTTGGTTACGGCCAACTTCCTCTCAGAGAGAGAAAGCCTACGGGCCAACGGGCATATTCAAATTCATTTATTTTTCCGAAAATGGTACATTACATGGTATTACATTAATAAATGGTCTCATCACATTCTGCCACGTGGGGCGGTACAAAAATAAAATTATTACGCACACAAACTGGCGATGCAATCTTACGCCGCCGGCGCCGAGGCATACAAACAACTTGCGAAACGATAAGACATCACAACGTGCCAGGATGGAATCCCAGAAGTGGGAAAATGATAGGCTGATTATACTGAACAACGACCACTTCTGAAACTTAATCCTCTTTGTTCCTTCTTTTACAATAGCTAGCTAACTAATATCCTTATGTATTATACACACGCTGAATGCCAGCACTATTAATAATATCAGTTCGAGCGTCACCATTGCGATCATTTTCTACGCAGCTCACGTTTCAGATTAACAATCGATATAATTAGAGCGTCACTGTTGGTGGAGTGTTCCACGCCTTTGTGCTAAGTAGGTAGATACGGTTTATAAAGGGTGATTGGTAATTGGATGCATTCCTTGAAATGGGTGCTACTACATATAATTTGCAATAATTTTGACCCATTTTAATAAAATTTGAAAATAACCAAAACACTTTCAAAACAACCCACCAACCAGTTTGGACCCCAAGTTATCGAATTTGAGGTCCAAACTGGTTGGTTGGTTTAAAATTTTCAATTTTTTTCCAACTCTCCACCATAAACCGCTGATTGTGAGAAATCTACGCCGTTCAGGATGTTAAACGGGTACTTTTCTTATAAACGAATAAATACTTCGAAAATCAATTTGTTAAAAACGTCCCTCTGCCTTTGCAAATTAAGCGCCGCCGTAAAGTTCATGTTCAGAAATTTTCTTGAAACTACCCTTGTTTTTCGAGGCACTTTTCTCAAAATGAATCTAACACACTTGTAGTACAAATTACGGGAACGACTACCTTGTCTCATTAGCTTACTAAATTGGTACCTCAGTGTCCACTTTTAGCAAGTGTAAGACCAGAGAGTGACGGTTTTTCCTGTATTAGTATTTTAATAAAACTCGGTAATATAGTTTTTTCGCCTAGAGTACGCCCTCGATGTACCTACTTTTAAGTCTTGTCACACTAGTGGATGCTATTTGAATATAGTACAGTCACGAGCACCAATAAAGGGTGTAAATAGACACTTAACATATCCGAAAGGCACTTGTTCTCCCCGTCTTTGCGATCATTTGTTCTAGACCATACCAGGGATACCTTCTAGTTGCAACAAGTTTTTTTTAAAGACATGTTTTTAATGTAAGATTTTTACTTTACGCACCTCCATGACCCCCGTAGTATTCAATCCATCCATCAGCACAATGCTTTGAGCGCTATCCATCCAGTCCTACCGTAAAACGTGATTTTTGACCCCAAAAAAAAAGTCGATTCCCAGCAATAATGTTTGCCTTAAGTTACTTAGTTTGATGTACAGAATGCTTGGTTCACGGCCATGTGAAGGGTCTGTTTACACCCTTTATGTAAACACTTAACAACTTTTAAAAGTATGTTTCTCATACTGTTCTGATTAAAATTTCATGTTGTTACGAACATAGCAATTTGGAACTCATATTTTTATGAAAAAGATCCTAACTTCAAGTTACAATTGCTATTTCTCTCGAAAATTCCACACACTAGGCAAGTCTATGTGACAATATAATCTAGACTTCAATGTACCATCATCATCATACCTAATATTAGGCCATCCGGACCATTGGAGTTGACAGCCGCAGGAAATAAACATCAGGACCCTACTTTCTAGCCTTGAGGAAGAGGAATAAAAATAGAATATTATATCTCGTTCATATCTCGGATGTTATTGTAGATGCCGGAAATTGACGCCGTTTTATTGGAGATGTGATTTGGTTATGTAGGATTTAGGTCTTCGGCAAAGCTTTTTCAGTTATGTAATTGGTATTCCGCCTGCACATTGCGCGAACATGAACTTATGAATGATGACAAACACATGTACTGACAATTCCAAATATAAAGCCAACTTCTTGCAAATCAAAACGATCGCTTAAAATTTTCAATACGGTCTATTGAAAATTTTAAGCGATCGTTTTGATTTGTTGGAAAGTACCTTATTTTCAATTGCCCCGTTGGTCTAATGGTTGCAATCGCGACTGCTGAGCATGAAGTCCTGGATTCGATTCCCGGTTTGGGCAAATTGTTATTGTGTTGTTTTTTGGGCAAATTGTTTTTCCAACAAATATTTCATAGTAGCAGCCACGGGTCTGGATTTTTTCCGGCAATAGGCTCGCCCCTTATGACATGGGACTTGAACATAGCGTTCGAAATCTGGGTGTACTATTAGTATCCTTCGGGGATTACAGGCGTGATGTTATGTGACCTTATTTTTAGAACTGAGAATATATTTTATTTATACAATACAGAATCTCTATTAATACATAGCCTTTCAGAAAATAAAACTAAAGATGTTTCGATCTGACTATGGATATCCGCATAGTATCTTTGAGACAGAGCCCATATAAAACAACAGATAACCTAGATTTACTACATCGGGGAAATGCCTATTTTTTATGATAGAGGGCTCACAAATCGCTCAAGGGACGTTCTACCCCAGAAATAAATTCTTTGTTATTATGTAAGGATGTGTCCACACAACAAGAATAAAAAGTTCGAGGGTCTTTTGGAGTACCAGTCAGCCCCTCATAACACCTGTTACTCAGTAAAATGGTTGTGGAGGTTAGACAGGCAGTCGGTTTTTGTAAATTTGGTAAGACTGCAAGCCAGCCCCTCCATAGTTGTAGAGAAAAGGCAAGGAAGATGATGAGGGTTGTTTAGTGTATAAATCCGTAGTGTAACATAATCTAAGCTCATTTATAAAAGCCTTATTATAAAAATTTAAACATGTAGTGTCTTTTGGCTTGATTTTGGGGGTCAGATAGAAAATATCTTTATTCAGTTGCAGATGCAAAATAGTTGGGTTATGATGAAGGCTAGGCAGATGATGATAATTTTTTTATTTGTCATAAGCCAAATTAAAATTTCACCCATCAAGTTGTTAATCCTATAGCTCTAATTATCTCAATCTTTTATCATCGTAACATAAGGCTGAGGTATACTAATAGTACACCCACATTTCACACGTTATGTTGTAAGTCCCATATAATAGGGGTCGAGCCTATTGCCATCAACCGGGCACAAAAGCAGACTCCGGGACTAAATTCTTGATGGAAAAACCCAATAACACATTGCCCGACCCCCGCGCTTGCGACTACTCGACCAACGATGCAGTCTTTTATCATAACCCTAATAAAAACCGACTGTCAATGTAATATCATCTCATTATTGTCATGAAGACTTAACAAAAGTGTGAGCAGGCCGTGGTTGCAGCCAGTGACTGCTTAATTAAGATAAGCGGCGCGGAATAACAGCCTAATTGCCGCCCGGGGGTGTTCCGGGCCCTCAGCCCTTCACTACAACGTTCAAGTACACTACAATAAGTTGAACCTGTTAGAACAGTGAGCATACTTAACACAAGTGTCATAAAAAATTTAGAATGATAAACCATTGGACCCTCACTGTACTTTAGTCTCTCAAAAGTGAGTTACTGACAAGAGCGAGCCCACACATGATAATTTAAATTTCTATTAGATAGATATATTTGTCGGATCCGGTCATTAGTAAAATGACAAGCGCGCCATTGAATAAACACACACACATTTCCGACATATTTATTCGAATAATCCGGAAAATTGTCATCTTAATGACGACTTCCATCCAACTGCAAATTTTTAAAGGTTTTCATAAATGGTTGCCATTAGGAGCAACGTCTACGTCTGCGTAATTTCTTGTTTTTAAATGGCCGCGATGAAGGTGGTGTGCAATCTTGTTTTCGGGGCGAACATGGCCAGATATTGCATAGGGTAGGTTTGAAGGAGAAAGGGCAAGCCTTTGCCCAGCAGTGGGACAAAGAATAAAGAAAAGAAAATACCGACCTTCCGAGTCTGTTTGAAAAACATCAAAGAGTAACGTATTGTCAGTTGCTATAACTAGAGTTTCAAATGGACGCGTCTGCACAGTGCTTTAGTTTCTAAATTTAAAAAAAAACACATAGTTTGTAACTCGATCCTACAACTAAACAAAAATAGTCTTTGAAACACTTCAGTATTCATTTAATCTACTGAAATTTATCTGAATTAAAACGGGGTCGTCACTTTAATCACAATATTGCGATTGTGTTCTCAAACACTTTACTTAATTAAGAGCTGCTTGTAGCATGTTTAATAGAGTGACAATGGAGAGGTGAATAATGTAGCTCAACAAATTAGGTACGTCTTTATAAATATTTATATTATATCGAATAATTTTGAAAGTTATTTTTAAGAGAAACTCGGTGGTCTTGTGAATTCACGCGCTACTGCTGAGCATTAAGTCCTGGGTTCATTTTCCGGGTCGGGCAAAGTCTTATTGGGTTTTTACATCAGGAATTTCTCAGCTACGGAGTCTGGGTGTACTATTAGGTACGCCTCCGCCTAACTCTGTTAAGTTATGTTTTTATAACTGTCCTCATTTTTCTTCTGGACGGGCTTCTTATCGTTTAGGTATGCCACTAAAACTACTAATGCACTCAATACCTTCAGAATATGTTCATACATACTTATCAAAGGTAGTCACAGAATAGACAAAAGCCGTCCACTGATGCACTAGGCCTCAGTCGCACATCTAGTGTTCCCGGTACTTCACCGCGCCATCGGCCACCATGGCGGATGCACATTATTATTACTGATGAAACAACACATCAGTTTTCCACAATCAGGCTAATTTCTGAGAAGAAATAATTCCTAGATTTCTCGGCAAACTCATTACTCTAAGCCTAGGCCTAGCCTCTAGGACAAGTCTCAGACAAAAAGAAAAAATCGTGGTAATATATCATAATGGCCGCTGATTACTTTATCGATAATGTTGTCCTAGAAATTTACGTCACGGAACATCGTTTAATATCTTCGATTCTCGCCAATAATCTCCTTGGGGACCTGAATGATATTGCGGTCGTGGAGTAGAGAGGAAATGGAACGTTACTAAAAAGAAAAATAATGAAATGTGGAAAGCTTTTTACAATTTTCCTCCTTATAAGGGACAGGCCCGATTGACATCAAAATCAGTTCTTTTTCCCATTTCCTTTTTGACAATATAGTTTTTTTTTTACAAAATCTGTGAATTTTGTTTACAAATATTCAAAACGGTAAAGACATTTTCCTATCGCTGCAATGGTCTTAGTACGGTCGCGGTCAGAAGGCCAGTAGCAATCTATTTTTATTTTCTTTCTTCTTCTTTTCTTTATTTCAGTCTCCCAAAGCACCTAAACTAGTCGCACGTACGACCTTCTTCAATAAAAACATTTCACACACATACACACCCATGTATCGCACTGTTTCATCATGAGTCAATCAGAAAGCCCTTACAACCCCGTCTCAAAAATTCAACCCGTGAACTCATTAATATCATAAAATTGCAGAGATTTTGTACTACCTACTTATAGCGCAATTTCAATCAGGATTACAATGTTAAAGGGTTCGTTACTGTTATTACTCCATTTGCTTAATACGCTGTGGTTTTTTACCTGTAATTATTATGGGTATTATTTCGCAGTATTCATTTTATACAATAATTATTATAATTACCGTCTTCTGTTATTATTGAAGGATTAATTTACATAATAAATATGATAAAGAATTTTTAATTGTATAATTGGTGTGTTTTTCCATAAAAATTCTTTTAAAAAATATTGCTGTTTTTACACGTTTATTTAAATCCTCCCTTCCCCAATTAGTGTTATTAATAAATCATTTTTCGGATAGTAATATTTTGTTTTTTTGGTGTAATCCGACACAAAAAAGAACGCGTTATTTATCTGTGAGAGAAAACTAGGATTTTCCCAAATTAAATTGTGTTGGTCCGTCTTCCTAAAAGCCTGTAAGATCTAATCAAATCTTGTAGGAGTAAAAAGAATCTCTATTTTATACACAGCTGGGATTTTCATATAAATGATTAATGAATCCCCTTTCATTGAGAGTAGCCTTAGAAAAAGAACCTGCATAGTAGATGCGCAGGAAACTTAGACATCTGCGCCTAATGAGACGGTGAAAAAGTTCAGGGAAGGAAGAGGTCACTGACTTTTTATAACACATAACATCTCACCTTGTAATCCCCGAAGAGGTAGGCTATTTAATAAGTAAACCCACATTTCGTTAGATTATGCTTAAGTCCAATGTAATAGGGGTCACGAATCCAGACTACGTGGCAGCCACTGAGAAATTCCTGATGGTAAAACCGAATAATACTTTGCTCGACCTGGGAATTGAATCCAGGACCTCATGCTCAGCACCACGACGCTTGAGACCACTAGACGAACGAGGCAGTCCGAGGCACTGATTTTTATGTAAATTCTATTCAGTAGGAAGATACACAAATACTTTCTACATATTATGGGCGGGCTCAGAATGATGTACTGAATATGTGGTAACTGTTTTCGCGTGTCCTTTTAAATTATATTTTATTTTTGAGAATTAAGGGTTATTTTGAAATGGATTAAATAAATAAATAGTAAGTTTCTAAAACCAATACTCTCTCAACGAGGTTTAAAACCGCCACATCTGAAAAACACTAAATTTTTGTCTTGGTTCAACATCATCATCTGCCTAGCCTTTTCCCAACTATATTGGGGTCGGCTTCCAGTCTAACCGGATGCAGCTGAATACCAGTATTTTACATGGAGCGACTGCCTATCTGACCTCCATAACCCAGTTAGTACTGGGTAATACGATACCACTTGGTAAGACTTGTTGTCTTGGTTCAACGATTATTGGATATAATATATTAATAAAAAAAATTCGTTAAACTTTTTAAAAACACCTGACACCACCAGATAAACCAACTAACCACCAACTAAGTATCCAAAACTCATCAAATAATTTTCTTATCTATAACCAACCCTCAAGATAGACAGGTTTCGATCACCAAGAATATATCACTGAGGCTACTTGAGCAAAGAAAATCGAAACCAACTCAATCCAACCGTTGGAATAAATATTGAAGATATTGGTATCGTAAATATTCGCCTATTCGCCCTCCAAGCACGAAACTGATTTTAAACTGAGCGTCTGATATTGACTTTTTACTCTTTTATTCTGAAAATGTCATGTTGAGTAAACTTTTTGGTTGTGGAACAAAAAAATGGTTATGTTTAAATAACTTTATGGCTTTAATCGTTTTAAAAATGGAACAGTGGAACTAAGTGGAACAGTGAAATTTGTTTCTAAGCTGTCCACACGGTGTTCCACTTCTACACTTGTGGCTGGGGTGCGGGAACACATTTGCAGTCCAATAACATCCTTATTCTTGTGAAAAAAATATCACTATTATTTTGACAGACTTCTCAGTGACACACCTACAGCAAACCTATTGCTAGAATGTAAGTATTGCGTTCATCGTATTTTTTTGGCAATATGATTTATCTAACCTTGTTGATTATTTTTACAATAAACATAATACATTATTGTCTCCAAAGTTTACCAAGCCAATAATATCTTGGAATCGTAAATAAATAAGCCTCTTACTTATTCTTACCTATGACGGGAACCGGATACCCGAATGGGCTAATTCTTTCACAAATAATTAGGGAAACAGGATACGAAATAATCACAAGTAGCGACCCATATCAAATTCAGTACGTGTTGGCGTACATATGTATTCTATGTATAATAGAAGGTACATATATACTGACGTCTTGTATGGGATAGTCCCTGGAGATAGTGAGTGAGCAGGTTAATGAGTTTTGTGCTATATTTTTTCTGTCTAAGGTTTTATGAAAGTGATAATAGATCGCGACTTCATTCGCGTACTTCGATACTTGTATTTCACTTAGAATCGGACAAACTGGTACGGAAAGTTGCGGACACAGAGATCCGGACACCGGACTCAGACAGGTATCTGTTAGAGTCTTGTATCTGCCGTCGGTCTGAAATATGTCTGTATCGATTTGACAGCACCTTTAGTCGTCTCGAAAATGATTGGGGAACTGACAAAATTTAAAATGAAACATTGCCTTTCAAAAGAATAATGCTTGTTTCCCCGATTGTAAAGTTATAGCAAAACATGACACTAAACGAAAATGGCCTGTCAAACAAATGACAATCACAGTGTGTCTAGTAGCTGCTGGTATGATATTTGTCTCATAATTAACACCTCCACAATGACTATGATTTCCTGGTACCTCACACGAGCTTTCATTGTTATCCCCATGATGCGATGACCCAAACAAACTCGGAGAAATTCATCATAATAAAATCAATACATTTGTGACCCTTCCACGAATATGCTCCCCTGGTACTTCAAAGGGCTCAACACAACAGTTTATCAGAATCATATCTGGCGACGACACAGTGACAAAAGCCGGTATCACTACATCTTTACCGATTAATTGTAGACAATTAATCAGGGTCTCTGCCTGTCTACGTACAAATAAGATTGATGATACCACTTCAGTCGAGAAGTCTCTCGTTGTAAAAGTTTTATGAATGTTTTAATAAAATGTTCGTTGTTTTTTTCAGGTACTGGAGTTTTCTGTATTTTGAAGTTTGGAGTGATTGTGAGTGTTTGGATATTTCATTTATTTGTAAAGATAAATAATTATACGTTACTAAAATTTCGATTGTATTCGCACCTTTGGGATGGATCAGTCAAGTACCAGCTGCAAGCGTTAGAAGCTATTGAGCGACGTATCAAGAGGCTCATTGATAACGATTCCCTTGTCAAAGCCAAGCTCCAAAGCCTTAAACATCGCCGCAAAATTGCCAGCCTATCGATTTTTTATCGGTTACATTTCGGAGAGTGTGCTTTAGAATTACACAATCTAATTCCCCATCCCCATTCTTTCATCGGACGAGCAGAGATACGGCGAAGCGTCACCGTTATACGGTTGAAGTTCTACGGACCCGAATAAAGCACTTATACTTCCACATATATTGTGCAAACCGGCCGCGCCAGTCTGTGGAAGTCACTGCCGGTTTCTTTCTTACTCAATCACTCAAATTCAAAATAATTTATTTGCTAATCTGGGTAGTTACAGAAAGTTGTTAGAAAATAGAGCATAAGTCAACCATATTACGCCTTGAGGCATGCAAATCTCAAGCTTTGACTGTATCATAACATTATTATACAATTACTTGCAACAATCATTTATAATTAATAACACAATTTTGGTAATTTGGATCTCTTCAAAGTTCAGGTGAATCGGTTTCTTCTAGGCAAGCGTGCTCCACCTTAGGCCGCGTCATCGCTTCACATCAGGCGGCCAAATGCATGTCCAAAAAAAAAAAATCCACACCCTAACAGTTTACTCTGAAAATCGTCGCGTTCACATCTGCTATCACGGGTAAAATTTTAAGTTTTCTGAGATACATCAACCCTGTCATTGGGTATCAAGATTAGATAATAAATATTCCCTCAGAAATCGTCATCATCGTCCTCCTATCCATTCCCAATTTATTTCAGGGCAGTCCATAACTTCCTTACAGTACTACTTAAGTCATAAAACACAGAACACACTCTCCCAAGCTTGTCCTAATAAAAAGCAGAGTACACACTGAAGTAAAAAACAACATCCTTAGCCCACAAAATCGTCACATAAGCAAGGCAGCCACTCTTATGAAGCGGTCTCCGTGGTTCTGTGGCAAGGTTCATTAGTGTTAAGGTACCTGACAGGGCTTGAGTCGTGTCTAGAGCATCTCTAGTACCCGCGGCCTTACGTCTACGTAAACAAACCTTTAAAGTTGGCTCCTTATGTCTGTTTTTTTTCTAAAGTAGATGGGGTGTTGTAATTAGTTGATTTATGGCTGGTTTTATTATTCTTTTATACAGCGCTACAAGGATAAATTGAGGCTTGAATGATATTGGCGCTGTTGATTATCATTTGTTTTTGTGAAAGTGCATGTAAAAAACAAGATGGTGAATTTAGAATCGATTTTGGACACGAGATAAAAGATTCATGTAAAATGTTATATCAAATATTTGAAACGTCAATTTTTATTCCTTGGAAAAAAAATGTTCTTAATTCTATATTTTTTGTTAATTGAATATTCTAGTAGGTACACAATACATTATGGCGCCAGTTTCTATAAGAGTCAGTTGGGTTGTCAATTTACTGATAATTTCATTTCCGTGTACTCCGGAAAAACAGAAAAAGGTACTTATCCGCTCTTAGGTGTCGTGAAAGGCGACTTATGAATTGTGTCAATAGGGTGGCGTCTTACTGTCTGTATTAACAACGAACTGCAATTGATTCTGTAACTACTTCTACGGGTATGTTACAGAAACACTTCCAGCTTTATTTATAAATTACCTGTAGCAACCATAAATAATATTCTATTCTATATACTCTGTAATGAAATATTGGTTTTGGTTCTTCCAAAACACATTAGTTACTAAGTAAATAACTGGTAATTATTTAAAACCTCCACATAAAGTGTAAAAGTACCCTTAACGAAGCCGACAGGCACTTGTCCTCCCCGTCATTGCGAACATTTTTTTTACTAGACCATACCTGGGAACCTTCTAGTTCCGGAGATCTTGGGGGTCAGTCCCAAGTCTTAGTCCCAATTTTTTTTTTTATTACAAGTTTTTAATGTTATAAATTTTCTTTAAATACGTCCACGACCCCCGTACTATTCAATGCATCCATCAGCACAATGTTTTGAGTGCGTTACATTGAGTCCGCTTACACCCTGTATATGTGTAAAAATAGAACTGTAGTAGATTAAACAGAGTTTATTTTCATCTTATACTGTACGTGAATCTCGCCTAATTCAGACAGGTAGCTTGGCAACAGAACCACCTACCTACAAATAAATTCATATTATACACAAAATCACGCACTTCTGCAATAAATCTCACACTGCAACCGTAACGCTGGGTGTATGAGATTTATTTATGACCAACACACACTGAATATGTAGTTACAGACAGAAGGTTGACTTCACACAATGAGGAAAATCGCACGCACGCTTATTTACGGCTACGGGAGACGCTACTTGCGACGCGTGACCAGCGACACTCGAGTGAATCTCTTGTTTTCTGTGCGTGAAATTCGTTTATTTGTTTCCTTCGCAGGCACTGTCGCAACACGCATGTCTCTGGAGCGTATGTGCGCCTCTTTTCACCAGTTTATATATGGACCTTGCCTTCTGTGTCTATCTATTCTACGTAACTGACAAGCATATGGCATAAGATAGACCACGTATGACCGAGTTTCCTTATCTGAGTATTCTCCAATGGAGCGGAAATTATTTAAGATAGGATGAAGAATTAGCTGAGAAATGGGTTTTTTCTCTATCGGTAAGGAATGTCTCAATCGTTCAAGATTTCAGCAAACAAACACAACTCGTGTATTTATTGAATTTTCAATCGACGGGACTTTACTGCGATGAACTCAAACTCAAAGCATTTATTTCAATTAGACCATCACAGGCACTTTTGAATGTCAAAAAAACAAAAAGAAGCGAAGCTGCAGTCACAGTCACAAGGCATAATAACTTGAGAAAGTAATGCAGTTGCACATTCCAAAGCGTAGATCTCTATGGAGAATAATGGGCAAGAAACTCCATGGACACTCTTTTAAATCAAAATATTGTTACAAAATCTTGGTTACATCATTGACATTATACATATATGTGAGAACGATCTAGAAAGACGTGCACATTAAGAGCGCTGCAAGATGCAAGAAAAAATTATATATTTTTCATTTGCACTGACAGTTTACGAAAAATATTGTTACTAGAAAGTAACCGAAATAGCATTAGTTATAGACATAATGTTATTCTATCAGATTGACCCTGATTTTCAACTGCAACCAACTGCACACCTGTAACCTTGGTCCATTAGTGTAACTATGTAGGCTGTATCTTTCAAATTCGGGTCCATCAATACATTTAAAAACTGTGTATTTTCCATCAACATCTCAATTTCGAGGCGAAAGGAGTATCTAAGGATCGTAGCACGAATTGCTCTGTACTTTCTGCCTACCCCCATGGGGAAAAGGCGAGAATTTATATATGAATCTCAATATCTCAACAATCCATCAACATGATATCTAATAAATAATTAATGACTTCTCAAACTATTCTCAAGATCCATTTTTCATTCTCCTAAAAAAAGAAAGAATATTTCGAAGTACCCGCGAATCGTGCACTGCCATAAATCTTGTGAAGTCAGTGCACACAATGAGGCTACTGTCAGTGTGACGTCAATTTATTGCGTCAATATATTGACGTGGACGGCAGATAATGGGTGCTCCTACCCTACGAGTGAAGTCTTGAAGAATTTTAAAAGAGAAATGCGAAGGAACTTGGATCAGCGGTTTTTTATTGAAATTACAATGTTTTTATTTTAGGATTAACGGTGCCATTAAAGAGCCTCATTGTTTTCATGTTTCTGCTCATCCTTTTATTGAAACCGTAAGCATAAATTAATTTCCGGTGCTGGGACAAAAGCTTTCTCAGTGTGAGTGGGACTCACGAAGTTTTCCTTCACCAATCTGATGGTAGCGGTGGTGAAATAATTCACATAAAATTAAGTGTCTGGGCTGGGTCCGAATACGACGACCTGTAAAGCGGGGCCTTTACTACTGAGCTCGCTTTACGCTTGCTCCCTTTGACGTAACAGACAAAAATAATAGATTTGTTCTTTGCCATATAAAGAATCCAGTAATGATATGACGTCATTTATTTTCCAACACAAACGGACCAATAGCATTTACACCAAAAATATCCTATTGTTTGTACACAGCCGGCATTCCTCGTAAGTGAGGTGTTCCATCGAACTCTGTCAATTTATACCGAAACCATATTGATATAGCGGTCGCAGGTATGTAGGTACTCGTAATAGCGGTGACGCAACCGCGCGGATTCCGCGCGATTCATTGTGAACGTCTGCATTCTTTCGTAGTGAGGAATTATGTGGGAGTAATGAGGTGTTTTATTGAGGACTTATTTTATTTTATGTTATTTAAAGGTTTTTTAACATAACATAACATACTGATAAGGAAATTGTATGCTATTACGAGAAATTAAACGTGTGAATTTGTTTCGTGAAATTTTTAACCGTTAACTCGAAAACATAACATCACGCCTGTAATCCCAGAGGGTTAGGCAGAGGTGTACATAATAGTACACCCCCACTTCGCCAGTTATGTTTAAGTCCCTTGTAATAGGGGGTGAGCCTATCAACCGGGCATGAATCCAGACTCCGTGACCGCTGACAAATTCCTGATGAAAAAACCCAATAACACTTTGCCCGACCCGGGAATCGAAATTAGGACCGCATACTCAGCAGTCGCGTTTGCGACTACTCGAAACGACTTAACTCAAATAGTTTACTAAAAAAGGTAAGTTATGTGACATGTAACTGGCAAGTTATATAATCAAAAGTAATCATGATAATTCGACTGTCATTTTAGTTTTCGTTGCCAAGTTCTGTAACCTAAGCTTGATATTCCGTAGTTCCAAAACTTCCGTCTTACCTCGAACATTCATTTACCTCATTCGTAAACTACACCACCACATTCGCGAACTTCCTACGATCAAACATATCTCATACTCATGCATAATCTTCATGCAAGTACATACCGAGGCAAAACTTTCTAAACTCCTTTAGATGGAGACGCAAGTACGTAGGTAAATACCGTCTTGCATACAACCTTCTTGCTCAATAACTTGCGTATTTTAATCTCATCCTTTACAAAGTTATCCAGCCTTGTGGAGCTTTATTCTGATTATAATAGAAACTGGTTCGGAGCCAAATTCTGAGGTTACGTAGCTGCAAATCGAGTATTGTGATATAGTAGGTAGTAGGGAAAGATGGCATAAGTAATGAAAACAATATTTAGCATGAGTAATAATGCCTAAAGTTTCTAAGTGATTACGTAGTTTCTTATGAGATGTTGACTGTTATGATGTAAATTATTTATCGGGTAAAACTTTTTTTGTTACTGACTAGTACACAAGTTTTTAGTTACTCTCAGCCTGTATCATCCCACCGCCCGCTGGCCAAAGGCCTTTTTCTTCTTTCTCTCAATTCTCCATGACTTCGGCTGCTACTTAAATTTAAACTTCTAAAGTGAACTTGGGGCAACACAATGTTAATTTGTGTAATTGCATTTGTATGACCTACATGAATTAATTGCTACATGACAGGTTTAGGAATATATTGTCAATTCCTGACCTCCACAAACCTGATAGTACTGGGTGATACGATACCCATTATATCACCATATATAGGGGTATCGTATCACCAGTGCTAACTTGGTTGTGGAGGTCAGCCGCTCCATACTGGTACTAGCTGCATCCGGTTAGACTGGAAGCCGACCCCAACATAGTTGGGAAAAGGCTAGGCAGATGATGATGATTGGCAATTCCTAATAATTATCCTTATTTCAATTTATGCGGGCCCGGGTATTGGTTTAGGATTCATTATTTTATAAGTAGTAAATTAATCCACAATTAATTAAAGTTAACTGAAAGTTAAAGTTAACTGACTTTAAACGGTGTACTTAACACCGTTTAAAGTCAACAATTTTTGTTTACGTCATACCTAATTGTCAACACATACTACCTTCTCATTTATTTAAAAGAAGACTTGTATAATTGTAAAAAACATAATTATCTTTATTCGACATCTTTTCTTCCATATAATTATCCAATTCTACAGTGTGGGCTACAAAGTCATTATTTAAAACAAACTGTTTGTCCTATTTTAATCAGATTACTTCAACAATAAACTACTTAACTTTTAAATAAACAACAATAACTCCAAGTGAATGGTACTAAAAGCGGATGTTTATAAATAATAAAGCAATCTACCTAGAGTTTCAGCTTTCAATAAATGGATCTGTTGTAGATAATGCCCGCCTTCAGCAATGGACTTATCGGATTCCAATGGAGATTCTATTGTTTAAAACCGCTTCTATTTTGTTTTTAAATGTCATTGTTCTTTTTATAACCTTTTATTTAGTTTCACCTGTCCCGTTTTACAAGTTTTATTTATTATTTATTTATTTAACTTACAACTATCATTACAGGTAATCTTAAACCTAATTCGATAATGTGGCTCACTCTTATTCCTAACACAGGTCCATGGTTATGTTTGCTTAGGTCAAATCTTGCAACGATTGAGCTGAAATTTTGCTTATTCAATTTAATGACAAGGCATGGTTAGGTTAGGCTAAGTGACGTCATTCTAAATCATCATCATCATCATCATCATTTCAGCCGAAAGACGTCCACTGCTGGACATAGGCCTCCCCCAAGAAGGGAGGTTTTGCCATAATCGCCACGCTTGGCAGGCGGGTTGGCGATCGCAGTATGGTTGTTATAAAACACAGAGAACGCTGCTGCCCATTCTCTGGTAAGTCCCTTAGTCGCCTCTTACGACACCCACGGGAAGATATCATTCTAAATCCAAACTTCCAAAGATGGCGGACCAGTTTTTTTTTACGTACGGTTCACATAATACATCTAGCTACCAAGTTTTAAATGTGTAGTCCTAATAGTTTCGGAATAAAGTGGCTGTGACATACGGACGGACAGACAGACATGACGAATCTTTAATGGTTCCGTTTTTTGCCATTCGGCTACAAAACCCTAAAAACATGTCTTAAGAAAAGTTGAATCTATTAAAATATCCCAATTTGCGTAAGTAGAGCCTCTAAAGCAGAAAATTAATAAAATTGCCTATTTGAATATGATAAATGATTACGCATGAAAGCTTACACAGCTCTAGGCTACATTTCTTTGGCCCATTAGCCATAAGCATATTTCGGCAGACATCTTAAATATTTTGGTTTAGTAGGCTTTAAAAATAAATGTTTCAATATACTATGTTTAACGTACCTGAAGTTAGTAGGAATATTTCTCCGTGTTCAAGTCTTGCGGTAAATAAAATTAATTTATATTTTAATGTTTGTCTTTTTTTTACTTTTAAATACCTGCATTTAGTAAACCTTCGCAGCTCGAGGCAAAATAAAAACAGCTGCTCGACTCGATCTTTAGGTTAATCCACGCTTGCCTAGGTTGGTCCGCGGATGGGTGACCACACATTACATGCCGAGTTTCCTCCATGCCTCGAAAAGCACGTTAAGCCATTGGTCCCGGCTGTCATTTGTTGATCCTTGCCAGTCGTTACAGGTAGTCAATGGCCTAAAAGTTTGACAACCAGTCTATCGTATCCAGTACTTACTAGGTTCTGGAGGTGAGAAAGGCAGGCACTCCATGTAAAATACGGGTATTCAGCTGCAGCCGATTAGACTGGAAGCCGACCCCAACATAGTTGGGAAAAGGCGAGACAGAAGATGATTAAGTAAACCCAGATTCCATGTAACACACCGAAAACATTGTGCTGATTGATAGATGCGTTGAATAGTACAGAGGTCATGGAGGTATTTGAAGTAAAATTAAATATAACATAAAACTTGTATTTTGTTGAACTTGTGAAAAAATTGAAACTTTGACTTCCAATATCACCGTAACTAGAACGCCCAAAGTAAACTGTGGGAAAATAGCAATCCCCCCTCCCACTCACTACTTACCACCAATTGAGCATCTTCCTGCGGGGTCTAACCTTCCGTGGTCCCTCTGGAAGTCCCTGAACCGTCTCTGGACTCAAGTGGGAAGATGTAACTCTAACCTCGTTAAGTGGGGTTACCTCAACGAAACAGCAGCGGGTGTGGTTGTGGAGCTGTGTCGCAAACTATGCTTCACCTCCTGCCCGCTTAGCCCAAAAATATGGAGCCGAAGTGACCTCTGCGCTGCCACCGACGACGCGGTGGAAGTGGCGAAGTTTGGGGCTAGCAAAATATAAAATTTGTCGTGCCAGCGATACGAAGAAGAAGGCTAAAAGGTATGAACCAAAACAAAAAAAATATCACAATAAGGATCTTTTTAAACCCTTGTATTAACAAGTTTGATCTGATCAGATTCTAAAAATTCTTTCACTAATGGTAAGCTACATTGTCCCCTGAATATCAAAGGCTAAAAAAGAACGTCCCGTGGGATAATTTCTAACCCTAACGCGAGCGAAGCCGCGGACAAAAGATAGTTTATCATAAAGTGTTCAAATCCCATTCAATGCACATATATTTTCGTTCCGGAAGCAACCAATTGTGTGGCAGATCGATTTCAAAGCCGTAGGTAAGTGTCGAACATTCAACGTCGACATTATTTCCCTCGCCTTCAAACCGCATACGTTGAACCGAGATGGGAGATGGTAAATCGTTATGGACGATCAGATTTAAGAAAAGAGGATTTATGTGAAATCTGTTGACGTTTTGTTCCGTGATTCTAAGGTTTTAAAATAAAGTTTTACTACGGCTTTGAGATTTTTAACATTTGTCATAGCATCACGCCCATTTTCCCAGAAGGATTTGGTAGAGGTGTAGGTACTGTTAGTACACACATATATTAACGGGGGCGAGCCTATGGCTATTAACTGGGCAAAATTCTGGTTTCGGGCTGGTTTTGAGAATTTCATTTTGAAAAACTCAATACTATTTTGCTCAACCTGGTAATCAAACACAGGACTTCCTACTGTTCACCATCATCATCATCATTTCAGCCGAAAGACGTCCACTGCTGGACATAGGCCTCCCCCAAGTGTCGCCACATTGACCGGTCCCGTGTTAAGCGTACTGTTTACCAGTACGCTTGTAACTTAACGCGACGAACGAGGAAGTCTCAATCTCTTTTATATTTAACCGAGACGATCTGGACGCGTACCGCGAGGGCTGGTTCGAGGAGGCTCGGGAAAAGAGCACATGGAAGGAATTCGGTGAGGCCTTTGCCCAGCAGTGGGACAGCACAGGCTAAAACCGACTTAGTTAGTCTCAATTTCTTCGGGTTTTCAATGAAATCGAATGTTCAAGATTCGAATTAGTGTAAATTTGACATTTATTAGAATTAGCAGATTAATGTGCTTTTGTGGCCCTGAGGGATTGTTTTTTTTGGTCCTCTACGTGCCTTATAACATGCGACGAAGCCGTTATTATTTTTAGAAAATTATCGACTGGACGAGTGTGAACCGTTGCGTTGTGCCAATGATTGTTGAACCTTTCGTCTTTCAAAAAACTGCCTCATTGCCGTTGGTCTAGTGGCCGTAATCGTAATCAGTCCCGGGTTCGATTTCTGGGGCGGGCTAATTGTTATCGGGTTTTGCCATCGGGAATTTCTCAGTAGCAGCTGCGGAATCTGTATTCGTGCTGTGTTGATGGCAATAGGCTCGCCCCCTATTACATGGGACATAAATATTACTGGCGAAATGTGGATCTATTTTTATCAACAACTCTGCCTAACCCTTCGGTTATTACAGGCGTGTTGTTATGTATGTTACATCGCCTTTCTTCCGATGATTTACTGTGAAAAAGTAGCCACCGCATATTATTTGTTTCGTTCCAAAGAGCAAGAGACAGAAACCCTTCCTGTTTCAACAACGAATAACCAAATAACCTACAACTCGATTATTAATTGTTTACAGTCTGTGTTGCGCGATTCACGCTTGACTCGTCCCGATCTTGCCCCGAAGCTAATGGGCCGCGAAGCTAAGCTCTGCGATGCGGTAATCGAGTACTCGTAACGATTCCATATCGATTCTTGTTTTATTATACGCGAATTCCGCAAGTTAAGCCTTTATTTTGGAGTCGTTAAGGGTCATTATCGTGAAACAGGAAGATTGTTGTTCAAGGTCTGGTGAATGAAGTGCTTGAATGGATGAATGAAGTTGATTTGCATTTTGATTTTTTATATTCGATTCTGTGAACACATTACGAAATGCTGAGCTATCATAATACATACATAAACTCACGACTTTTTCCCATGGGGGTAGGATCCTTACATTCTCCTTTTGCCTCGTCCAGGTTCATACATCTGGTCATAGATAACCTGCGTTTGATTTTAAATGTATACGTTATAGACATAGTTTATGTTGCACTAGTGGACCTTCTCGATAGTCAGATCAGCTCGTTTCGTAATATTGTGCTAATAAGGTATCTATTTACATTATATGTGGGAAATAATTGTTTAGAAAAAAAAAACATTTAAACTGACCTTGACCTCGTGATCGGTAGCCGAGTAACTACTAGATCAATGAACTGGCTCGACTAGTAACACAGCCAGCGGTTACAGTAATAATGTGCGTTTAACTCAATGCCGCGTTTAGTAAATTAACACTTTGACGTAGCTCAAGATCAAAATAATACAGATAGCTTCATATTTTAGAATAAAAATTGGCATGTGCTATGATGATGATGCGATCTAGCCGATTTCGGCTACAGCGACTGCATTCGATGGCTTACTAGGGAGGTTGTCGAGAGCTTTGGTGTGCTGCTCTGTCATGTGCTCTCAAGTGGCTAGCATACCCAACTTTGGCCGAAAAACTCCGAGCACAAAGCGGACAAGCCAGAACACCATTGCCGAAATTGTAGGGTATAGCTGAAGTGCTATAGCAGAGCACATGATATGGATTCGATTCCCAACTTAGGCAAAGTGTTATTGGGTTTTACAGAAGTCAGTAGTCCGAAGGCTGATTTTGTGACCGGTTGATGACAATAGATTGCCCCCATTTTATTTGGGACTAAAACATAACTTGCTATGTGGGTGTGCTAGAGGTAGATACACCTCTGCCTAGCCATTCGTGGCGTGGGGTTATGTTTTATATACCCGGCTGTGTGCTGTGTGCTAACCGCTGGCTGTGTTACTACACAGCCAGCGGTTAGAGTAATAATGTGCGTTTAACTAGCACTTAGTGCCGCGTTTCGCAAAAGGACGCTTTGACGTTGCTCCTGCCCAGAATAGTGCTAAACGATTTAATATTTAAAATGAAAATTGTTGAACCTGTCCGCGATTTCAAACCCAAAGAAGCTTTAGTCACAGTTCATTATTTGATGTGTTATATTTTTATTTCCGTTTCATTGGAATCAGTTCAGCTCTTGATGCGTGACTAAGTAATATCAGCATTCATGATCGTTCTCCTGCCCGTAACCCAATACATTTGGAGTCGGCGCAGCATGTCTTCTTCTTCCTTACTTCTGAACGAACAATAATTCTAGAACGACCCTTGTGCACAGTTTTATTTATTTTGATACATAGATAGGTAGTAAAGCTGCATAAACTACTACCACCCTTATTCCAATTAGCAAAGTAGCACCAGCCACATTGAATACCTCGCAAGCTTCAGTATTTTCACTTTGCTTCTGAGGTCCAGCCTTCAGCTCGTTCCCCTGTTATAGGTAAGGGTCAGTCAACGGACAGACTGCGGACCAGGCTACGCACACGGACACCTTCATCATACAAACACTTACTGAAGTATATATCCGTGTCCGGAGTTGCATCCGCTGTTTGACCGAGACTTTTACTGATGCCTACCACAGGGGAATGTATCGACAACACAAAGTATTTGTTGACAACACTAACGAAACTTGAAAGTTTAGATTGCTATCCATGTAAACTATAAAAAACAAAGCTTTGTGAAACAAGTCTCAATAAAATATTTGTTTTTGACGCAGAAAAACGAACGGAAGAACTAAGATGTTACAATGTTAAGTATCACGAATATTGCATCCTATTTTAAGAATTGATACATCAATGTTAGCGGTCAATGTACATTACAGGTATTCAAGTACTTTTGGATCATTACTGACCCCCTAGGCTGTGTATGCGTTAATCGAATCCTTGTATAATTACATATTACCTACGGCAACCGTAAACTTACACAACACTATCTTGATATAAACAAAACTTCAAGTAACGCTATAATTGCTTTCCTACACATAAACACGTAATCAATGCGGATATGGACGCCAATAAGATGTTATGTTGCAGGTTACGGGAAGTATCTCGTTGCTATGGCAACGTAAGTTTTATGATACTATGCGTTTTTACCCGATTACGGCGAAGCTAAAAGGAAGAGTTATGATTTTAGTAGTCTATGTATGTATGTTTGTATATACGTATGTTCCTACGTAGCGCCTAAACTATTCATTCTATTTTGATGAATAAGGTGTCAATCGATTCGTTATTATGGCCCGGGTAACATAGGCTACATTTTAACGACTTCAACAATAGGAGGAGTCGATTTTACCTTGTAAACCCCGAATTTAATTAGAGCGTGATTTTTCAGTAGTCGGGTTTTTAGTTGTAGAATACCATACAAATTCTTGTTATGTTGTGTTGTTCTGACCTAAAGATTTGTATTCATCCGGTATTGTGCCAAAGTCTGGTAAATTACTTGTTGTATTACATTTTTTTAATACGCTTCTAGTAATTAATAAAAATGTAATTAAATCTTGGAAGGCAAATTTTAACCTACATTTAATTGTCGTATCGAAATGAAACTTTGTATTTGAAGTTTGGATAACAATACTGTAATTTGGTATCTGGGAGCTGATCTGATGATTGAGCTAGGAGGTGGATAGTGAAATTCTTCAGTGGCTACTACTAAACCTCTCAAGTTTGGGTTTGTTTGACAGGTTTTAGTGCTGTGCAGCTCGAAATATTCCATCCAAGCCAAGGTGAGGGACGCGCCGCGTTTTTTTTCTTTAAGCAACGAAATTATTTAAGTTTAATCCTTCGAGATTATTTTGCGCATCATTGTTTTAATAAGGTTAGACTTTAATTAGTTGAAATTAAGCTCATAGTGAAAACGGACATAGTAGTAAATGATCTCAATTTGAAAAAAATAATTCAATACAGCAATATTGAATTTTCAATACTTTGCTTTAGCGCTGAAAGTTGTATTTCCAGCAGTGATATAAAATGTACTAAGGCACTAGATGTTGTTCAGTTATAGTGAAAATGGTCATTAGAACTGAAAATAAGTAAAAAATCTACAACATACCTAAATCTAACACCATAAAACATCGAAGTTTATCATCTTTTAAATAAAGAGCGTCTTCCAAAATAATCTACCAGGGCGGCAGAAACATCAGGAGCTCCCACGAGAACGTATGACGACACTAATCTTAGCCGCTTACATTTGAGGTTGCACTACGGCGTGTCACTTCTCCAACTGTCACGCATCTGTCAACCCTGAATCCTTCTTATCCGTTCAGCAAATTGTGGGAATCGCCTTCAATTTACTACAACATTTAGTTACAGGTTGTTTGTCTCTAATCCAAGTACTTTTTTCTCTGAGGTGATAGGAGTTAACTTTGGCCTGAATTCAAAAGATTTTTGTGTAATTTCCTATTATTAATTTAAAGTGTGCATATTGTTTGGATTCCTACGTGTTTTTATTAGAGCGTTTAAGATTTTTCTGAGCATGGTACTCAATTTTTTGAAGCTGTTGGTCATAGCATTCATTTGAAGATCGTTACGGGGAGTCCGAAGCCCGTAAATTTGTCAACCAAACTTACCAAGACACCACATTTTGAAAAAATAAAAACACAAATCATTAAACATTAAAAGGAGCATAAAACAACAAACAAATAATCCTACATTAAGAAAATACAATAAAAGAATAGACTAATCCTTTGTCAACAAAAAACAAATAAATAATAATTAAATCACTAAACTGACTGTGTTAGACTATAAGCCGGCCCCAACATAGTTGGGCAGAGCCTATGATGTAGCATAATGATGATGACCAATCCTCATTGTTTTGATAATAACAAAAGGACTTAACTATGATTACAGCCCGTTCACAGCACCCGGTATGTAGCAGCTAGGCAGCTAACTACGACACTAAACATTATTAGATATCGCCGCCCCAACTTAACTGTGTTGCGGGCAGTTCCGGTTTGACCGGATGCGGCTAAATATCAATATTTCGTACATGGAGCAGCTAACTGACCTACGTAACCCAATTACTAAGGCTATGCCAATATTCTATAGTTTGACCTTAGAATATTGGTCAGTATTGGTTTAAGTGGTCTCAATCGCGACTGATGAGCTTGAGGGTTTGATTCCAGGGTCGGTTAAATTGTTGGGTTTTTCCGTCAGGAATTTCTCATCTTTCTTTCTTCTCTAATGGTGGGTAAATGGCAATAGGCTCGCCCCCTATTACATGAGATTTAAACATAACTGGCGAAATGTGGGTGTACTATTATTATTATTACGCCTATGCCTAACCGTCCGGGGATTACAGGCGTGATGTTATGTATTATCTTAATCTCGCTTATTCGTCTTCTTACAAAGTTTCCCTACAAAAGTCTCCTCAGGGATCGTTCGAGGCTCTTGGACATTAAGCCATTGGTTGACACGGCTATCGGCATAATGATCGCTGAGTCCACATCCCAAATGTCCAAAACCTCGCAAGCTAAGTCAAGATGCTGATGTAAGATGAGGTTTTGCTTATCCTGAAATTTAAATTATTGGATCTGTCGGATTTTCGGGGTTCCTGATTAATCGTCGAGACTTTCAATGATAAAAGGCCGAGAAAGATTAAAGTGGTGTAGGTACTCATCATTGTCATCCACAGCCCGACTTCACCAACTGCTGGGTATAGGCCTCTCTTTGCTTGTACCAAGCTCCACCTTCTTGTGCCAACCTTCTTCTTCTGGCCTGTTGACGGTGAGTAATGGGCTAGCTCACCGTCCAGCCGTCTTATGACGACAGGCCGTGTCGAGGGCGCGTTCGTGTTTAACGCGCACCTCAAAGAGATGTCAGCAACAAGGAAGGAATCCGCAAGGGCCAATGCCTGCCAGGGCTGCGGGACTTTTCGAAAGAGATACCGCGGCAAAGGGCAAAGAAGGAACATGGATTATGATATAAAAATCATTCTTCTTCTTCCTGCCCTTGTCCCATGTTATTTGGGGTCGGTCAACACGATTTGTTCTTCCAGTCTCCCCTGTCATTCGTCACGCTTTCTTGTGCCAGTCTCATCCAGGATATTCCTGCGATGACAACAATGTCGTCTGCCCATCTCGCTGGCGAACGACCAATACTTCTTTTCCCAGTCCTTGGACGCCACTCAATCACAGCTTTACTCCACCTGCCATCACCGCGCCTTGCTATGTGTCCTGCCCAACTCTGTTTGAGTTCCATAACTCGATTCCCAATATCGAAGACCTTCGTACGTCTCCGGATTTCAACGTTACGAACTCGGTCTAGTAGTTTTATGCCGAGAATGGGACACTCTATGGCTATCTGTGCTACTCTAAGTCTGTACACAGTCTCCTGTGTGAGCGTCCACGTCTCAGCACAGTACATCATTGTGATGACGCGCACGTTTCAAAAGCTCACTTCACAAATAAAACATCCTGTACTGTGTACATCAAAGAACTCTCGATGAAGTGAGTTATTTAGCTGAGTCTAACAAACTTATTTGCATGTTACATCAGTCACATACGCTACTGCATTACTCACGGTATTAGCTTATTCAAGTCGTATTCATGTGAGGTGAACGAATGTAAACTAAACCTCTAGTTTTGGAGAGGAATGTTGAGTGAGTGAATGAATGGCATTAATTTGGAATGGGGTTGGTTTGTGGTAGGTGAAAGTTTTATCTGACTATAATTATATTATAAAGAGTTAAAGTTTATATGTAGGGGGTAATCTTCGGTACTATTGATCCGATTAAGATTTTTTTTCACGAACGGGAAGCTACGTTATCTATATTTAAGGACACCAGACTCTGACAGATAAGACACTGAACTGTCAGAGGCCGGTGAACCTTAAGTTATTGCTGTGGTGTAGTCATTGACATTCTGACGGAAGAAAAAGAGGTGCTGTGCTGACAAATAAATTAGAATAAGACTAAAATAATTCTTGGTTTAGATTGAATAAATGATCAGTCATACCAAAACAGTAAACGTGCCTTATGAGTCAAATAATTTTACTAGCAATGACACACAATACCTTTGTAGACTGACCTACCTACCAGGAAAACATACAAAATAAGCAATAGTCCTCCAGCAAAAATATAATATCTCGGACACAATAGGAGAAATGAATTGAAATGTACGGTAATACCATTCGCCGGATCGCTCGGAATCCCTACAAGAATATCCTCTCGGATGCGTAGACAGATTTTATTTGATTCTGATCCTATTTTATTTATTTGATAGTAGGAATCAATCATCTATTCATAAAGAATGTGCTTCGATAGATTGTTAAAGTTAGTTAAATGAAACAAAAAAAAGAAATCTTCATTAAAAAAAAATATCCGGTTCGAAGGACCAAAAGATGTATGGTTGTCACCTTACGTCTTTTTCTGACTGATATTGATGATGATGATGATGATGAAAATGGAACAAATACATAGTTATTTCACTTGTTACGAGGTTACGAGTCCAAAATCATAAATATTGAAAACGAGGTGTTGCTGTAACGCGATTCGAACGTAAACTGAATATAATATTGATTAAGAAAATCAATAAGACTTTCATTTCGAATAAGTTTAGTGGTAGTAAAAAAATATGTAAACGTAGAATTTCAATGACATCAATACTTTGAAGTTTCCTATGCGTCCGCGTATATTTTTCGCTCAAAAAGTGACGTAACAATAGTCAGTTATGTCATACTTTTCATTCAGCCCACCATTCCAATCCTACAATATAAACATTTACTTGGTTTGGAATCGCCGAACTGTTCATGACGATCCTTTTATCTTTTACTCCAAAACAAACGACTGCCACAAAGGTAAAGATACTACAAAAATCTGTAGGCCATATGTTACCGAAACGCTTCCCCAACTTCATTGTACACAAGTATTACGTAAACATCTGAATAAAACAAGACTGTGGTTGCTATCTCAGTTCGAATTTCTCGAGAACTTCAAACTTTAGCGTTCCATTACTCCGTTTGCAGCATTGTTATTTTAACGTTCTTTCTTGTCGCTACAGAGAACGAGCAATGGACTGTCAAATAAGGCTTTAGTATTGTCGTGGCATGATTTTCTTTACAAATGTGAACTGACAAAGAATTGGGAAGGCCACAAATATGTACAGTTTGTTGCAAATAAAAATAGGAGAGAATCTGCCTTGTGTTGAGGAAATTTCAGTAAAATTTCAGTACCTGTGTTAACAGAACTTCAGGGAACGATTATTTAGACTTTTTACTGTTTGACCTAAATTAGTTTCTAGAACTGGGGGACTTTTGGGTCGTCGCTTCCTGCAATATACTAATTAGTATGGTAGGTTCAACTGAACGAAAACTAAGAGTCAGATTGGTATAATAAATTGTCATAGAAGTATCAAGTTTTTTGTTTCTGGCTCAATTGGTCAGTTTTAACTTTGTTATGTCAGACGACGACATAGAAAGAAAGAAAAAAAATATTTATACACAAGACACATACATCACACACTCATTACATACATACACACACATACATACACACATGACACACATACATAAAATAACATTTTTTTTTTGGGCCTCGACCATTGAATAGTCCTAACAGCTACTTATTTTTAAAACATATGCACATTGCTATTAGCATTGTTTACCAATCGAATCCAATTCCGCGCCCTAACCAAAGCGATCATGGCGCAAACACGCAGTTGCAAATACTAGTGGAATATGATAGCTACGATCGTTTGCTTTGATTTGGGGTTTAGCCAATCACTCACATGTTTTAAGGATTTTTATGGAACTATAAGCCTAGGCATACCGATGCATACTGCCCCAGTGTAAACAAAAAACTATGATGAAAACCTATTGGATTATTTGGAAACCCGCTATTTTCGATTCTCGGTATTATTTCATGCAACTGTTATTTTTGTTTTTATGTTCCGCGTAACTGAATTATAAATATAGGGCAACCTCAAAAAAAACTTTCTACATACATGAGTGTTGTAATTAATAACCCCTTTTAGAAGAAGATGGACACAAGTGCCTAGGTACTGCATGTTGACTTAGAGGAGTGATGGCTCAGTGGTGTCGGTCCCAACTGGCACCACGTTTTGTAGTTACTTTTTGTCTTCGTCACTGCTTTCAAAACGGTAAAGCAAATCATCGTGAGTAAACCGGCATGACCTGGAAACAACACTTTGAATTATGTCCTACTCCCTCTTACACAGAGGAGGCTTGCACCCCAGCAGTAAGTAAGAACTTGGAAGGCTGGGATTTTTACATCCAGTACGACAATTTTTCAACTCTTGGGGAAGGGCCCGCCTTCACTCCTTCCACGTCTCGCGAACGTCTTTCTTCCAGTTCTGACGAAACGTAGTCAGTTCGTCCCACCACATACTTCGTGACCTCCCACAAGCCCGCTTCAGTACACCAGTCTTGTCCTATTTGCCCCAGAGTTTGTCCGGCATGCTGCAGACATGTCCTGTTTATCATGTTAAGGAGACATAATATTGATAATATACGACTACGGCAACGCATTGTTTTCAAAACATGTATAGGATAGTCCATCCTTAATAATTTCTTCCTTGAACTTTTAAAATCAACTATTACCAGGAAAGCGTTCAATAATCGGCCATCGACAATAAAACTCAAGTTTTCGTCACGTTAAGATCTCGCTAGCTGGCTGTGACACCTCAATCGTTACAACAATCAATTTGTCACAGTAATCGACAGCTTTTTCTTGGGATTTAGTCCACTTACAGATGCTTAATTTTAGTCAGAATTAAGCTTACTCGATTTTGAAGGGGTTTTCTGTTTGAGTTACTCTTAATGTTGTATTGTTTCTTAGTACGTAATGCTCGTTTATAAAAATCTCATACTTTCAATCGCTGCATTCTGCAGTACATCGACCCCACACACATACCGAATCCCTTAGGTGTAACATATGTATTTATGCTTTACACTAAACGACACCTAAATTAATTCGTACTGTGGAACTTTCAACGCACTGACAGTAGAAATTGGACTGCTCGACCACGTAAATCATAATCAGCCTATAATGTTCCCACTGCTGGGACACAGGCCTCCTCTCTATGAGAGGGAATGGGCCATAATCCACCACGCGGGCCCAGTGCGGGTTGGTAGATGTCACATGTCTTCGAATTTTTGGTTCTAGGACATGCCGGTTTCCTCACGATGACCACGTAAATAACACAATGATATTTTTGAACTGTCAATAATATTTATTGCATAATTTACGTCATTTAAGGGTGTGGAATGTAACCCAATGGCGATAGCCCTATCGCACATGAATTCGCCGCTAGAGGTGTTCGTGTAGATTAAGCTCTTCATTAATGTCAGATGTCATAGAGTATTCGCGAGTTGCGCGCTTTTTATCATGTATTTTTACTAATATTGACGGTTGTCTAGATTGAGCCATTCCTGATTAATTATGGCTTGAAAATTTTAAGTAGCAAGTTAGGACCTATTTTGTTACTTGGAGGAAGAATGATTTTTAAATGTTTCATTCTTGCTAATTTTAGGCACAATATTATAAATCTCAAGTTAACACTATGTTGTTATACTTAATAAAAATAAACTTTTTATGAAGTTATTGGTACTTTAAAGTATTAAATAAAATGAATGACAGGACCTTACTCGCCAGTGGTGCCATCTGATGAACTATAAAACGATAGCCATGGATCACACCTGGACTTCTAAAGTGTATTAGAAATCGAGATAATCTTTACTGTAAAATGAAAAAAGACCCCATTAACGAGACTCCGAAGCTAATTTACGTCCGGTACAGGAATTTCTGTAACAACCTGTTGAAGAAATTAAAGCGTCAGTATGAACGTACAGAATTTGAAAAACACCGTAAAAATCCGAAGGCCACTTGGAATCTTATTAAAGTCATCTCAAATTTGACAACAAACAAAACTTCTGCCAGTGAGCTCTTGTCAATTGAAGCCGACCCTCCACGTTCTATTGATGCCGTTAATACATACTTCGCAGGTGAGGGAGAAAACCTGGCCTCCAAAATTGTGGTTCCAGAGAGTGATGATCGTGTCGGTTCCTCTGTCTGTGATAATTCACTTCCACATCATAACTCCATGGCCATATTCCCCACAGATAATGAGGAAATTGACAGACTAATCCTCACCCTCAAACTAAATTGTGCTGTGGGCAGGGATGGCATCCCTGCGACTCTGATTAGTGCTGCCAGGAAAACTCTTGTCCCAGTCATTTGCCATGTGTTCAACGTCGCCCTTTCATCTGGAGTCTTCCCTAAGGTCTTCAAAAGGGCCCTAGTACACCCAATTTACAAAAGTGGGGATAGAGGCAGTGTCAGTAACTACAGACCCATTTCTGTATTAACTATCCTATCCAAGCTTCTTGAAAAAATATTAAACAAAAGACTGCTCAACTATCTAAACGCAAATAATGTACTTGCTAATAACCAATTTGGTTTCAGAAAAGGTAAAAGTACTGAAGATGCTGTCCTAGATTTATTGGGTTCAGTGGCTCAAAATCTACACAATAAAGAAAAAACCATTGCCATTTTTCTTGATCTCTCGAAGGCCTTTGACACCGTCTCTGTCCCCCTTTTGCTAACTAAACTGGAATTGATTGGTATTCGGGGTCTCTCACTTGAATTTTCAAAAGTTATTTAAGGGACCGATCACAGTTTGTCAAAATAGAAAATCTGACCAGTAACGAAATGTTTCTAAACTTCGAAGTTCCACAGGGTAGCGTACTTGGTCCTACCCTGTTTCTTATATACATCAACGATCTTTGCAAACTCTCCCTACCTAACTCCAAATTAATTTGTTACGCCGATGACACAGTCATACTGGTACGAGGCAGTGATTGGACTGAGACGCGTCTATTCGCAGAGTCAGCGCTACAGTCCACCATGAAGTGGCTAGCCCAAAATTTGCTTACCCTTAATTTAGACAAAACTTGGTTTGTCACATTTGGCCCGAGACTTAGATCACAGCCAATATCTGATTTCTCCCTCACAGCCCACAAATGCAAAGCTGAAACGAACGTTGCCTGTGACTGTCTCAAAATCAGGCGTACGGATTCCATTAAATACCTCGGTATCCTGATTGACAGTGCAATGACATGGGTTGGGCAAATAAACACATTAGTATCTAGGGTTAGAAAGTTAATTTTCGTTTTTAAAAGCCTTAGAAGTTCAGCTGAGTTTTCTACCCTCAAAACCGTTTATTTTGCCCTTGCTCACTCTATCATCACGTACTGTATATCGGCCTGGGGTAACGCTGGAAAATGTCTCCTACTGCGTTTGGAGAGGGCACAGAGAGCTGTGCTCAAGGTTATGACACATAAGCCTATTCGTTTCCCAACTGACGAACTGTACGCCCTATGTAAATTGCCATCAGTGAGGCACTCCTTCGTACTAAATATAGTTCTACGTAAACATTCAGAACTTTCCTTTGATCCTGACTTGAATAAAAATAAACGAAGATCCGATAGAGTCTGCCAAACTTACTCATCTAAACTCCAATTAGTCCGACGACAATTTTAGTTCTTTGCCCCTATATTATATAACAGAGTTAACAACGCACTTAATATTTATCTACATGCTTATCAAGAATGTAAACGGCTCACTGGACAATGGTTGTCCACTCTTACGTATACAGAGCCAGAGGATTTAGTTAAATCTTAAAGTCTCACACAACTACTTATCTTCAACAACACCCACACACATAAACACATACATACATACACACACACATACACACACACACTCGCGCACACACACGCACACACACATACACCACAAATACACGCACTAGAATTAAGGTATAGATGTAATTTATATTAAAAATGTCTGCATTTAAAAACGTATCACTATTTGGAACGTTGATATCATCTCTCTCTGGGAGGTGGGCGCTAATAGCCACGACACAGTTTCTAACTAATGTGGCTATTACCGAACACTATAAATTTTGTAACGATTGTTTTTTTTCCAATAAAGAATTTATTTATTATTATTTATTATTTATCATTAGTTTGCGGGTCACCTATCGCCTATCGACTTTACTTAACTATCCATCAATTAAACTGATAAGATTGGTGGCTGTTCAGCTTCGGAGCTTAAGATGCCATTGTCTATATAATCCGCTGAGATTAGCCAGTAATAGCGGTATTAATTAAGATGTTACACAGAGTAGCTATCTATGTACAGACTCCTTAGGACCTAGGTACAAATGACATTCTACAAGGTGTAAATAGACCCTTCACTAAGCCGTCAACCAAGCATTCTGTACATCGAACTAAGTAACTCTACGCAAAAATTATTGCTGGGAAACGACTTTTTTTTTGGGGTAAAAAATCGTCTTTTACGGTAGGACTCAATGTAACGCTCTCAAGACATTGTGCTGAAGGTTGCATTTATGAGGGTTGGTATTTAAAAAAAAAGGTGCAAAAAGGTTGGAACTTTCACCACTTTAATTTGGTACAAAATAGAAGGTTCCCAGATAAACTAGAACAAATTAATTATTGCAATAACGGCCATGACTTGGAGAACAAGTACCTTTCAGCTTTGTTATAGGTACACCCACTATATTTGGATGATGATAGATAGATGCACAACTTACAAAAGATCACGGAGAAGACCCGAGCGCCTAGACAAAGCGGGTATGATGATGGAACTATCATAAATGTCTTGGATTGACCTAAAGAACCGGTCGAAACCGCTGTAGAATTACGATATGGTTTGAAAGCGATTTAAACTTATCAAAGACCTCTTGATACTGATACTGCTAGCCTGCGTCATCCCAATGCTGAGCAAAGGCCTCTCTCCATGACTTCCAAATTTCAAAATCCAGGGCCAATATGGACTACTGGTCGTTAGTACAGGGAAAGTTATCTATCTCTTGATAGTACACAGAATTAAAAATAAACGTGAAACATTATATTACATAAAATAAAGCCTGAATACACGATGCTTTTCAGAGAATGTTTAAATGAATGTTTTCAGTATTTAATTGTTAATATTTTGTAAGGTATTTTGACAGGATAAATAAATGCAAACGATAACAATTTTATGTTTAATTTTATGCTGCAAAACACAACAGAACTGATTAAATTCTTAAAATACTTTAAAACATTTAAAACCAGCAACTGCATTGTTTCATGCACGATAAAGGATGTTTTAATTCAGTGCAATTATTTATTTAATTACAACGCCACAAAGAGTGAGCTATTTACTAATGAATGTGCATTACAAAATATATTCTATTCAATAAACAAGAGCTAAAGTATAATACACTACATTACCCATTAAGTTCTGTGGTCTTGTTGTGAAAGATAATTCGTTCGTTTTATATCGAACCGATGGGTTTAAGCCAGGCATCGGCCCATGCGGACCCCTACGTGGTTACTGACATCTCTTTGAGGCGCGCGTGGAACACGAACGCGCCGTCGACGCGGCCTGTCGTCATAAGACGGCCGGATGGTGAGCTAGCCCATAACTCGCCGTCCACAGGCCCGCGCCTACGGTGGCTGGGGGCTACCACGTGACCCTCAACTCCCAGGGCGTCTCCCGCGGCGGCTGAGACGTGAGGCTCTTTCCCTCATGGGTTTAAGCCTAGGACAGATGAGAATAAACACGGCAAAAAACTTAGAGGCAAACCTCTGTTCTCTTTATGAATGAAGTGGAGAATAAGGACGGAATTTCGAAATTTCTGATTGGAAGTGGGATGAACATTCAATGTCCCCGACAAAATACTAGTCTTCTAATGAACTGCTGTATCTACCCTTATAATAATTATTATTTATGTCCGCAGTTTCACCCAACTAAGAAATTATTGCGGCAACGTAGGTATAAGGTAGGTAGCTGTTTGTTTACGTGAATTTAAATGTTTGTAAACGCACCCACGATACAGGAGAAATTCCGAGTGTGGGGCAACGTTTTTTTTTTTAAAAAAAAGAAAAAGAAAAGAAAGGTACTTGTAGGATAAAAAGTAACTTTTGTCCTAACACTAGGCATTGTCTACCTTTTTCAAACTCATCGAACTCCGTGTAGCCATTAAAACGTAATAAAAAAAACAGACAGACAAAAGTACTCTCACATTTATAATATGAAATCTTTCTTCTGTATAATATTAGTATAGAAGTATGGGTTTTATATACTTCTAGTAACAATGCCTTTGAAACATGAAACCATGTCTGTTATAGATTAGACGATGTCTTGACAATGGAGGTGTTCGCTCCAGGATTAATTCAAAGTGTTATGTTGGCACAGGTCAGTGCTATACATGGCTAATAGTCTGGATTATTTAGTAACATGCACGTGTAGTGGGCCAACGAGAATGCATTTAAGCAGTTTGATACTTCTTTTATATTTGATGTCAAACGTATTCTTCTAGTGTAATTAGCTTCCACCAGCGGTTTCGACCGTTTAAATTATTGTTTGAAATTACGATTCCTATATAGCTTTATAAATTATAGTTTATTCATATGTATCGGCTTTATGGTAAAGTTTTGCGTGAAAGAGTAACAATATAATACATTTTGTATACTTAATAGAAGTGTGATTATGAAAGTTTATTGTTAAAAAAGGTATTGGTCGAGTGGTCCTAAGCGCGACTGCGGAGCATGAGGTCCTGGGTTCGATTCACGGGTCAGACAAAGTGTTATTGAGTTTTTCTTTTTTTTTTGAATTTGTGTCCGGTTTTGACAATAGGCTCGCCCCCTAATACATGGGACATAAAACATAACTGGCGACGCAACGTGCACCTCTGCCTAACCCTTCGGGGATTACACGCTTGATGTTTATTGATTTATTTATTATAATATATATTTATGCACAAGTTAAAACTGTACAAAGGCGGACCTATTGCCTATAATGCCTATGTTTATGTTATGTTATGTTATTGTAAAAAAAACCATACATTCCATTAAAACAACACTATTTTTTTTTCTTCGAAATTTAATGCATTTCAACGATAATTTCCATTGTCCTAGTAACAAAACTAAATTATTGTAACAGCTATAAAGCAAACGTACAAACATTATTAAATTTATAGTATCAACGCACCACCCATCAGGTTTTGCGGCGAAGTAAATTGACTGGCAGCAAGCCAGAGTACCAGGCAACCAGACATTTAAAAGCGGTTACGCTTTACGTCAATTCTCTGTTACGATAGCATGGTAGTTTTATTGAAACTGCCTATTTCCTGTTCGAATATTACTTGTTCAAGAATCGTCTCTGTGTTTTTATTGGATAGAAAACTGGGGTAAATGACGTGGTGAATACAATTTCTCATGTTATAAAGGCTCTATATGATGATTGATTTTAGTTTTCGAAATTTATTTAAGTAGGGCCATTGGATGACCTTCTCATTCTTCAAAACAAGTAGCTTATTCCGTGTTGGTAATAGACATCAAATTAAATAAGATAGCGAATTGCTCAACTCACTTTCAATGTTTTATGGTCGTTGACCCAAACATAAATCATCATATGATTTTTCTCCTGTTTTATCATGTTTCGATATCAATAGCCAAACCGTCTGTAGAGTTTAACTAGCTTATCTGATTTAGTTTTTGATTATTACAATGCCTGCATTTTTTTAAACTCTAAATAGGATTGCGTTTGGCCGCAAGTCTCCTGGTGTATTCCTTTTCTCTCGAGAATTTGGCGTCTCAAGGCACAGGGTGCACACCTGCGCACGGGAAGTGCACGTGTTCAAACTGTGTCACATTTTAGACGCGAGCGCAAAGGTTCGCGTGCGTTAAACGCGCAGCTCCAGGATCCACACCTGCGCAATTGAATTGAATTTAAGATGCACGCAAGCCACACTGTTCGTGTCTGTAGGACATTATAACATGCCCTCGAACTGTTCTTTATACATATACTAACAGCTTGCGAACATGTCTAAAGATAAACATACTATGTTCCTTAGATATACACGAACCGCACTGTTCATACTGTTCCAAAATTTCAGTTAGGTATTTCATTATAATAAATCTTCAAGCAATATTAAAACAATGTATTCAATGCTTGTCTGTTCATCTCGTTTTCTACAATCATGCTAGGGAAATTGAAAATTATTTATTCAATAATCAACCTTTTGTACCAGACATTACCGCGCTCCATTTTCATTTACAACAATAGTCAGCTAAATACATTTTCTGGAACATTCAAACAACGAAGCATTTGTTCTACACATTTCGAATGAAAAGAAAATGTTTGTTCATAATTATTATAGAATTTGTTATGACGGTTGTGTGAGTCTAGTCATCCAAGCCAATTAATTTGGTACAAAATAATTAACACAAATAATAATTATCATAACTTTTTAAATAACACTGTATCTTTTTTTTTCTTAATTACATAATATAACACCACGCCTGTCACCCCGAAGGTAACAGAGGTATACTTATACAGAGGTACACAAGACTTTGCCAGTCATGTTTAAGTTTCGTGTAATATTAATAATGTAAAGCAAGCTTGTTGTCAACAACCGGCACAATTACTGAGAAATCCTTGATGGAAGTGCTTAATAACACAGCCCGTACTAGGATCTCATGGACAGCAGCGACCCGTTGTTGTTGCCGCGACCTTCGTTCGCGTGAATTTATTATTAAAAAAAATTTACTCCTATTTGAATCGAATTTTGTTATCAATTTCAAGGGTTTTAATTATTTTGCTAAAATAAAAGTAGCATAAGTTGGACCTTATAACATAAGCTATCTTCCAATAAAATCCCGTCAAAATAGGTCCAGCCGTTTCGGAGATTAGTCGGAACACACATACAGAAAGACAGACAGAAAAAAATTAAATATCTCTATTGAAATATCCGTTGCGTGAAATGTCGACCAGTCAGCGAGAGATTTCCTTAAAAAAGAGTACTCTGGCCCCATGACTGCAGTTAACAATAAGGTTACAGTATAAGTAATAGTATGATTGTTTTAAGAATGTGCAGGCAACGTTGAAAAATTAAAGAAGCAAAGATTGCGAAGACAGTACTATTTATTGTGGAACATTTCGTAAGTATTGTGTACGGAGCCAGGCATCTTACAAGATGAACCTCTAGACTGACAGAAGAATTGTCTGACATACAAATAGTTTTATAAAATGTTGCAGTCTTTCATTATAATAGATATCAAGTAGTATTTGTAGGAAGATGCAGTCTTTCAAGTAGGTATTGTTTGAGGGAAGACCATTTTTTGGTGACCAAGTTATTAATACGCCTTACGCCTTTTTCCAATGGGGGTAGGCAGAAACCACAGAACGCCACCTGCTACGATCCTTATAAGCATTTGAAGTTCCGTACATCATCATCATCTGCCTAGCCTTTTCCCAACTATGTTGGGGTCGGCTTCCAGTCTAACCGGATGCAGCTGAATACCAGAATTTTACATGGAGCGATTGCCTATCTGACCTCCACAACCCAGTTAGTACTGGGTAATACGATACGCCTTGGTAAGACTGGTTGTCAGACTTTTTGGGCCACTGACTACCTAACGACTGTCAAAGATCTACAAATGACAGCCGGGACCAACGGCTTAACGTGCTTTCCTAGGCACGGAGGAAACTCGGTTTGTAATGGGTGGTCACCCATCCACAAACCAACCTAGGCAAGCACGGTTTAACCTAAAGATCGACCCGAGCGGCTGTTATTATTTAGCCACGAGCTTCCGTACATCTAGATGATAAACATTCTGAAGTAAGTAATTCGTAGTAGTAAGTAAACGGTACATCGCTATTTTAAACTTCGAAGTTCAGTAAGACAGTCATTTTGCCTCGTCCACGTTCATACATCTGGTCATACACGCACGCCCGGTTGCGCTACACACCTGACCTTTTAATAATACAATTTCTAATTATTAATCTGAAATCGTATTATAATATTAGTTGTGAACTATGTTTGTAATTCTGATTAGTTAGTTAATTACGTTAATTAATTCAAATGTATTCCCAGAAACACCAAAATCTCTAGCCTGTTATCCTTGAAGAGTTAGGTAGGTGTGTATTTACTTATATAGTTACATTACTCATTTCGCTAATTATTTTCAAGCCCTGTCTAGCAACCGAGCACAATTCCAGAGAAATTCCTTATGGAAAAACCCAATCTTTCCAATCTTACCAACCTGGAAACTGAACCCAGAACCCCATGCTCAGCAAAAATGCTTTGTGACCAACGTGGTAGTTAAATTCTATATTTCCAAAAGAGAAGTCCAAATAAAAATAGTAGATAGCATTTAAAACTAGCGGAACTTTTGTTTGCCTACAAAATAGTTTCCTTGACCGGAATCACTAGGACTTAGCTTGCGGAAATCCTTGGACTTTTTGCGGTGTTATCCCTTTTAGTTTTTGCTGCCTCATATGCCGATGTAAAGCCTTTTTTTTTTTTTTTTTTTAGGATGGGAAATCATCAAATGACCCCCCCCGCTCTGGGCGGAGCGGAAGGGAGTGTCAGACTTGTACTGACTAAAACCCATCCATGTTCCTTCTTTGCCCTTTGTGTTCCAGGGCCGCGGTATCTCTTTCGAACAGTCCCGCAGCCCTGGCAGGCATCGGCCCGTGCGGACCCCTACGTGGTTGCTGACATCTCTTTGAGGCGCGCGTGGAACACGAACGCGCCGTCGACACGGCCTGTCGTCATAAGACGGCCGGACGGCGAGCTAGCCCAAAACTCGCCGTCCACAGGCCCGCGCCTACGGTGGCCGGGGGCCACCACGTGACCCCCGACGCCCAGGGCGTCTCCCGCGGCGGCTGGGACGTGAGGCTCTTTCCCTCTCACGTTCCGCCACCTCCTTCACCAGCATGACTGCTTCGCAGAAGGAGGTGACGGCTTCCCATTCCCTCTCGCTCCGGACCATGGCTTGAACCAGGACCGGGCGCGAGAGGTCGCCGCCGCCAATCGCCTCTACGAGGACACGGCGCTGCTCCGCCCAAGCAGGGCAGGCCTCCACAGTGTGCTGCACCGTGTCCTCCGGACGATCCTCACAGTGGAAACACCCGGGCGTTTCCTCCCGCCCGATTCGGTGCAGGAACCTCCCGAAACAACCGTGTCCGGTGAGGACCTGCGTCAGGCGGAAGGTGAGGGCGCCGTGGCGCCTCTCTAGCCACTCCTCAAAGAGGGGACTTATCGCCACTATGGTGGCGTGCCCTGCACGGGGTTGCGACAGTCGCTCTCTCCATGTTACCATGAGATCGCGCCGGAGGTCTGTCCGCCGAGCGGTGATTTGCCGCGGCAGCGGAGTTTCCCCCCGACGTAGTGCCTCCGCGCGCCATTCGTGAAGGCGTGCGAGGACTATCGCCTCCAGATCCCATGGCGGCAATCCGGCAAGGAGGCTCGCCGCCTCACCGGAGATCGTGCGGTAGCCCCGGACTAGCCTTAGGGCTATCCCCTTTTGGGGCGCGTTCAGGTAGCGGGCGGCTTGCCGCCTCAGAGAACGCGCCCACACCGGGGCCCCGTAAAGGGCCATGGACCGCACGACCCCCGCGTAGAGCCTCCGGCAGGAGGCGTTTGGACCCCCCAGGTTGGGCAGGAGCCGCTTGAAGGCAGCCCCGGTCCGTTCCAGTTTGGGGGCCAAACGTCGGAAATGCTCCACGAAGTTCCACCGGCTGTCAAGGACGAGTCCCAGGTACTTCAGCGTCAACCCGACGCCGATGGAAACCCCTCCTGCCGTCAGTAGGGATCCCGACGGTGGCGCATTCCGAGGCCCATGAAAACACATGGCCTCGGACTTGTGCAATGCCACCTCGAGACCCAATTGCCGGATCCTCTCCACGACTATCGCAACCCCGCGTGTCATGTTTTCGGCCGCCGCCTCGTGCGACCTCCCTTGTGCCAGTACCAGCGTGTCGTCAGCGTAGCAGACTACGCTGACGCCGCTAGGGAGGTCGGCGCGCAGCACCCAGTCGTAACCGATGTTCCACAAGGCCGGTCCCAGAACCGATCCCTGTGGAACACCGCACGACATCTCTCGCCGGTTCCATTCTCCGCTCCGACCGGGGTAGATGACGGCCCTATCCGTCAGGTAATCCCCGACCACACGACGAAGGTAGGTCGGCACCCGGTGATACCGGAGTGCCTCCCCAATGCAGCTCCAGGGCATGGAGTTGAAGGCGTTGGCGATGTCAAGAGACACCGCCAATACAACCCCGCCCCGGGAAACCGCGTCCCCCGTCGTGAGGGCTCTCACGCGCATGATGGCGTCCACCGTCGAGCGCCCCTTGCGGAAACCAAACTGGTGTTCCGCAAGATCCGGCCCCATCCCCGCGAGGTGCCCGGCGAGGCGGTTAGCAATGACTCTTTCAAAGAGCTTGCCCACCTCGTCGAGCAACACGATGGGCCGGTATGCGGACGGAGAGTCCGCAGGGCGCCCTGGCTTCCGGATGAGGACCAGCTTCCCCGTCTTCCAACGAAGCGGGAACTGGCCTCTCTCCAAGCATGCGCTTAGGAGCCCTTCCAGTCGGGGCCCGAGAGCCTCAGAGGCCAGGACCCAGGCTTTGCCAGGCAAGCCATCGGGTCCCGGGGCGGTATTTCTGGCCTTCAGCCTGCGTACCGCCACTCCCAGGTCTACCCCAGTCACCTCCGGAACGTCGCCATCGGTGTGGTCCGCGTCCGGCACCGCAAGCGGCGGCGGAGCCATAGGCGGGGGAGGATGCCTCCCTCGCGAAGGGAACAGAGCGCTCACCACGTCCTCCACGAGCTCAGGCCGGAGACTCTGCGTCAGCGGGGGGGCCCGGGTGCGGAGTTTGTCCCGCACCATCTTGTAAGGGCGCCCCCACGGATCTCCGTTCAGAGACTCCAGCATCTCCTCGCGGGCCAGGTTCTTGGCCCGCCGGACAGCCTCTTGGAGGGCGGTCTTCGCCGCTCTGTACCCCTCGTAAAGCTCCGCCTCAATGGCTGCCGCATCCGGAGGGCGGATGCGGAGCCTGCGATGCCTGGCGTACCGGTGCCGCGCGGCAACGCACGCCTCACGTAGAGACGTCAGCTCCCGCGACCACCAGTACACCTGACGTCGGGCGCTTCCTGGCCGAACTCGGGGCATTGCCACGTCGCAAATCTCGGACATGGCCTCCTGGAACCAACCCGCCTCGTTGTTGATGTCGGCAGGCCTGGCCGGTGATGACACCCAGGCCTGCACGATCGAGGCTTCCAGGAGGAGCTCCCGGTCCAGCTGCTTCAGCGCCCATCGCGGACCACTCGGGGCCTGTAGGATCGGCGCGCTTGAGGTCTGAGTGGAGACGTCGAACCGGATGTACCGGTGGTCGGAATAGGTCTCCACCCCCTCCATGACGCGTCAGTCAACGACACGCGGCGACAGGGCGGGGCTAGCGAACGATATGTCCACCACCGACTCACCCTGCATCCGCACGCACGTGGGGACAGAACCCCGATTTAGGACGACCAGGCCTGTCTCCAGTGCCCAGTCCTCCACCATCCTACCCCGCACATCCGTGTAACGAGAACCCCAAGCCAAGTTCTTGGCATTGAAGTCCCCGAGCACAAGCACGGGGAGTGAATGGCTCCCGATGACGACACTCAACTCCCTGAGGGAGTTGTGGAACTCGGCGAGAGTTCGGTTCGGAGAGAAGTAGACTCCCACTACAACGATCTCCCCGAACCGTGCTGCTACGCACCCCTGACCCTTCCTGACACTCTCAAGGGTCGGGGTACCGGCGGCGGCCGACGCAATTATGGTCACTGAGCCGCTAAGGTCCTCCACCCAGTCATCCCTGGGCGGGACAAAGTACGGCTCAGAGACCACGGCGATGTTAATCGACCACTGCGCCATGCTCTGGATCAACAGATCCTGAGCGCAGGCGCAGTGGTTGATGTTCGCCTGGAGAAGGCGTAATGGGGCCGTTATTGGCACTCCATTTCAGCCCCCTCCCGGGCCCCCTGCGAGGGCCCCGCTGCAGAAGTTGCAGCAGTGGCGGCCGCGGCGGCGACAGTGGCGGCGGCTGCGGTGATGGCGACGGTGGGGGTTTTGGCGGTGGAGGTGGAGGGCCTTCCGTTGCCCCTGGCCTTGGCCTTGGCGGGTGTACTGCAGGCCTTGCTCCCTGCCCGGTGATCGGCCGACTTGCCGGTTGCCGCACATGCAGCGCAGTGCGGCGCGGCGGAGCAAGCCGCGGCCCTGTGACCGGGCTGGCCGCAGCGGAAGCATAGGCCACTGCGGTCCACCTCCGAGGTGCACCGGACCGACACATGGTGCCCCACATGGCAGCGGAAGCACCTCAGAGGTCTGGGTTCCAGCAGCTTAACCTGCGCCGAAACCCAGCCCACCAAGAGCCTTCGGCCCTCCACAATGGATGCCGATGTAAAGCCTGGTTTGTCGGTTTGGCTTACATAATGTACTGTTCAAATCAGCGTTTTTGCCACATATTGTAGTACCTACTCCACTTAATATTTTTCCCAAGCTGCTTCAGTGGTCTAATTTATATGCGCTACTGCTATGCAATGCAAGAATGAGGTCGAGAATTCGATTGCCAGGACGGGTAAAGTGGCAAGTATCTCGGAGTTTGAATTTGTGCTCGACCAATAGGTTCACCTGTTACTTAATAAATGGCAATATTATGTGACAGTAAGTATCTACACCTCCTGTTTATTATAATTCTGTCTCCTATAAAAAGAGATAGGCAAGGATAAAGATGTATCCTGAAACAGACTGGCCGCGACCTTAAAACTCAACACTATAAGTATTATTATTTACACTAGAAACGGGATATTTACCATGTTTACTGTTTTCTTTGAGTTCCCGAAACGACAATGTTAGTGAAGTGTTTGAAATATCAAAAAACATTGCAAATGCTTGGACAATGAAAAAACACGAGCGGAATATCCGTGCTCGATTACAGATTTAAAACTACCAATCGTGTTTCACAACTCCGTTTTACATCTCGTCTAGTTTTGCACCAACACTTAAAGTGACGTCATCTACTTTATTTGTTATCATTCTACAAAGTAAGGGATGCTACGTAGGTGTTTGGATCGTTCGGCACAGAAAGCGGTAAAATCTAATATGGATAGAATACGTTCGGGAAGAAGTCGCTCGGCTTAGCTTGAATTGTACCGACCTGAACCGAACCAGATTCAGTGGGTTTGATGCCGATTGGTATAAGTCGACTGAGTACCGAATAAATGTAGGGCACATAAACAAGTTGACAAATGTATGCTAGTGACATCTATGTCTCAAGTGACTAAAATCAAAATCTTGCATCGCATTGTTCGAGTTATCTGGAAGTAAAGAACATTTAGAAAATACACATAGGAAATACAACTGTGGGACTGTAGCCAACCAGATGCAACACCAAATCCCCCCCTTTTTAACGGAGGAGGAGGAACTTTACACATGTTCATAATTTTTTTTTTTATATTTGATCCATATTTTAACAAATACTGCGGACCAAATGTGCGACACGAACAAGTATGTAGCATCCATGACATCATGACATCCATGTTTCATGCATTGTACATATCTTTATGGCTCAGCTATTGTTTCAAATCACAAGTTTAGACGCGATTTAAGTGCCGAAAGTGTGAAAGGTTCCATAAAACGAGGAACGATAGGTGTGGAGCATAAGTATGTTGTAGAAGGGTAGGAGTTTTATGTGTGAGATGTTTTTGTTGTATTTATTCGATACTTAAACGACGGTTCAGATAGTGTCGGTTCTTTGTAGATAGAACCGTTCTGCACAATGCAACAAGGAACTCTGACAGAGTTGCGCTGTTTGATAATCATTCTTTAAAAAAATTTGTGACATTGATTGAAAAACGAGGACATGGGATACCTGAGCGATTGGCTGCTGCGCTATGTGTCGCGTGTGTTCGATTCCCGCACGGAATAAATATTTGTATGGCCTATAACTGATAGTTGTTCCGGTTCTGGCTGCAGAGTTTAAATGTTTGTAAACGTAAACACGATACAGGAGAAATTCCTAGTATGGAAGCACATTTTATTTTTCATTAAAAAAAAAAAACAAGATAGTAGTAGTTCCGATTTTGGCCACGCGCAAAGAGGTCCATGTTGCTCCTTGCTTCTAGACGGGACAACGCGAACTAAATCGAAAAGAGGCAACTGGCACGGCCTCACCGAGGCATGGACTAATTTTTTTTCTAAGACCTTTATTCCGATTGCCTCTCTATAGGTAAAAAAGTCTAAAGCACGTAGATACCTATCTTAGGTATCTACGTACTTTTTCTTCTGCCATACTTTCCAGTTCCGTGCGTCCCTCATCCAGGTATTTCCCTTGATTTTTACGATATCGTGAAATTCCTTTTATTTACCACAAGCCAATCTATTTCATTCCTAAGCCAGTTTTATCCATCGCCGAAAAATTTATACTAAAAGCAGAAACTTGCGTTTGCTGCCCAATTTCGTAACTAAAGATAATGGGTCCAGGGGATTAGGTTAAGCCATGCGATGAGCTAATTTTCAAAATTAATTATTTCTTTGGACCTCGACTAAAGATTTTTTTTGTAAGTAGTTACTTTATTTTATACCTCTGTTTAAGTATCGATAAAATCATTTTAAATATAATTTTATACAAATTCTGTGCCATTTTTTCTTTTAGAAATATTATCAGGTACTAAGATACTTTGCCTAGAAGAAGAGAGAGAGGAAGATAAAGAGGAAGAGAGAGGGAAGACCTAATAAACGAAAGATAAACTGCGTGAAAGATGAAATGGCTAGAAAAGGACATCTCCTTTTCTAGCCATGTACTGAGATGACGAGTAACGGGGATATGGAAGCAGACTAAATAAATTGAAATAAGGACAGGTACAGAATGATGAATGGAAGTGTCATGATGATTTTTATGTAAGACTAGCGACCCGCCCTTGCTTCACCTATCGGGTCCAAAACTAAATCTAATATAGCCTATACTTTAAGTTAAGCATCTAGCAGTAGAGCGGTGAAAAGCGCGTTCAAATCCATGCAGTAGTTTTTGCGTCATACGCGTACAAACATACAGAAAGTCAGACAGACAAACAGATTAAAGTTCTAAAAACTGTTGTTTTGGCATCTGTTGCTCTAATAAAGACGCTCCATATTTTTTTTTGTCTTCAGTGTACGGTAATCGGCCTGTTACAGTTTTATTATAAATTTATAGATTCTATTGTAATTCATTTAAAAATAAGCTTTATAAGTGGCTGATTGGACATAATTTCTATGACATTAAAGATTTCTTTGACATTGTATAATATTATATCCATCTAATAATTTGAATGATTTTATTGATAATTACTATTGTTTTGACATGATAATTATTTTGCATGCAATTGATATTCTGTATAGCTAAACATGTGGACATTGTATAAGACTGTAACACCATCATACCATGTTTAAAGCAAATAAAGACTTCTCTTATCTTATCTTATCTTATCTTATCTATAAAAGCTTCACAAATCTAAATACATCTTTGACAATGTATGTAATGTAGGTACTGTGTAAGAACAAGACAAGTGAGCATACTAACAAAATATCTCGCATTTGTATCTAAGATCCCACTTAGTAATTTGTACCCTAACTTTATGATTACCATAATATGAACTTTATCCCATAACTACGCTGAGTGTAGTATAGCTCTACATTGTAACTGTTACAATTTGTAAGAGCCCTTTCCATCCCTTTGAGATTTATTAACAGGCGTGGGGCGCGTTTAAAGTGATGCCTCTCGGTTTATATTAATATTTCTCATAATAAGCTTAATTTGTACTTTTGTTGTAATTAATTCTTTCGTCATAATTTGTTATCAATGAAACACATGGTATTTGAACTCCATTTAAAAAGTGTTTATTTGTTATCTTATTTTATTTTAATTAATGATTTCAATTTTTATTACACTAATCTTGAGTTGTGAATGTGAATTTTGTTAAAAGAAAAAATAATCCATTTAGCAGCATTATTTGTGGGACAGACTCACGTGGTGTTGTGTTTATAAGATTTACTTTATCACCACATGATTTTAATGTGGTTCATTAATTAATATACGTTTAATACACAATGACAATAAAACTTCAAATATCACTTATCTCTAAAAAATGTATCCCATTTCGATTCTTCACAAATATTACATACATACATAAACTCATGCCTTTTTCCCATGGGTGTAGGCAGACACCACAGAACGCCACCTGCTACGGTCCTTACATACTCCTTCTAACTCGTCCACGTTCATACATCTCGTCATACACGCTTGCCAGTTGCGAGTACTACGTACCTGACCTTTCTTATGTCCTTCTAGGGCGCCCCCTCCAGGCGTTGCCACAAATATTAATTTAGTGTAAAGAAGACCTCAAGAGCACCCCCTTAAGCCTGAGATTGAGCACAAACGCTCAAAATTTAACAGCCGTTCTAAGCCATTTGTGGATAGTTCATACTACGTCTCAGTCGTTACTAGGAGCCCCCAAATTGTTAGAAGGTTTTAGAAAAGGTCTTTCGGTACATAATTGAGTTGTTTTATTGCTATAGTTTAAGTAATTGGGGGTTAAACATAGCATTGTTATTATCCCGTCTTTATTAGGAAAATACGGAAAGATATCCGGAAAAATACATATATAGTAAAATGTTGCATATATCCGGACAGTGTAATGGTTTTAGGAGGTAAGGCAAGTTATTCCTGAGATTTTTCTCTGATGTCCAATTAAATCTCGTCAACATTGTTACATGTAGGCCCAAAATTAACATGAGAATTGTATAATGTGTCCTTTAATACGATTAAACCATACAAACTGTAGTAAAAAATGTGTTTAGTCTTAAAACGAATCGAGCAAAGTCTTTCCTTTTTATGGAAAACACAGACGCAAAGGTGTTAAACAACCGATATTTCATCGCTCAAATTAAAGAAGACAATTTATATTAAAATGGTTACTCTGAATTCCACAGCCATTTAAAACCGTTTATTTTAATAACTCGAGTTCGCTTTACATTAATTTGTGCATTCAAAACTTCGCAACTCGTTCCCTAATTAGCATTGTTTAGTTAATTCACCCACCGGGCTGTTCCATATAATTGTTTTAGTTCATTAATGTTACATCTCTTCTGCGGTACTGTTGTCTTGGTACATTGTAGCTTAAGATTGCTTTGTGAGATTTATTCTTATTTAAATGAGTAGATTTTATGTAAATACTAGCTGTTCCCCGTGACTCCGTTTGCGTGGAAATTTTGATGGGTATGTGTGGTTTTGACGTGATTGAGTAACTTCCATCCATCCAAACTTTCGTATTTATAATATTAGAATAGATTTACTAAGAAAACTTTGTGTTGTACATGACTACTATGACTAGATTAATTGTTGTATATTTATGGTCCAATACAGTTTACATTTTTAGGTGGTATTTTATTCACGGCATAAGAATTGTGTGGTGTTTGGATACGGATATACTTGAACGGTTTGAGCATCATTACTGTGTGACTACATTTTGAATAAAAACTTTTATTACATCTAAAATTTTATAAGGTAACCAATTTTTCTTCAAACTTCTCACAAAGAAAAAGCATCATCTTTTCACTTTCCATTGCGTTTAATAACCGTAAATAAATCGGGTTGTATTCTGTAAAATGTGAAAATTGCCCTCGAAACCGACGATGTAATAAAAAATAATGGTGTTTTTATTTAAACACGGCGAAACTCAAGTGGGGATGGAATTTTTCGCGCCTACAAATTTGTTCTGTCGGCGGGCCGTTTGCACTTTATTTTGTCAAGATTTAGGGATAATGGAAACGGTAGCGGTACAAGGAATGTAGGTAAGGTGAGGAGGTTAAATTATATTGTAAGGTGTCGTGGTATGTTGCCGGTAAGACGTAGGAGTTATTAGTATGTTCTACTGAACATAATTGACTAAACTTCCGAGGAAATAGGGCTTTAAGCTGAGGTTAGTTAATTAACTTCTAGGATTAGATGCGCTGTAGGAATATTATAGCAACATTCACAGAGACAGAATGCTTAGTAATTAGAGTATCTATAACCAACACACAGAAACTCGAAGAGATAGAGGAAGACCAAAGAAAAAACTAATGGATTGTATGAGGAATGAAATGAATGAAAAGAAATGTGAAGAAAAACAAGTGCGAGTCGGACTCGCGCATGTAGGGTTCCATAACATCGTAGTAGGCCCTCTTTAATTTTTAATTTTATTTTATTATTTGTTGTTATGGCTTTCTTATATGTTTTCTGTAATCTATAAGCAAAGAACTATTTTTTGTATTTTTTAATTTTCGGCCTTGTAATTTTGGATTTAAAGGGGGCAATTTTCGCCAATTTTTGAAAATATTGAAAAATAGCGATTTTTTCGGTCAAAATAATTCAGAAATGATTTTTTTTTCTCACCAAAACATTATCAAACATATGAAAAAAGTAATGAATTAGTTAGCCAAGGTTATTAGCTACCGTTTGTCGTTTTTTTTTTGTTTCTACGACGCATACAACCTTTGATATCACATAAAGTATCAAGCGCGCCGTAGTACATTAAAAAAAATATTAAAATAGCCATAATTTTTAGGGGGAGGGGGTTCAACCCCCCATATTATTTTTTTTGTTGATAAAATTAGATGTAGTACTCAGCCTTAACGGGTTAGAAGTCTCACCCCTATCACATTTTATATATTTTTTATAATTTTAAGATAAATAGTTTTGAAGTTATTTAAGAAAATAGGCGAAAATTGCCCCCTTTAAATCCAAAATTACAAGGCCGAAAATAAACTTTTTTCAGCTCACAATGAGCCCTTTCATTTGACATGTAACACGATATAGTTTGTATTTTTTTTTTTTCAATTTCTTGATTAGCCCCCAAAAGTGGCCCCCATGTTTAAAATTAATTAATTTACGTTTCCGTCTTCGGGTCACCGACTTATATATGTGTATCAAATTTCAACTGGCTGTGACAGACGGACAGACAGACAGAAACGCGAGTGATCCTATAAGGGTGCCGTTTTTTTCTTTTGAGGTACGATACCCTAAAAACGTGTTGAGTCGTCTTCAAGTAACTTGGGAAAAGGGGAGGAAGATAACGACGTTATTTTATATCAATATATCGGTTATATCCCATCCAGTAACAGTATATATGCTCGTTATTTTGTTTGTTTCGCCTTCGTTCAGTGAGTGTATGTTTTATTCAGCAGTCTCTCTTCCGCTGTGGTTGTTGAGATGGAGCGCTCACTATTTGCAATTGACTACATAATTATAACTAAACAACAGTGAATTATCTTCAAGTAAACTGTTTGAAATAGTTCTTTTAAAGCTGATTAATTGCAATAAATTGTTCTGTACCATACCATGACCGTGCTATAAACGTAATATATAAAAAAATATATATTAAAAGGTATATTGTATGAAAGGTATTGGTATGAGACTATGGTCTCATCTTCTCAGTCAATCAGTCAGTCAGTCAAGTCTCATCTAATCTCATACTTTTCAATACAAAGAATATATGATTATAACCGCGTATGATGACCGTTCTAAACCCGTTTAAAACGGGTATGATGACCGTTCTAAACCTGTTTGAAACTGGTATGATGACCGTTCTAAAGTCCGTAACAAACGGGTAGGATACGATGTTGATACGTTCTAGTGCCATACTAAACTTTGTCATGTTTCTTTCCGTGCCTGATACGTTCATAGTATGATACGGTGTAGTGACCAGACACTTTAATAATGATCATTTATCATATTTTTTATTTAACAATTTTATTTTAAATGTAAAAGGTAACTCATTGTTGATATTGTGACAGTCGTTAAGATACTGATTTTGACTCATCATCATCATCATCATTTCAGCCGAAAGACGTCCACTGCTGGACATAGGCCTCCCCCAAGAAGGGGGGTTTTGCCATAATCGCCACGCTTGGCAGGCGGGTTGGCGATCGCAGTATGGTTGTTATAAAACACAGAGAACGCTGCTGCCCATTCTCTGGTAAGTCCCTTAGTCGCCTCTTACGACACCCACGGGAAGATATGGGATGGTGCTATTGTTTACGTCCGGACACCATACAGAACATACACACTGATTTTGACTAGCTTGCTTTAATACAAGCAGCGTTAAACACAAAGTAAGCACAAGGCTGTGTAGATGTTGATTATTACATGCTTGGTGCATGGTGTCTTGGGCTCGAAGAAATCATTTTTGTGACTTCTCTATAAATATAACCTCTTCAGCTTTCGTTCAGGTTTACTATCAGTAGTAAAATAATCACAGATCTATAAAAAATGATAGAAAACATCGTCGTATCCGCGTCAGCGAAAGTGTTTGTTCCGACTTGTATTATCGTTATCTGAGAGAAGGGTTGGCAACATGCCACCACACTTTATCTAAGGCTTTACACCTGACACGTCGCTTTCTATATGTTCTATAAATATAAAAGAAGGATTGTATTCACTTTACAATTGTTAAAGAGTAGTGGGAAATGAAAGCCTAAAAGTCAGGGACATAGTTTGAATAAATGTCTCATAACTCCAAACTAAATTAGCCTTTTTCCAACTATGTTGGGGTCAGCTTCCAGTGTATTTTACATGGAGCGACTGCCTATCTGACCTTCACAACCCAGTTAGTACTAAGTAATACGATACCCTTTGGTATGACTGGTTGTCAGACTATCGGGCCACTGACTATCTTTGACGACTGTCGATGGCCGGGACCAACAGTTTAATATGCTTTCCGAGGAATAGAGGAAACTTATTATGTAATGAGTGGTCACCCATCCACCGACCAACTTAGGCAAGCTTGGCTTAATCTGAAGATTGATTCGAGCGGCTGTTTTTATTTAGACGAAGCTCCTCTAAATTACAAATTGTTTATTATGGCTAAGGAAGTTCCAGGAAAAGCGGTCCAAGAAATTTGTTTGCTTATCTTTCCCTGTAATTCTGAAGTTTCCTTTTTGAAGTAAAACGGTGTCCAGTCGCACAACTGTCACTTCTCAAGTGTAAGTGCATTTAGTACGTCTTTAGAACTTAGTTTTATTTCGAGTGAAAAGTGTTGGTTCTTTTGCGTTGTATTATGTTTGGGTCAAGCTAAAATAATATGTGTACTATTTGAGAATCTTATAATTTGCAGAGGGGACCTCGTGGCTATTTAATAACAGCCGCTCGGATCGATCTTTAGGTTAAGCCGTGCTTGCCTAGGTCGGTCTGTGGATGGATGACCATCTATTACATACCGAGTTACCTCCATGCCTCGGAAAACCGTTGGTCCCGGGTGTCATTTGTAGATCTTTGACAGTCGTTACAGATAGTCAGTGGCTCAAAAAGTCTGACAACCAGTCTTACCAAGGGGTAACGTATAACCTAGTACTAACTGGGTTGTGGAGGTCAGATAGGCAGTCGCTCCATGTAAAATACGGCTATTCAGCTGCATCCGGTTAGACTGGAAGCCGACCCCAACATAGTTGGGAAAAGGCTAGGCAGATGATGATGAATCTTTATAATTTACCCCCTTTAGTCTTCCTCTTCATGTAGCTAACTTTCAAATTGTGTCTTCAAACTTCGCCACTTCCACGGCGTCGACGGTGGCAGCGAGAGGTTTTCAACTCCATTATTGTTACAAAACAGGAGCTGGACCGTAGTTTGCGATACAGCTCCACATAAACACCATTGTAGCAACATACGGTTGGTGAAACCACGTGACAAAGCTAGTCTATACTAATCTATATCTATACTAATATTATAAAAAGGATTTGTTTGTAAGTTTGTATGTAGAGAGTAATCTCCGGAACTAAAGACCTAATTAAAAAAAAACACTGGTAGAAAGATACATTATTCGTGGATGCTATCCTAACTATCCTATCCTTCCTAACTAATATTATAAATGCGAAACGAAGTTTGTTTGTTACCTTTTCACGCCTAAACCACTGAACCGATAATTCTGAAATTTTGCTAATACGTTGTCAGGTGTACAGAAACGGACATAGGGTACCTATCATCCAGAAAAAAAGTACTGTTCCTGAGGTAAACCACAATAATGTTCTTATTATAATAGATGGCGCCACGTGTCTTTCGAATCGTGTTTGAATTATATTATTATAGAAACTTTGGAAGTCTGTTAAGAGTTTATTTGTCAAATTCTACGCGGACGAAGTGCTAGTGGCGAGACATCCAATTCTTTTTTTTTTCAAATAAATATTCTTCTACCAACTTCTACCACTTTAAAGAAAACTAAGCACATTGTCTCGTAAGTTACCAATAACTAAATAAATTACTAAGAAAAACTAAACAAGCAAAAGTATTTTAGAACTCAAAGAATAAGAAGAAAAATAAACATTGCTCAAGGACTGAAGTAAGCCCTGCCCACGCAGGGAACCTTCCTACATCAGGCGCCATCTTGATTTCTTTGCAGATTTAAAGTAGGCCGTGATAATGAGGACTTTGATGTATAGGAACCAAGTTTTATCAATGACCTACAAGAATATCTTGAGTATTTTTAAACTACGATACTATTATTGTTTACACTGGAGACGGAATATTGACCAAGTTTACTGTTTTCATTGAGTTCCCGATATTACGGCGCTGTTGCAAGCACCATGATCACAGACAAACAGAAAACATGGTAAATATCCCGTTGCTAGTGTAAATAAGAATGTTAGTGACCATGATAGTTTAAAATCTTATATTACGATATTATTTTTTTTAGAATAATGTGCACGTAATTTAAGCTGAAATATTGAGATCGTTCCTATTCTCTTTTGGTAATGCGATGATCATTCGGATTTTGCCGATCGGCAAACTTAGTTCGCTATCAATAATTAAGATGAATCATGTTCGAGCTAAGCCTTTACCCGAACGCATGTCTGTATAAATATGTTCGTATTTGTCGCCAAATCATGCTGACACAAACCTGTGTGTTTAGCATCTCTGGCATATAGTGTACTACTAGCTGTTACCCACGACCTCGTTCGCAAAATTGATCAAGTTTCATACAAACTTTCAACCCTCGTTTTAGCCCCTTAGGGGATGAATTTTGAAAAATCCCTTCTTATTGAACACTTACGTCATTTAAGGAACGTTTGTGCAAAATTTCATGCTTCTAGACTCAGCGGTTTCAGCTGTGCGTTGATCGATCAGTCAGTGAACCAGTCAGCCAGAAAGTTTTTCTTACTCTATATACAACATTATTTTTAGTATATGCAAAACCTGAATATAGTTTGTTCAGAATAAGTAACTGAATCGATTCCAATAATTTTTAAACCATGTTATATTTTGTCCCAAAAATATTTAAAACAAGTTACAAGTTGGCAACGAGCGACATTAAGTACCTATCGCAATAATTTAGGTACCTACTGCCAAATTATTATTATCAATGAGCTCAAGACGACGCTGGAGGCGCGCGCGCGACGCACTGCGTGGTGACCACGTTTTTATGCGGACAACCTGGTAACAGAACAAGCTTATTACTTTGTGATTTTTCATGATACAGTTTTGAAATTTTGTACATAGATTCTTTACATAAAAATACTAGATACGTGTTTCATGTTTCGCATATACTAAAACGAATGTTGTATAATTATATAGATTGTACAAATGTTGTCAGAAATAAACGAAAAAACAAATGCTTGAAACAAAGCTGTCGGAAACCACTCTAAAATAACCACTAAAATGCCAATAACCCAAGCATTTCAATTACATTCGAAACAAGCTTTTCAATATATTGTAAACCTGACTTAAAACTGCAAATCATACTGCAAACTACTCCATTTTATTAATGGTTTTCTAGAAACTTCCTTAGTCGGAAAGCTGGGACATTGCAGTGTGAAAATACGAGTTTTGTGCACGATCTATCTTTGTAAGTCGACCAAAGGACTTCCTAGAAATTTTCTAAAGGAATACAGATGCTTGTGATGTTAAAGAAGGTTATAATTATAATAGAATAGATTTTTTTTTTGTATGTGGGTAATATTAAATATGGAATTTGTAAAAATATTCACAGAGTGTAATATCTTACTACCTACTATTATAAATGCGAAAGTTAATGAGGATAATTGTATGAATGTTTGATACTCTTTCATGCAAAATCTACAAAACGGATTTGGACATTTGGCACACACATAGTTTATAACCTGGATTAACAAAGGATACTTTTATCCCGGTAGTATCCCGTGGGACACTTATTTTATCACCCTCCACGATCGCGAAGCCAATTATAAATAACTAGCTGGTGCCCCCGGCTTCGCTCGCGTTAATTTAGAATTTGACAATCAATTCGGGTTGTACTCTGCTTGTAATAATATAATTCAATGATGATTCGAAAGACACGTGGTGCCATCTATTATTATCATAAGTACGTTATTGTTGTTTTCCTCGGGAACAGGATTTTTTTAGGGATGAAAGGTAACTTATGTCCGTTTCTGTACACCTGCCAACGTATATGCAAAATTTCAGGATGATCGGTTCAGTAGTTTAGGCGTGTAAAGGTAACAAACAAACTAACTTTCTCATTTATAATATTACAGTATGGAAGAATGGATTCGTACTCAAAGCGATTCTATGTATGTAGCTAACAACATATTAAACATATTCTGTGTATAAACGCCACATTTTTCTCAAGTCTAGACGAAATTCCTCGAATGTTCCACTGAACATTTGTATACCACAACACATTTTATGTATTGTAGTAATACATGAATCAGATTCCGATAGTGGGAAATAAGTAATAAAATTCCTAGTAACTAATCACATAAATTTGTTCATAGATGAACAAATTTTTGATCTTTGCTGGCGCATTTACACACAAATCGGATTATTCGGTGACTTTCAGATCACAAATCCGGCTTTTTTGGACAAGTAGGTACTGTAGAGATTTAACCAACGCGATCATTTATGAAGTAACTGGCATTGATATTTTAAGAAGAAAAACATAAATTGCATAGTTGGAAGATATAAAGATAAAAAAGATTTAGCACGGAGGACTGACAGCGCGCGTCAAGATGAAAAATAATTCGTTTTTCTAGGAATAATTTACTCTTTTTACAATGCCTAATTTCCTTATATTTTTGTACTTTAACATCCCCTCCACCACTGCAAATCCTTTCGTAATCACAACAATAAATAATACTGCATCCACGTGAAAAAGGTACAATAAACTAGATTTTTCAAGCGAATACACTCACGTAAAAAGTTCAATTTATTGCTTCCTCGGGACCTGTACATTTACACGGAATAAGGCTACCCGTTGTTTTTCCTTCTGTCTGTAAGAATCTAGACGAAAAATATTTTATTTGAAACTAAGCAGGTTTGAATTTCAGAGGATTGCTCTATGGTTGCTACGGCGTAGCCACGTAGCTGAAGAATATGACTTCACGGCTACGCTGCTACGGCGTAGCAAATAGTCATGCATGTTACTAGTCTAAATGTCTTGGAATTAATTGTTTTTTTTGTGACATTAAGGCCCGCTTGCACAACGAATCGCTAAACGCGTTTAACGCTAAACATATTTAAAACATCATTCTGTCTCTCTCATCTTTAAACGATTGATAGAAACAGAACGATGTTTTAAATGCGATCTACGTTAAAGGCGTTTAGCGATTCGTGGTGCAATCGGGCCTTAAAGCCTATTTTACTGGCATCAAGTTATTTATTTGTTTAATATTCAAAACATCACACTGCTATGGGATTTTCTCTTCTTCTGTTGAAGTAGGCTTCCAGTCTTATCAGCAGCTGATTACCAGTATTTTATGGAAGCTGGCAGGTCGGTAATTTATAAAAAAAACAGCTGTTCCATACATTTTAACCGCGCAGGTTTTTTTTTTAAATCTTTTGGGGTTTTTATCCATACAGATATGCCAACCCCTTCGTACCTTTTGCACTATTTACAGATGTGGATATTACTCACTATGTATCTATTAGAAGGAGAATCATTGATTAGATACCTTCACCAAGCCACACAACCTCTCGTTGATGTAGGGTTTGCTAAAATGACCGTATAGGTATTGCAGTTTTATAGGAAACAACTGTTTTTCTGTTTTAAAAATCGATTTTTAATGATGAATGATGGACTAAATTCGTGGTAACCGTTTTAGCGTCGGTGTTCCTTCCACCTCATCTGACTTTCTCAACCCAATTGCTGGATAGGTCCTTGTTGTCAGAAAAGCTACTGCTAATTTCCTCATTATTATTTATCAATTTGTATGCAACGCCAAAGAAAATTGACCCAGTTCCGTGTCATAATCTACTCATTTCTATAAGTATACACTTATCTGAACTATTTTCCTGGTATGGAAATTGACAACGATTAGGTAAATAAACCAATTTTCCGGATTGGTTACAAGAGTACCATACTATGGTCTGTAGGGCTGTCCGAGAGATAGTTCGATTAAAAAACAGTATTGTAAAACTATACTGTTGTTGAGATACTGTTGTTGTTGAGATTATCCTGCAGTCTTCAGACGAGGCGTGGAAATACCGGCAGCTCAATAGACGGATCTCTAAATCCTTGAAGAGCGACCTCCGCCGCTTTAATACCGAGCGTATTAAAGACGCTATTGAGCGGAATAAAGGCTCCAAGGTATTTTAAAGAGATCTGGCTATTGGGCAGAGCCAGCTCACGAAACTGAAGACCGACGATGGCAGGACTTCTAAGCCATGTCTACAAGTTGTTCTCAAGAGTCATCACGAATCGTCTCGCGCCCAGGTTTGACGATTTTCAGCCTCCCGAACAAGCCGGATGCCGACAAGGCTTTAGCACCGTAGACCACATGCATACGCTGCGGCGGGTTATACAGAAGACCGAAGAGTATAACCTACCTCTGCTTAGCGTTTGTGGACTACGAGAAAGCCTTCGATTCGATCGAGACTTGTACTGCAGTCTCTCCAACGGTGTCAAATCTACAATCGGTACATCGAGGTGTTGAAGTGTTTGTACGAAAACGCCACCATGTCAGTTCGACTTCAGGACCAGACCTCGGAACCTATCCTTCTGCAGCGAAGTGTGAGACAGGGAGACGTCATATCTCCGAAACTGTTCACCGCTGCACTGGAGGATATCTTCAAGGTTCTGGACTGGGGAGGGCTAGGCATCAACGTCAATGGCGAGTACATCTCTAACCTTCGATTTGCCGACGATATAGTGATCATGGTTGAGACCATGGAGGACCTCAGTACAATGCTCGATGACCTCAGTAGAGCTTCCGAAAGAGTGGGTCTTAACGGATGGCCGATGGGGCCGAAAAGTTCCGGAGTGGCCACCAAGAACCGGAAGACGCTGCGTTGGAAGGCCTCCCACTGATATTTTTATTAAAACGTTCCCGTGGGATGTTTTTGGGGCTAAGCTGCGGGCAAATGCTAGTTGTTAAATAATTTCAGGCTAATGCCTATATGTATATGTAATTAAAGTTATTTTTCAACAAATAATTATTCATTTCAAAATACCTTAAGTTAACAACATATTGACCCATACAAATTCATACTTTTTCAAATTAAATATTTAATTACAAACAAAGTGGAAGTGGACATTTCAACGCCAACCCTGTTCACTACAAAAGAAGCGTCTCTTTATCGAAATAATAAAATAAAACGATAACGGTATTAGTTTTTGTTTGTCCACACACTTGGACACAAAAGACCACGCCACTTGTTTTGCAAAAATATATTTTATATTTTGATGATAAAAATCTTGATATGAGTACCTACCTGGGCGACCGACCGAAGTTTGTAAATAGAGAAAACAAATTTTCCCCAATAAGAGACTAGATCGATTTGATGCAACTTTCATCAAAATCGTTCGAGCCGTTTTCGAGAACGTGATTACAAATATATACAAATATTGCCCATTTTATAGTATAGTAAACACTGCAAATTAATGCAGTTTCTTTGGAATTAGCTTTATTTTTCTGACTGCCCCAGCTTTTTGACAGTTCAAAAATGTCTGGAATTCGTTTAATTTGAATTAATTTGAGTTAATTTGAATTGAGAAGGATATCAAAAATGTGCTGTTTTTATTTAATCTATTGAAATGCGCGTCTATTTCTTTAGAACAAGTTTTTTTTTAAGATTAAGCATAAACAAAATGATTAATTGATCGAGTCATTCTGATGACTCGATCAATTAATCATCTTTTTTACTACAATACTCTATATAGATGAAAAGATAGCAGACTATCTTTTCATCTGTATAGAGTATAGGGTATAGTATACCCATGACTCGTCAGATTTTTTATGACGAAACTGTTTGTTTATTGATGGATCTGGTATGGTTTTATTTCGTAGTTCATTATTTTCTTTTCACGTTTCAAAGAGTACGGCTTTGCGTTTGTCGGAAAGTGTGAGCCGACAAGTATTGACATAGCTTTCATTTGTTTTAAATCAACTCTCAACTCTTTCTCTTTCATTTTAGTACAAAATCTGACAGTTACGGTTAATCATCTTCATCACGGCCCTTTTGGCGCGTGGCTATACAAGGTAGAAGAGACACCGACTCTGAAGCGGTTACCATGTATTCAGTGCACCGTTTTGAACCCCCACATAAATTGTTTTTATCTCTAATTAAAAAAAAAAAAACTCTGTAGGTATTGCAGTCTTGTAGGAAACAGCTGTTTTTTTAATAACCAACGAAAAATTTCTATGTGGGGATTCGGAATGATGTATTGAATACGTGGTAACTGTTTTAGCGTTCGTGTCGCTTCCACCCAGTATTCATATAGTCCGAACTAATGTCGCCATCTCATTTTCCCAAAACAATTTAACTAATGCCAACTACTAGCGCTCTTGACAATGTCATTCAAGTACTACAAGAACTATGCTGCAATATATATACAGGCTCATACAACCGACATAAGTCCCGCCCAGTAATAGAATATAATTCAAGGAATAGGATATTACCTAATAACAACAACACCAAAAATAAACCCGCAAAAAAATCAAGAATCTAAATATCAAATTGCAATATCGCTTTCACTGGAGTACCAGGGTATAAGCAACGTGAGAATGTTTGTGGAAATACCCGGAATAACGGTGTAAAATAAAAACGCTCTGTTCACTTTTATTTTTCACGCTATTTCGGAGTCCCGAACAATTTGCCGGCAGTTCATTTTTGTGGGGTATCAGTTACTCGAGGTAATTTAGTCAGGGAGTTTTTATTTTGGATTTTAGGTAAAACTAATATACGTCTGCCTGAAAGTGATCTATGTTGAATGATTGCGGTTCAATCAGGGTGTGTGTGTGTAGTGTCGGACTAGTGAGCCAGAGTTCACAAATTAGTATTTCTTTACTAACATTTGACGTAAACTTAATTTTGAAATATTTTTTACCTCATTTAGAATAGAAACTTCATTAGCCCGATATTTTTGCCGTGTAAATATGCTTATAGACTTTAGTTAGGCCACCCTGCCACAAAGGTAGCCTTACTAAACTCAAAGAGACACCTAAATGAATGCCTAAATAAAATCGCGCTGTTGGATGTTCAGCGTTTGGCTCAGGCGAAGTTAAACTTCCAGCAGTATTTATAGTATTTATGTCATTAACCGATGTGTTGTAAGTGAAAATGGGACAAGTCTCTTTTGTCCCCAAAAGAACGCACGAGTACACCTCCTCTGCCACGTGTAGCCCTAATACTTCTTCATCGACAAACTCCGCTAAAACTTCCATTGAATTCGCATAATTTGAAAAAAAAGTTCAAATAAAATAAAATACAAGTAAGTACATTACAAGTAAGTTTTATATTTCAGTAGCCAAGCGTGCTGGAACACCTGAATTAGGCTGAATGTGTTTATTGAAGAGAGAACGAAAATCGCTGAAGCGAATATCTTACGAGTTATTTATAATGTTTGCTCAGTTACTGAAATGATGTATGCGAGTAAATATGTGTGTTTGGTCTTTATGTACGGTCTAGAAGTCGACCGAAATGCTTTTATGACGAACTACCATAGTAAATGAAAGGTCGTGTTTGTATTTTTAGGGTTCCTTGCCTAGAGGGTGCCAATGGAATCCTTCTTAATAGTAAAGGATGATTTCCACCATACGGCTCGCATCGCATCGGATCGGGAAGTATACCAACGGATGCGACGACAGCCGATCGCGTCCGGTAGGATGTGGACGCATACGATCGGCTCCATACCGTCACTTGGGAACGTATCCGTTTCTGCACCTAGTCAAATTGTTTCATTTCTACCGTGTGGACATGTTTAATTTTCGAAAGGATCCGATCGGATACAACGACAGGTGAACGGAGCCGCTTAGGTGCGCGGCTTAGTAATATAGACTTTAAATACTGTGTACACGATTTAATATCGTTAAAAGATTGTAAAATCCGTTCCGATCCGATGCGATGCGAGCCGTTTGGTTGAAATCATCCTTTTGTCGTCGATACTAATGAAAAGTCCAAATTTATGGAGATTTTATGAGAGAGTTGTGCGGTGGCACGGAACATTTACTGTGAGAGTTTACTATGCTCTTGGCCACTTTTTATTCCCTTCTAGTTTTATCTAAATTGAACAATGTATGCTCTAACAGTAGCGGATCACGTTGCGCGTGCCTCGTCATAAAAAAACGAAACTGATTGATTGTTCTGCAAACGTTTACCACGGTTTACCAATGGATGGATAGTACAAAAAAAATAAACAAAAATGTTCCAATCATCAGTATACAATACCCTGAATCTGGTTACATACATGGTGCACCCTATGCTTCCCAAAAGAATCAGCAGTGGTGTTTGTACCTTTATTTCGCCAATTATATTTGAGTTCCATATAATAGCCGAGAGTCTGTGGCTGAATTGTAGACATAGATAAGTTTTTGTTAGCATTTTTCTTTTAGAACATGAAGTTTTCAGTACAAATAATAGATGTTTCACCCACCCCCATTAAATCTTAAAAGCTAACTGATATGACATTACCGAATAGTTAAATCGCAAGATGTGTCCTTAGGTCTTAAGATAAATCGTTTACACTGTAGTACAGATAACCCGCACATACTCAAGGAACGATATTCAGGATATAACAGATATGACATTTCCCCTGATACTGCATGAGAAAGTGAGACGCTACTTTTCACATAATAATCATGTTTCTGATTCGTTTGAATCGCCCAGTACTGTTGTTTAGCCCAGTATTGAATCAAAAAATGAATCACAACGTCACGTCTGTAATCCTCGAAAGGTAATTTATTATTATATAGACTAGAAACAGGTTATATTTACCATGTTTACTGTTTTTATTGAGTTCCCGATATTTCGGCGCTGTTGCAAGCACCATGATCACGGATAAACTGAAGTTATTGCGGGTGGGTGTTTATGAGCAGACAAATCGGTCTACCCTATTTCTTGAAACAGTAAACATAGTAAATATCCCGTTTCTAGTCTATATAATAATGTTAGTGACCATGATCGGTAATTTATTTAATAATTCAAGCACAAAGTACAGAGGTGGACTTAATGTCATAGTAGGGAGGGTAGGCATCAGTGGCGAAGGTTCTACATAACTCTTTTCCTATCGGCTTCCCTTTGAAAAATGGTCAGTATTCTATAGACAAAAAATATAATCACATTTAAGATATTTACTCCAGCTTACCTCTTACAAAAATTTATCCTTCGCTGCTGGTAGGCATAGGTTAGGTTAGACAGATGAAAACCTATAAGTACAGCCACATATTGCCTGATATGTAGTCTGTTGCCATCAACTGGGAAAATCCTGACTCCGATCTCTGACTGACTAACAACGGTTTAAATCAATGGTTAATACATAATTTCTACGCCGAGCTGGGTTCAGACTACCTTTCATGTGTATGTAAGGTAGTACATAGATAGGTACATAGCTCAAACATAAGTTAAAATTCAGAGAGATTAACTGTCGCGACTATGCCAACTCGTTAGAGTTCGTTACGCAAAACCTTTTGTTAGGCCCGGCAATGGTACGACAAAAAAGAGTTAGATAAGTATTCACGTGGACTGAATATTGAGCGCTTTCATCAAATGGTTGGGGTTTTATGGGAATGTTGTTCATCATGTGCTTAGGTATGTAGTGACTGGCGCACGTGTATGAACATATGATGAACGGGGACGAAGCAAATAAGTTATTTTGTAAAGATCGTGGCACGAGGCGTTCTCATTTACTTTGAAACATACTATTGCGTATCAACTGTACACGTACAGAGTATGTACGAATGGTACATAAGTAGCAAGACGTGTCGTACTGTAATGTCTGCCTACTTTCTTAGGAAAAACTCGTGTGTTTATGTAAGGTTTGGATATAACAGGCAATATTTAACAGTGGAGTCCGGCCCTTGGAAATGTGATGATGACTGCCTCATTGGTCTAGTGGTCGCAAGCACGACAGCTGAGCAAGAGGTCCTGGGTCCGATTCCCGGGTCGGGCAAATAGATATTGGGTTTTTCCATCAGGAATTTCTCAGTAGCAGCCACAGAGTCTGGAATTGCGCCCGGTTGATGACAATAGGCTCGCCCCTATTACATGGGACTTAAATAGAATGATTGAATTTTTGTGAGAAGACTGCATGACTGTGTTAAATAAATTATATGTTTAAATAGTGTGATTGGCTTCAGCCGTTCTATTTAAATAAATAAATAAATACTAAATAAAAAACAGGCGAAATGTGGGTGTACTATTAGGTACACCTCTGCCTAACCCTTCGGGTATGGCAGGCGTCGTGTTATGTTATGTTATTTAACTGTGCAACAATTTTAATAATGTGTACACTCAGAAATCTCAGCCTTAGTCTAGTTTATAGTGTTTATTTCCATTCCTAGGTAACAAATGTAAACCAATTATAGGTTGCCAATTATACTCGTATTATTATCAGGTAATCCGTGGAAGTGAAATGGAATTGACACAAATTGTTTGGATTCAGTTCCGCTTCGGTAGTCCGCTTCCTTCTAAATAGGCGAGGTTATCTCAGGGAACGTGTTTATTGTTCCAGCCCCCGTAGCAAGACCACCGTAGACAAGAATTTCTTTGACGGAAGAATCGACGAAATGACAGATAGTGCAAAGAAATCTGTCATTTTGTCGATTTTTCCGTCAAAGAAATCCTTGTCTACGGTGGTCATGCTACGGGGACAGGAAAGGGTAATGTCAAATAGGTCATTAATAATACTAGCTACTGATGACTGTGAAGGGATCAAACCATCTAGTATTATGCAGACAGCAATATTGTGGTGTGAAGAAATGAAAAATGAAAATACCTGTAACTATTTTATTAAGACCTATTTTTAAACGCACATCAAAAACCTTATCACCCGTCAATTTATTTACATCAATTAAATATTTTTTACATCAAAATTACTGATTCCACATCAAATTTGCCAGAGCGTACAAACGTAATGCTTACACATATAACAAAATATTTTTGAACCATGTTTTCATCGTAAAAAAGGCATTGCGGCAACGACAACATAGGATGCAAGAGCGAGCGAAGTGAGCTCAGGACTTGTAGCACCCCGACTCGGACAGGTTAGGTTCCAAGGGGATGTCGGGGTCTATTGAGCGAGCAAAGTAAGCGAACTAAGACCCCGTCATCCACTTCGTGTTCGGTTGTTTTAAACCCTACCTACAGACAGAAATAGGCCTACGTCGATTCGATTTCACTTAAATAAATTGCCATATGCGTTAAAAAAATAAGATCATAGTTTTAAAAAAAAATAATTACAAAGTTTATTGTGCGCTAGTTGTTATTAGATAATATGCGTTCCTAAAAAAGCCCCGCCTTTCAATTAATAGCGATGCATCACGAACTCAAATTGTTGCTAAAATAATAATATTTTGAGGTAACTATTTTGCTGTGCAATCAGTATTTTGATTAGCATTAGAATTTTTTTAATATAAAAAGGTAGATTTTTTGATTTACAATTAAATAGCCTTTTATTAAAGCCACCTCTGTATATTTATGCACTTGAAGTATTATTGAATAAATAAATTTTACTCATCTAAATCTATACTACATTATAATAAAATCGTAAAAATTCAAATCGGTGTTCCGACTTGGCGCAAAAAGTACTACATAGATCCTGCTCAAATTTTGCAAAAATATTCCTAAAAGGCTTCTTCAAATGTTAGGCTATATATTATTACGCTACTTGCTTAGGGGGTGAGCAATATTGCATTATGTAAGTATTCAATTGTTTGACGTTTCAGCCATTTTTTTAAATTTTTTATTGTGGGAAATCATCAAATGGCCCCCCTCCCGCTCTCTGGGCGGAGTGGAAGGGAGTGTCAGACTTGTACTGACTAAAAGCCATCCATGTTCCTTCTTTGCCCTTTGTGTTCCAGGACCGCGGTATCTCTTTCGAACAGTCCCGCAGCCCTGGCAGGCATCGGCCCGTGCGGACCCCTACGTGGTTGCTGACATCTCTTTGAGGCGCGCGTGTGTCGACACGGCCTGTCGTCATAAAACTGCCGGACGGCGGGCTAGCCCATAACTCGCCGTCCACAGGCCCGAGCCTACCATGGCCGGGGGCCACCACGTGACCCCCGACGCCCAGGGCGTCTCCCACGGCGGCTGGGACGTGAGGCTCTTTCCCTCTCACGTCCCGCCACCTCCTTCACTAGCATGACTGCTTCGCAGAAGGACGGCTTCCCATTCCCTCTCGCTCCGGACCATGGCTTGAACCAGGGCCGGGCGCGAGAGGTCGCCGCCAGCAATCGCCTCTACGAGGACACGGCGCTGCTCCGCCCAAGCGGGGCAGGCCTCCATAGTGTGCTGCACCGTGTCCTCCGGACGATCCTCACAATGGAAACACCCGGGCGTTTCCTCCCACCCGATTCGGTGCAGGAACCTCCCGAAACAACCGTGTCCGGTGAGGACCTGCGTCAGGCGGAAGGTGAGGGCGCCGTGGCGCCTCTCTAGCCACTCCTCAAAGAGGGAACTTATCGCCACCATGGTGGCGTGCCCTGCACGGGGTTTAGACAGTCGCTCTCTCCATGTCACCATGAGATCGCGCCGGAGGTCATGTTTGAACCCCCCAGGTTGGGCAGGAGCCGCTTGAAGGCAGCCCTGGTCCGTTCCAGTTTGGGGGCCAAACGTCGGAAATGCTCCACGAAGTTCCACCGGCTGTCGAGGACGAGTCCCAGCGACGAGTCAGCGTCAACCCGACGCCGATGGAAACCCCTCCTGCCGTCAGTAGGGATCCCGACGGTGGCGCATTCCGAGGCCACACATGGCCTCGGACTTGTGCCATGCCACCTCGAGACCCAATTGTCGGATCCTCTCCACGACCATCGCAACCCCGCGTATCATGTTCTCGGCCGCCGCCTCGTACGTTTCAGCCATGACATGCAAGAGAACAGCTATTAAAACTCATGTCAACGGAGTAAACAGCGTAGCGGTTTCATGATTGCTCTGTAAACTGTGGGTCGCATGTTCGAAACCTGGTATTATTTTCACTTTTTGTGATTTGTTTTAATTTTATTTTTTTGATGCTGTGACATTTCCAACTTTTTATTTATTTATTTGGTTTACATTCCTAATTTACTCATTTTTTTTTCGTCAAATATTTCTTCAATAAGTAGTAGAAAACCATAGAAGAAGACGACATGCTGCGCCGACAGCGCCGACACCAAATAAATTGAGATAAGGGCAGAAGAATGATGATTTGATCAGGATTTTTCCAAAAAGTATTAAAGCGAACAGCATTTTGAATGTAAATCGTATGCTACAAACAAAGAAGTAGTTTTTCAAATAAAATTAACGGAAATAATGTCTTTTCCAAATCATACGAAATCAAAATTGAATTAAACTACAAAGCAAAAGGGTCAAGAATCTGTTGGGTTGTCTATCTTTTTGTTTTTACTACAAGGCTGTAAGGTAGATACTGTATACAGATGGGTAAAAAATCGTAGATCAAACGAAACAGGCCGATAGTTGGGGTTATTTGCAGCAAAAAATATCTGTGTGGCAGAGTAATATCTTGATTTCCTTAAAAGTTATGACTACTTGAGTGTTTTTTTTATGAAAATACCAACTTTTTTATTAAATAGACAATTAGAGTAAAATGGGTTGCTTCTAGGAAATCTATCATCACAACAAAAGTGCTTTTATGACGGTATGTATCATCATGCTTTATGAGTATTGGCACTTTTTATAATATCTTTTAAGTCTCACGAAAGAGTATTTGTAACTTCAGAACCTTACTGTAAAAAAAATGTACTACCAAAAAATTACCCTGATAAGTTTGGACTTATCAGGGTAATTTTTTGGTAGTACATTTTTTTTAAAGAAACAGGGCGATAGTTGGCTATCGCCCTGTTTCTTTTGATCCACTATTTTTAACCCACCCTGCATACACTCATCTGTTTCCCTTTTAAAATATATGTTAAAAAAAAATAGATAATTTACTTCTACTTAATATAAGATTATAACCAACACGATGGTATAACGCTGTCTAATAAAAATCGGTGAAGTCTCCCTCCCGGTTGTCGCAGTTTTAAATAGTCTTGACTTAATGTCATCAGGCATCCCATTCCATTCCAATGGGGCCGAATTAGGCATTTATTCGGTACTAGACAGGCTTTATTTACAATTGTGGGCTTTTTTACTTTTACGGATTTGTTACTGTTTCATTCGCGGCACGTCTTTAACGTTTAAATGAGACTGCACTCGCATGTGAACTTCGGAGCAAAATATTAATGTAGTCAATATAAATATGGTAGACGAAGGGCTTGCTTCGACAGTATTTGTTACATCGATCTGATCCACGCATCATTTTTTTTCCCCGTTCATCAGAGTCCTTAGAAAAGTATACGCTTCGGCAATCATGGTCTATCTTCGGAATTACTAGATGTAATATTACTGCCCTGTTCGTCTTCTTCTTTCGCATCGATGGTACGGTTTATCAAATTATTACCGACATTTGATTAATTAATTAGTAGCGATTTTAAGAGTACGTCCCCTTAAACCCAGGTGTAGGGATGCTTTGGACACTCCAGTCGGCCATGGTCTGGTTGTGAGCCGCGTATGCACATTGAGCTTCTACAACCATGGAAGCACATGCCTATGTACCACCATGGTTAAAATATTACAGATTTAAGGCTAAAATATTTTCATAATTTTTAGTAACAAAAATAAGTCGAAGTGTGATCAAAGTGGAGAGACTTCGTAAGTAGGCTATGAATGCACTATAATGCGTTGAAAAACCAAACTTACAACTGTGCGGACCACACTGCGGCCGACGACGGTGTGTTAATTCTGAAACATGAAGTTCACCAAAGCGCATATGCTTTTAGGTTCCATTACTAAATACATTAAATTCAAACGGCAAGTATTTTTCAGTAACGGGCTTTTTGCATATTCTCATTTATGTTTTCCGTCGGCTGATTAAGCTCTAAGAGTTGAAAGATTTTTTTAAGGATGGAAGCGTCGGGACCTATGATAGATCATAAATTGCATCTATTAGCTTGCGTTCATAAACTTCTTCTTAGCGTGTCGATGGCAATCTAAATTGATTCCCCCCTGAAATTTACTGCGGGTTCTTTTAATAAAGACGTACTAACAGGTTTTAGTTTAAATTAACACTCAGTCAGTTTATTAGTATACCAGCTGTGCCCGCGGCTTCGCTCACTTTAGCGCGTATTCGTTTGGCATTATTAGGGAACATTACATGGGAACGTGATGTCGTAGTATATTCCTAACATCCTATACAAAATAATCTATTTCAATATTATAAATACGAAACTAATTTCTGTTTGTTTGTTACGTTTCATGACTAAACGGCTGATTGGATCGTAATGAAAGGCAAGGAGATAGATTATATCTTGTGGAATGATAGGTTATCATTTTTTTATCAGAAATAGTCAACAAAATTTCCACGCGAACGAAGTCGCGGGTAACAGCTAGTAGATAATAAATTAGTGAGTATGGAAAACTAATTTTATTACCGTTTTTTTTAATACATGTAATTTTTCTTTTTTCAGGTAAAGCAAAAAGTGAAATTCGTAGCAACCTTCAAGTACCTACCTCTCTCTACAGTAAGTGCAAAACCTTATTCCGGTAAAACAAATCTTGTACCTCAATCAAGTACCAGGACATCATAAAACACAGAGACATCAACACTACGTCGCCGTTAGCTGCTCTGTCGCGCAAGGTTTCGCCCGACCACAATTGGGTCAAGCCACAGTCCCTTCAACCAGGGATGCGTACAGTCCGAACCATTTTAACTGATTTACACAACTTGCTTGGCATGTCACGTAACTTAAACTGGATTTAGGTCTTGTTTTGGGTGGATAAGGGTAATTTTATTACGTGTTGCAAGGCACAAGTTTGATGCTCTTCTTTCTAAAAAGAGATTTTTTATCTTGAATTTTCTTTAAAAAAAACCATCTTGCATTATTATAAACGGATACTATCTGTTTTTTCTGTTCCGTGGTTACTATGGCCATTTTTTTCGTAATCCAATTAATGGATTATATTTGTCTGTCTACTTTAAGACAACATCAATTCTTAAGAAAACCGCATAGCTCTTTAATGCAAACCGTCATACATCATCGCCAATGATGTACTAGGATAACATAAACTCAAGGAACATCAATCACTGGCCCTGCAAGTGGCGCGTCCCCACATAATAGATAGTGTGGTGAGCCGGTGACACGTCATAATATCCGATGTAGTTGATCGACCGGTCCAACACCTAACTGCATTGATGGTATCTTAGTACTTGGTATTACTTGCGAGTGCCATCAGTATACGCTATAGGTACCTAAATGATTGTGTTGATTATGAACACGTTTATGCATAGATGATAATTATTATCTAGTCGCCCAACCGCCTATGATTAGTATCATCTTAGCAATTATTTGACCAGTAAATTAGCTCTGTATGCTCGAATGTCCTGTTTCACTGGCCATAGAACTTCAAAGTTCTGTGGCCAGTGAAACAGTGGGTGGGTGGTGTGGGTTCTATGGTCTATCAATAGACCTGTTTTGGTTAACTAGATTGAGACATAATTATGGCTAACTAGATAGAATTAATCACATATTAAGTCTATCTAGTTAGCCATAATTATGTTTCCTCAGTGAATAGAGACCTACATTACTTATTACTTACCATTAAACTAAGTTAGTGCGGGAATTTCGTATTTTAAAACTTTTTACTGAAAGCATCATAATGAATTCAAATCTAAATAGAATTCAAAGCATCAAATCTCATTCAAAAAACTGGCCAAGAAGATTGTATACATTTGAAAAAAGAATATTTAAGTTCGTCGAACTCGAAACTCTTTAATAATTTTAAAAGTAAATCTGTTCTTCAGAAAGAAATAGAGGTATACAAATATTAAACAACCCTCGAAGTTCATTTAACCCCATTGAATGACTTTTTCATGAAATAGTTATTGAATGGGATTATTTGAACTTAGAGGGTTGTATTAATGATTTTAATGATAACAATTCTGTAACTACATACGTGTTACTTGCGCTACTCATTTTTCAACCTGACACTGACTTGAAAATTCCAAAAAAACATAAGAAAATTTGAATTTCGCGGGCCACCTTGGCGCTTCCACCTTAGGAAGCCGTGGTTGGTTCTGATGCTAACTTCATGTACAGAACGTCGGTAGCAGGGAAATTAATATGTAGAAATCCCTGTGGGCGTAATTTTGTTGCTACTGACCGCTTTTTATACTGTGTAAAAATTCTTTAGAGAGTTTTTAATTCGTGAACATGCTTTTTAAGTATGAGGTTATGTTTTTATTAATTCGAACGTTCATCATCATCTGCCTGCTCTTGTCCCATGTTACTTGGGGTCGGCGCAACACGTTTTTATCTTTCATTCTCCTCTATCAACCGTTTTTTCTGTTTTCATTGAACGCTATGGGAAGAATTTACCATGGGTAGAGTGGAAGGTACAGTTAGCTGGATATCCAAAGTTGAAATTGAAAACGCCTAAATAAACAAAAAGTGAACCTAAAATTAAAATGGAGAAGCCCGAAAGTTGGGTTGGGCCTGGGTTGTCGAGGTCAGATAGTCAGTCAGTTAAATATTGGTATTCAGCTCCATCAAGTTAGATTGGAAACCGATGACAACATAGTTAGGAAAATGCTAGGTGGATGATGAATGTCCAGAGGCGTTACTATAGCGTCTTATAGCAAGAGTAATTCCAGTGTGGGAAAGAGACAGAGCAGGTCATCTAGAGCCATCTCTTTTCCACACTGGAATAACGCCTGCTTTAAGACGTTATGGTCGGCCACCAGTTATTTAATCAAAACTAGTGATCACACAAACTCCATCTACATCTCTATCTAAACTTTTATTTCTAGCACAAAATTACAAATTTACATCCCGTGATACTTCACTCCCGAGCCAACAACACGCACTTATGAAAACGTTACAAAAAGGAGCGGTCCGAAGTCCGTCGACTTCTCATCGTTTTTAGGAAAATCTCAAGCACTCCTTACATTGTAGGTATACTTTCTTCGTAGACCGTTCTGGCGCCCTTATTCAGATTGGGCTCCTACTACGAAGAATGAACTTGAATTTTATTTTTGAACATAAAAATAATCTAAAGTAGGTCGGTTTTAATTTAAGAAAATTGGGTAATTATTTTCATTATTTGTACTGAATACGAACACCTTGTACACCTTGTATAGTCTTAAGTATGTTTGTACTTTTTGCATAAATAAAATTCTATCTTTTCTCTGTCATCCTATCCAGAAATGCGATGCTTTACGTTACCTTTTAGAGATTTGTTAAAGTTGTTATAAATGTTCGCATGCGTGCGCCGTATTTGCATTTAAAGCTGTTAGAACTGTCATGTGGGGGAGGAATCTTGAGAAACACGCATTTGTTTCACCCATGCATGAGATTTTATCGTTTTTGCACAGGTATGTACACAGCCAAACGCAAAGAGAGAATTTATTCAGGGTAATTTAAAGTCGTGATCGTGAAGGGTAAACTCCTACTTATTGCTAATATCCTGGTACTACATAGGCCTGCTTGCACCACTAATCAAGATACATTTTTTTGCACTACGCGAATTTAAAACGTCGTATTATGTGTTTGAATAAGTTTTTCGCTAAAATAGACAAATGACTGGTTGTGATACAAGTGGGTTTTAATTGAAGATACCATCATTATTTTTTCAAGAAGACAGTAAATGGAAACATTATCAGTAAACTGGTCAGTTAAAACTTTTACATTCGGTCGAGAACCAATGGTTGGGTCGAGAGATTCTCGACATTAATCATTTTCACCAAAATGAGGCATCTGAATTCAGCTGTAGATTCCACATAAATATATATTTCTTATTCAGATTCTAACGATGATTTTCAAGGAATACTTTGCCAATTTCTTTGAATACAGCGGAAATAAACTATGAAATATTTTTCGGCGAGATTACTTAGAGATAGATTCTATATCTCGAAAGAAAACTGAAAATATGAGGTTTGTTTGAAGAGTAGGAATCGTCATTTGTGAGATATAATAATGCTTTCTGTATGCAACCAGCATTTATTTTTCTCGAAGAATAGTATAAACAAGTAATACATCATTATTTTCAACCTTGTTCTGTACGAAGATGAACAAGTCAGGTCTCCTTTATTCTTACAGCAACTGAAGGTTAACTTCATCGAACTGTTGAAGGTAATCCATCTAGATAATTTTGTAACGTTTTTACAACATCTTTCAACGTTTGTGACTTTTACGGTTCTGGGAACGGCTATAAAAGCGCCTCCTTTTTCTGATACCCTTATAATCGCGTTACGCACATCCATCCTGACGTATTACGGTGGAAGCCTATTTTTCCAAATTATCGTCAACCTAAGTACTGGTACCCTCGGGTCTACTCAAGTGAAAACTGAAATGAATTAAAGTATTTCTTTTTAAATTAAATACACATTAGCAGCACTCAAAAATAAATTTTTGGATTTTATAAACAGCGTTTATATTTTCTTTAAAAAATTATCGCAAGGCATCGTCATAATTTTAAAAAAGAATCTATATAATCTTCATTACATAGTCTTATCGTTTGTAAAGACTATGATTTTTATATCTAGTCCAATATACACAGACAGAACAAATATAAAAAAGATAATAGCCAGTGAGAGAGACATTCCCTTGAGAAATTAGTAGGTGTGCCCTAAAATTGTGTCTGAAACGGCCACTCGTTTATAAGATTACTAGGCTGACAGAATAGCTAGGAACCTTGTTGACCGACGAATGACGTGGATGGAAGCTATCATTCTAGTCGTTAAATGGCAAGTCGAATCGTGATGTTATGTCATTTGGAATATATTTGGGCCTTTTTAGTTTGATTGGAGATTTGTTAATTTAATTACAGTATTTAGCAAAATTTAACAGTTGAGCGGAAAAGTCATATGACAATTAATAAATTATTGTCGTAATACGTTAGTTGCTTTGTATAAAAAAAAAACATAGTTTCACGTGGAAATTGGTTCAGTATGCGTAAAAAGAAACACTATGTTTACAATATGGTCGAGACAAAGTAACATTCTATCAGAATTAACAATGATGGAAATGTTTAAGATGTATGTATGGGGCTCACATAATCTAAGGAAAAGCTTAATTTAGTCAATCCGGTTGAAATTCGGTCTAGAAAAACTAATTTGTAACACTAAAAAAAAAGCCTTGCCACAGTCGACATCGTATCTTTTATTTCAGGACATCGAGCCAATTTCGCAGTAAAAAAACTATACTAGGAAACCATGAACTGTGACAGTTTTTCATTTCTGAATGCCTGAATTTGAGCTATAGCAGTGCCAAACAAGTTCGATAGGAAATAAGCTTGTGCTCGTTGGATTTACGTCAACTTTTTAAATATAAACTGTACGTTCACTTTAACTGATGAGCTTTCACCTAAAAAGGTTTACTCGGTAAATAGCGACCGTTGGTACTTACTACAGATTATTTTCGCTTCAAGCTGAATAAATTTTAGCAGTTTATCAAAACATCGAAGAAGTCTTTTAGATAAATTAGTTTTTTTCTGCGAGACTTATAAAATCAAACCAAATATTACGATTAAATATAACATCTGTTTTAGATTGCAACCAACATACAACATATAACATGATGTCGACTCGAATGTGGCAGCAATCTCATACGTTCATCAAATCTCTCAAAATGTCGGCCATTGACGTCAATCAGCCGTGGTCTAGTTGCAACCTTGTGTATTTGTTGTCCTCGGTTATGTATTTGTTGGCTCATGTAAGTTTTATAGACTGCCTTGTTGGTTCAGTAAGAGAAAATAAGAGAGAGGCAGAGAGAGTGGGAGAGGGAGTTGGTGAGTGCTATACAAATAAATAAGTGCTACAGCTGCCCGGGAGTTAAAGTGATTGATACAATTCCCAAATCAGACAAAGGGTTTTTGCGTGCAGAATTTATCGGTATGATACCCCGTGCCTCGGAGAGCACGTAAAGAGTTTGGTCCTGCGCCCAATCTCTCCTCGGTCGTGTCTGATTACCATCCCATTGGATTACAGAAAGAAACGAAAGATAAATATTTATTTGCACTACACGTCATGGGTAATGCTTAAAAAATATGCAACCCAAATATAAAAAAAAGAATTAGTTAGGGAATTAAAAAAGCAAAGAATAGAGAGTGTATCTGTGTCTGCAGTACACACTTGTGCGTTATAACATCTTCTGCGTACATGGCTAGTTCCCGTTGAGATTGACCGCCGCCGTCAAACTAAATTATAAGTTCTAAACAAATCCTTGACATAACATCGCCAAAATTCTCTCCATAAATAACACACACAACACTAAACAAGACAAAACAAATCTACCCACATTTCAAACAAAAAAAACTGAGCTTACGCGGCAACATTAATTTTTCACTCTTATTACATTATGTTATCCTGGTCACAATAGCGGGTGGTATATTAATTCGCGTACGTTGCCTGGCTTGCGGCCAAATCTTTAGTCCAGCCGCAATGGGTTGGTCATGATAAAATAATTTGATTCATGAGTTTTAACTTGTTATGTAAGCAAGCTTGAAGCTTATATTTTCCTAATTTGTATTTTCTCCTGCTCGGCCAAAAATTTAATGGATACAATTTTTTCAAGAATTTCTCAGTAACATCCTCGAGTCTAAATTTCTGCCTTGCTGATGACCTATTGTGACCGATCGCCTCCCCTTTTAATGAATACACAGCTAACGAAATGTGGGAGTCCTATGAGTGCACCTCTGTTTAGTTAGCGGGGTACATATTTTAGTACATTCCCATTTCGCAAGTTTGACTCCCCATTAGTAATGTAGTTTTCTTTCGAAATAATATCAATTCGATTTGGTCGACTCTTTACGTCACCAGAGGGCTGGCCTTTTTTTTTGGCAGCATTGCCATCCAACGTGGCAATGCTGCCAGCCTTCTGGGCAACCTTTCTATTGACAGCGGTGTAGACGAATTATTTGACTCCTTGTAATTCTATTCCTATTTTGAAACTTGTACATATATTTTTTTTGAATTTGTAATAGTTTATAACAGAATAAAAACATATATTTGATTTAGATTTTCTTCTCTGTTCTAACTGTTCTTGTCACCTTACGATTCTTATGTCCACTTACAAAAAGGTGATATATTACGTCACCAAAACTTCTTGTAATCCTTTATAAGGAGTAGGATCCTCGTAGAGGTCCCGACTAGACCTCTTTTTACCGGACCTTATGAAGGCCGCCGCCCGAAAATGAGTAGCAGCTATTAATCTTAGGAGACATGTGACATCTCGGACGAAAATTTTGTTGAATTTTGTTGACAGACGAATTTAGAAGGGAAATTGCTATATTATAGTACGAATTATTTTCAAGAAAAATGACTGCAGGAAAGGAGATTTCAGCCCAATGCCGTATTTGCAAAATATTCTTAAGATTTCGCAACGTGCAGCGCACTAGACGCAGACAGACTAAAGGACGAATCAAATAATGTCTTATTATATACCCAGCAACTGTTTTATCGGGAGGAGCATCTTAACTAAATCTTAATTCTGGCATCAGAATTCACAATAGTACATTGAAAAAGTAAAATTCTATGATTTCACTAGTCGCCTGAAACTTACTTCATATTATGCTAACTTTGAACACTCAGCTCAAACTGATTGCTTTCAATCAGTTTCAAAAGAAAGAAAAAATACTCCGTAGAAAGGTACACTCCTGCATTCTATAGAGAATCCGTCTTGAAGACATGTTTCTTGCTTCAAAGCTATACATATAATCTGACGGGCAAACTGGAACAGTTTTACTTGTATGTAAACACAACAAGTTACCAAAAAAAAAACTGTAAAATATCTCCAAATGATTTTAAAACCATAAAATGTTGATGGTTAAGTTCAAAATCTAAATCTGTTTGTAGTAACTTAATGCGCTGGCGACTGTACTACGTATAAGAAGATTATCTAGTACAATTTAATCCCACACAAAGTGCCCATAAAAGTAGTTTATCCTACATGACTGCCTTTTATCTAATCTGCTAGAAAATTCATAAAAGAGCGTAACCTCTTATAAACTTAACATTGCACAAAGGGATAGATTTTACCATTACGCGACTTTCTTGAGACAACTTAAGTGTATTACGTACCCATAAAAGGAATAAAATATACTTATGAGAACATATGAAAAGCCATTCATTGATAACATGTTGTCGGTATAGGCTTTATTTTGTTTGAGTTCGTTACTTATTAGTTTTGATGATACTTTTCTTCTTCTTATTTACGTGTCGATAAAACTCAAATTGTGTTAGACCAGTATGAAGCCTTAGCCACCTGCAAAGCTTTAACATTTGCATCGAATAGATCCTGAAAAGTGGTTACGTAGGATGGCCAGGACAGGAGGTGGAGCATATTCTGCAGAGGGGTTCCACATTGGCATTCTGTTTTGGATGGATCGAGGATGATACTGTTGAAGTGAATGGTTTATTTTACGCATATCATGGTTCTTTTCATTTGAAATACTTGACAGAGAAAATATATCTTTCTTTTTTTGTCTCCTGGACTCTGTGCAAGTTTGAGCGAGATAGACACAGTTTTGATAGCAATTTACGTCAAAAAATAATGCAGAGACCAAGGGCTCCAAATTGGAGCCCGACACAAACGCGAAAAATTTGACGTGTCTCCAAACTGGAGTTTTCAACAATTCACAGGCTATCCAAAAGCTATTTATTTTATTTTATAGTCAAAAGTGAACACTCCCAGTAGGCAGATCGGAAACTGTCAAATGCTTTGTGGTGGTATGGCTTTCACATGCTTCTTTTTTGTTTTTGTCACGTTTGTATCGCATGTCGGTGGCAAAATACTTGTCGCCTGAACTTTTGGAACATCCACCCGTTTTCACTAACACAAGGCCATTCGGCCTTCGGTCATTGTAATCCATAGCGAAGGCAACTAACAGCTTAAAGTTACATTTTCACAAGAGTTATGTAATGTATGTGTGTAATCTAGATCACAGCAGCGACATCAGAATTTTTAAATAAAAAAATCTTTAGATTTTATATTATCAAATGAATCACAACTCACACAACACAATTTTGTGCTTCTGGCATTGATACTGATATTATAAAAACTTCCCGTGTAAAATAAAAAGGAAAAGCCAACTAAAAGGTTATCTTTACGCGTTCGATGTTAATATTTATGAAGGAAAATGGATTATTTACAGCTAACCTAACCCATGGCTACATCACCGTAAAATGTCTTTACGATACGAGCCACGAATATGACACTATTTTCCTTAAATACAGTAACAAAATAGCACCTTTTTCCGTGTAGCCGGAGAATGAATAGACAGCGATATTTTCTCATATTTTAATTTTCATAGAAGTGGAAGTGCCTATGTTATGCCTATATGCCTATTGGTTGGGGTTTTGAATTCATTTCTTTTCGGTTTTTCTTCGTTATTTTTACCCGACTTCAAAAAATGGGGGAGGTTCTCAATTCGGTTGTATTTTTTAATGTTTTTATGTCATAACTGCGTCATTTATGAATCGATTTGATTTTTTTTTTATGTGAAAGGATATACTTCCCGATTGGCATGTATTTAAATGATTGTTATAATTTGGCAAAAACAGCAAGCAAAAAAAATCTAAACTGTCATTTTTTAAAATTATTGATCCTCT